>CM041640.1:45574450-45624383 GCA_023333625.1 Bothriochloa decipiens | reverse complement strand
AGGTCTCAAACTGGCAGGGCTTCGCCGTTACTTCCTTCTCCTCCCTCCTCTCTTCTTTCTTTTTTTCTGAAAATTTTAGTGAATATAATGAAAATCTGAAGAGGGGGGCTGGGTATATATAGGGGGACCCCAAAAACGCCCACTGTGTGGGCGTTTTTTGGCGGCGAGGGGGCCGCCTGCAAAAGTGCGCGGCCGGCCTCTCCTGTTTTGCAGGCGGCCCCTGGACGGTAAAAAACGCCCATGCAGTGGGCGTTTTTTTACTGCTTCGAGGCCCGCCCGCAAAACAGTACGCACTTTTGCAGGCGGCCCCCTCGCCAGTGGGCGTTTTTTGGCCGCCAGGTGGCCGCCCGCAAAAGCCGGCACGGGCGCCGGCCGGCCCTGTGCTACGTCACAAAAAACGCCCACTGTAGACGACTAGTTCTGTCATATTTTGAAACGAAAAATTAATTTTGTAAGACTGATTAGTGGCAGTGTGTAACCCTTATGACCCTGTTTTAATAATAATAAAACAAACTTGTTATATGTGTCTAAAGACATAGTGTGGAATCAACGTAGAGCACACAGAACCTGTGTATACATTTTGGATAGGTTCTGTACTTGTGATCCATAATGCCTTCAAAAACCAATCTCTAGAAAAAGAGGTATATTGTTCTGGAACATTATTCTAGCAGTAACATTTACACACCACAACATGATGTATACTGGATGCAATGAAAAACAATTATACTCTAAATAGGGAAAAAAGGTTATCTGTACTGACAAATGACAAACCAGTGATTTCAGTAGGACGTTATGTGATTCTTTATTGATCAACACCATCGTAGTTACACCCATACAAAGCACATACATACAACTCACACTTATATATCAACATAACCATGAACAGGATATGAACAACAGAGTCAGGCAGATATGTTAAAAACACGCAGAATGATTATTTGAGCACCTCATGGATTGGCATTATGTATGACAACAGGATGGTTTGGATGCGCTGCCATGTCTTGTATGATTGAATATGGATTGCAGTCACCATTAAGCTCAATCTCCTTCAGACCTGGAAGGTCTTTTACTCCAGAAAGAGATACCAATTGAGTGAAATCCCAAACTATCTTCTCAAGCTTAGGAGCAGCTCCATTCTCGAAATGGATTGTGGTGATGTCTGATCCCTCGACAACAAGGTACTTGAGATTCTGGAACTCACCACCCTTGAAGGTGAGCCTCATTTCTATGTATGACTTGTGCCAGAGCCTGAGGCACCGCAAGCTGCTGAGCTCACCAAGATTCCGGATGGCATCATCAGTCAAGGAAGTGCCACATAGTGTTACCTTGGAAAGTCGATGAAGCTCCTTGATCCATCTAGGCAGCCCTTTTATGGTGCCATGGATGGTTAGGCTCTCAAGTAATTTTGGGTAGAATGCAGTCTTCTCCATGTTCAAGTCAGGAGTATCACTGCTGCTAGTTAGCTCGATTCGGAGCGACAGAGAGCAGAGACATTCATTCAGCCTCTCAATCACCCGCAGAAAATGAGCAGGGCGAATTTCGTTGCCACGGAGAACCACACCCAGCTTTCTTAGTTTCTGCAGCCGTCCAACTTCCATCAATTTATCAGCACTGTTGGAGACTTCAGCATGACATAGAATCTGCAAATCTGACATGCTCCCGATTCCTTGAGGCATTTGGACAGTTGAAAATGATCTGCCCCTTGACCCAGTGGCGCCAGCGAGCAGATGCATCAGCTTTGGTAGCATGACAGCATTTGAGGACAATGTCCGTATCTTGGTTTGCCTGATGTCAAGTGTCTCCAGGTATCTGAGCTTCTCGATGTCCTTTGGGAGCTTAGTGATGTCCGTGTTCCTTATACTCAGATACTTGAGCTGATATAACTTGTTGCAGATGTCCTTGAGGTGGTGTTTCTTCAACCCTTTGAATCCTTCTAGGTCCAGCACTTCCACCAATCCTAATGGAGGAGATACATGCAGAAATTCAAGAAATGCTTCTGTGTAATCCATGTCCATGAAACATTTAGAATCCTCCGAATCTTCCGTGGAAATGGGGCGCTCATGGATTTTTATCCAACAGCAGCCGGTGGATTGTTCAGCACCCTTTACATTCTTCATTTTGTGGTGCTGGAGTTGTTGCAGCCTGATTCCATTGCGGATAGAAAGGCGAGAAGCCAAGTCAGGAGGCAGGTCAGTGTTGAGTAAGCCCTCGTCTCTGGCCATCTTGGTAATAAATGACAGAACTCGATGATGCAGCGTGCAGGTCTTTACTTTGCCTGCAGCACCAATGTCGACGGGGTGAACTAGGCCATGAATTATAAGTGCATCGAAACAGCGCTCAGCTTCAACAGTTGCATCAAGCTCATCTCGTTTGGTGATGAGGTTTTCAGCTGTCCATCGTCTTACAATGCTTGTCCTCTTCACTCTGAAATCCTGTAGAGAGCTGGACGAAGGCAGATACATCCTCTCAAAAAGGATGGACAGGTACAGCAGGCAGCTCTTGTAATGGCTCGGCAGGTCATTGTAGGAGAAGAGTATCATGTGTGTAGCAATGACGCTCCCAAATGTGAGGCTGTCCAGCAAGATCTTAAGCTGCTCTTTGGGTCTTCCGGGATTGACATAGAGAGCGCGGAGGAACATCTTAACGGAGAAGAAGCTCCCTCCACGCTTTCTGAGTATGTTCCACATAATCTCCTGCATATCGCTATCACAATGGTCACCGACAATTGCGACAGCTTTCTCGAGGAAAAGGGTCTCCATGTTGCGATAATTCTTGACCTTGTAGGGAACCCATGATGGCCCCTGACATGTCGTCACAATGATGGCACTTCCAGCTGAAAAGGGATCGCCATGGCTGGCAGCCGCAGATTCTATCTCTGCCCACACCTTTCCATATGGATCGTTAGTGGCGACAATCAAAAACCTTTTGCCCTTGAGACGATCCTTGAGCTTCTTCACCAACTGTGGCTCCTCCTCATCCATGTCGCCATCGCCTGCCATTAACCTGTCTGCGTGATCATAATCATCATCCCCTGCGGGCAGCTGGTCCAGTATGCACTGGAGCGTCTCTTTGCGCTTCATATACTTCTCGATGCCACTGATCCGGGCCTTGAGATGGAAGCAGCTCGTCAAGGATGGATGCTCGTACACCTTCCTTGTGATCTGGTACTCGTCTTCCTGGTGCTGCCTCCTCACAATGGTGATGATCCTGAGCCAGCGCTGCGGATGGCCGTGGGGCAGGTCTACGGTCAGCCAGCTGATCACCTCCCGGACGTCCTCGTCCAGGAACTCCGTGGCGTTCGCCAGAGCCAGCCTCCGCGCGACGTCTTGCTCGTCCTCCGCGGCGGCGGTGGCAACGGCGACGACGGGTACGGCGGCGGCCACATGCGGGGCGTTGACGTCGTACCTGCACCGCCTCTCGCCCAGGTCGCGCGCCCGGGCCTTGAGCTCCCGAATCTGCATCGCGATGCGGTGACGGGCCGGAATGGTGCTCAGCAGGCGCGGGGCACGCCGGAGGCTGGCCAGGATGCCGGCGCCGGCGGCGCCGGGGATGTCGGAGACGCACATGTAGCGGTCAATGCAGTTCTGGGAGTCGTAGGCGAGCTTCTTGACCTGCTTGGCCCAGGTCTGAACCTGGTTGTTGGGGCGGTCGGCGGCCGCGACGTCAAGGAGGAAGCTGTTCATGCTCTCCATCTCATCCTTGATGAACTCGACGTCGCTGCGGACGCCTCGCAGCAGCTGCGCCTCCTGCAGGAGCACCGAAGAGAGGCTGCCCAACAACAAGTCAACGGCACCCTGGGCGGTGCCGGCCATCTCTGGGTGGATCCCAACGTGTTTGGATTGGATCTAGCTGTGTGAAACTTTTTTTGCACGGAGGAACAGAAGGAGCGGGTGCATAGATGCACACACCAATGACCAACCGAGGAATATCTGAAGGGTAGCTTTCAAGCAGGGGCAAGCAATGCAAAACCTTGGATGGAGAGGAACGTATGCGTACATGCACGGGAATTGGGAGATCCATTCCAAACTTGCAAGATCAGCAGTCACTTTTCTTTGCATGGCAGCAAAACCATGCTGGCAACCGGCATCTTAAGAACCACAATACTCCTGATCTTGCAAAGCTAAAGATGACTTGCATCCTATGTCATCCTAAACGCTAAAGATGACGAAGGAGTACAAAGCTAAAGATGACTTGCATCCTATGTCATCCTAAACGCTAACAGTCGGCCACTCATCGTTTAGCCAATCATTGGTATAACTTAAGTACTCCCTCTGTTCTAAACTGTAACTTTTGATACATACATTTTACTATTTATCTATACATATTATTATATCTACATACGTAGCAAAATTTATGTACTAAAAAAGTCAAAGTGACAAATAATTTAGAACGGAGGGATTAGGTGTGATTTTTTTTTACTACCAACTCGAAGGTAAATAAATATCACTTTATCTTGCCAAAAAGGTTTTTCATATAGCATAGCACAAGCATAAATCTAGTGTCCAGCCACTCGATCATAAAGGGCCAAAAAGAAAAAAAAAAAGTCTTCCTCACCAAAAAGAAAAAGAAAAAAAAAGTCTGTACGCGACACAGATGGCTTAGTAGCAACAAGTAACAATAGCATCCAAAAAATATGCACCCTTTCATCTTTTATTCATTATAAATAGTTGAACCGGCTTCACTACAAAACAATAGTTTTGGCTCAATTGTACATATCTTAGTTTCCCATGCTGTTTTGGCTCAATTGTACATATTTTAGTTTCCCATGCTTCAATCTCATTTTTTTTGATGGAAATGTATCTGTATTATAGATAAGGAAACGATTACAGACCCATACAAATACGTCACACAAGGATACAGAAGACAGCTGTCCACCCAACTTTACAGAAAGGCCCTTAAGTAAAATAAAAATTACAACCAGGTCCCTGGAACCTCTCCGCTTCCAACTCCGGCGACGAAAAAATCCGCCGCCGCTGCTGCCCAGACCTGGAGGAGCTCCATAGCACAAAGGCTTAGTGAGCTGCAGTGGTCGCTCGACGTCGAGGCCGGGACGATTTCATCGTTGGAGAAGCATCGGCCGGGGACGCGCCCCAAGCACTCCATATCTTGGACCGGAACTCGCCGTCGACTGGCGCCGAAGGGAAACCGAGCTCGATCCACCTTCCGTCCTTCACCGCTGCACCAACAACCATCTCCGCATCCAAGAGAAAGCACGCCAGCACCACCGTCATCTCCCAGAAACAACGGAGCAGCCAGGCGCATCGACTCCTGCACAGGCCTCCCCGACTACACCATTGGCGCCGGATGGAAACACCAAAGGTGGGAGGAAGAGGTCGGGAGGAATTATTCCACAGCGCCGCCTTCACCTCCTCCTTGCCGGCAGCACCAAGGCAGACAAACCGTAAAGGAAGCAACTTCCTACTGGTAAACCACACCGTCCCCGACAGCAGAAGACGGTCCAAAAGTCGAGCCTCGCCATGGAACCATGACAGGCAAACCCTAGAAGAAGAACCGACGCGGACCGAAGAACGCATTGGCCCTCCGGATCCACTCAGCTCCCAACTCACCGGCCCACCGCCGCCATCGGAGTTCGCGACGACGAGGTGAAGGAAGGCCAGGAGACACTTAATCCGCCGCCACAGCGTCGCCTTCACCGACCAAGCGCCACCAGGAAAACTACTCCTAAAGAGACCTAATCTACGCCGCTAGTCGAGGATCTGCCGTTCCCCCACACATCCGAGGCCTCGAAGGCCGCCGGAGGCGAAGGGGAACGACAATCTCGCCGGCGGGAGCAGAAATCGCCCGCTTGTCGCCCCTCTCAACTGTAGCGATACGAGAGGGTTCGAGGAGGGGAATTCGCTTCAATCTCATATTTAAAGACAAACAAACAATCAAAAAGATTTTATCACATCAATCAATTAACCTAAAGAATCAATACGGAAAAGCTCAAATGATCTGATCACGTGCTTGTATGTTTTCCTGCTATTGAATAATCTCATAGTCAAAGCTTGCCTCATACAGGGACTGGAGTCGCTTCTTCAGCTTGCAGGCTATTGTAGTAGTCCACAAGAACTTTCCACCCACCCGGGCACATGAAACCATCTGGAGGATTCTCTCCATTTTTGGCAAAAGTGCGCATCTGGTTGATATGTGAGGTTAACAGTTAGCAGGAGCAAGTTCACTGCTACTACGAAAACTAAAAATGTGGCGAAAACTAATGAGCCTACCTTGGTTCCAGATATGAACAGAAAATCTTGACTGCGTGAAGGATCAAAGAAGGCCATCTCCTTTGCTACTGTATCATAAGCTGCTACCTGTAAGGGGATAACAAAACATGAGTGCATTCAAGATAACAGGAGATGAAAAACCAAACAAGTTTTTGGTAAAACGAAACAAATTGAATCATTATTGTACAGCCTGTTTCTTTTTCAAAAACACCTGTGGCGTCTGCATTACTGAAATTTTATCAGTTTCTTAAAAATATATCGTCATGTTAGAAATACAAGAGACTAAATCAAAGTATCCTACCATGAAAGATAAAAACCGTAATAACTTAAACTATACTACATGGTTGACAGTTATTCTTGGCTCGATTAGTAGTACCATCAATGGAACTGATGGCTTATGTTCCTTTGCCAACAACAACAACAACAACATAGTCTTTTATCCTAAGCAAGTTGAGGTAGGCTAGAGATGAAACCTAAAAGAGACATAAAAACAAAAAACACATAAATGGTACAAGAAAAAAATTACGGTTCAGGCACGTTAATTGCTAGTCTCCAAGCGCTCCTATCCATAACTAAATCCTTAGGGATATTCCACTCCTTAAGGTCTCTCTTAACCGACTCGTCCCAAGTCAGTTTAGGTCGACCTCTACCTCTCTTTACATTATCGACCCGCTTTAGAACCCCACTACGCACCGGTGCCTCAGGAGGCCTCCGTTGGACATGGCCAAACCATCTCAACCGGTGTTGAATCAATTTTTTCTCAATTGGTGCCACCCCAACCCTATCCCGAATATCGTCGTTCCGGACTCTATCCCTCCTTGTGTGCCCACAACACCATCGTAACATACGCATCTCTGCTACACTCAATTGCTGGATATGTCGCCTTTTTGTAGGCCAACATTCAGCACCGTATAACATCGCCGGACGAATCGCTGTCCTATAAAACTTACCTTTTAACTTCTGAGGCACCCTTCTGTCACAGAGGACGCCTGAAGCTTGACGCCATTTCAACCAACCGGCTGAAATTCTATGCCTAACATCTTCTTCAATGTCACCATCCTTTTGTAGCATCGATCCTAAATACCGAAAAGTATCGTTCTTGGCCACCACTTGCCCATCGAGGCTAACGTCTCCCTCCTCATTCCTAGTCGCGCTGAAATCGCACCTCATGTACTCGATCTTGGTCCTACTAAGTCTAAACCCTTTCGACTCTAACGTGTGCCTCCATAGTTCTAACTTCCTATTAACCCCTGCCCTAGTCTCATCCACTAGCACCACATCATCAGCAAAGAACATACACTAAGGGATATCACCTTGTATGTCCCTTGTGACCTCATCTATCACCAAAACAAATAAATAAGGGCTCAATGCCGACCCTTGATGTAGTCCTATTTTAATTGGAAAGTCACTGTTGTCGCCATCACATGTTCGGACACACGTTACCACATCCCCGTACATATCCTTGATGAGGGTGATGTACTTAGTTGGGACTTTGTGCTTTTCCAAGGCCCACCACATGACATTTCTCGGTACTTTGTCATATGTCTTCTCGAGGTCAATAAAGACCATGTGCAAGTCCTTCTTCTGCTCCCTATACCTCTCCATCAACTGTCGTAATAAGAAAATTGCCTCCATGGTCGACCTACCAGGCATAAACCCAAATTGGTTTTGGGTCACACTTGTCACTCTTCTTAGACGATGCTCGATAACCCTCTCCCAGAGCTTCATTGTATGGCTCATCAACTTAATCCCACGGTAATTAGTACAACTTTGAACATCTACCTTGTTCTTGAAGATCGGTACTAATATACTTCTCCTCCATTCTTCAGGCATCTTGTTTGACCAGAAAATGAGGTTAAAAAGCTTAGTTAACCATACTATCGCTCTGGCACCTAGCCATCTCCACATCTCAATGGGGATACCGTCAGGGCCCATCGCTTTACCTTCCTTCATCCTCTTCAAAGCCTCTCCGATCTCTGCCTCTTGAAATCTCCTCACGAAACGTCTGTTGGTATCGTCAAATGAGTCATCCAACTCCAAGGTAGGACCCTTATTCTCCCCAATAAACAACTTGTCAAAGTACTCTCTCCACCTGTCCTTGATCTCCTCATCCCTCACCAAAAGTTGATCCGTCCCATCCTTGATGCATTTGATTTGGTTGATGTCCCTCGTCTTCCTCTCGCGGATCCTAGCCATCCTATAAATGTCCTTCGCCCCTTCCTTCGTGCCTAGTCGCTGATAAAGGTCATCATACGCCTGACCTTTTGGTACACTCACCGCTCGTTTTGCAGCCCTCTTCGCTATTTTGTAGCCCTCAATGTTGGTTGCACTCTTATCATGATGGAGGCGCTTGAACCACTCCTTCTCCCTAATAGCCCTTTGCACCTCGTCATTCCACTATCAGGTGTCTTTCGCTTCCCGTTTGCCTCCCTACTCACTTTAAACACATCCGAAGCCACCTTCCAAACACATGTTGCCATCTTTAGTCACATGTCATCTGCATCTTCTCCTTCTTCCCACGGCCCCTCATCTAGCATCCTCTCCTTAAATGTTTGCGCTGCTTCTCTCCTAAGCTTCCACCATTTTGTTCTCACAATCTTGGCCCGATTGTCCCGATGGACACGCACTCGAAAGCGAAAATCCGCCACCACAAGCTTGTGTTGAGGGACAACACACTCCCTAGGTAACACCTTATAATCTAAGCAAGCACGTCTATCCCCCCTCCTTGCAAGGATAAAATTGATCTGACTCAGGTGTTGTCCGCTACGAAAGGTCACTAGATGGGATTCCCTCTTCTTAAAGACGGTGTTCGCTATCAACAAATCGTAGGCCAACGCGAAGTTCAAAACATCCTCCCCCTCTTGATTTCTACTCCCATACCCGAAACCCCCATGCACCCGCTCGAAACCTACATTAGTCGCACCCACATGGCCGTTGAGGTCTCCTCCTATGAAGAGTTTCTCGCTGATAGGCACAGTACTAACCATGCTATCGAGATCTTCCCAAAACTGCCTCTTGGTGCTCTCGCAAAGGCCTACCTGTGGGGCATGGGCACTGATCACATTCAGAGCCAAATCTTCAACTACCAACCGGGCTAGGATAATCCGGTCGCCTTGCCTCCGCACCTCAACTACTCCATCCTTAAGGCTCCTATCGATCAAGATGCCTACACCATTCCTACCCGATGTTGTCCCCGTGTACCAAAGTTTGTAGCTAGTATCCTCCACCTCCTTCGTCTTCTGGCCCTTCCATTTAGTCTCCTGAACGCATAGAATATTTACACGCCACCTAATTGCTGTATCGACTAGCTCTCTTAACTTACCCGTTAGGGACCCTACATTCCAGCTACCTAGACGAATCCTAGTTGGCTCGGCTAGCTTCCTTACCCTTCGCACTCGTCGAGGAAAGTGCGAAGACCCTTGCTCATTTTTCACTACACCCGGGTGCAGATGTAGCGCGTCACAAAGATTACGACGACCCGACCCTTGCTCATTTATCATCGTACCCGGATCACGATACGACACGCCACTAAGGGGATGACGACCCGGCTCTTGCACATTTGACACTACACCCGGGTTCCGATGTAGCGCGTCGCTAAGAGGGTTACACCCCAACGAATCTCTTGTGGGTTTCATATCCATGAGAGTGGCTGATTTTGAAATGTTGGCTAGCCGCATCTAACACACCCTCCTCCTTTATTCGGGCTTGGGACCGGCTATGTTAAAATGACTCAAGAAAGTCTTCCAATCAACATAAAATAACAAAGATTCTAGTATTGTCGTAAAAAAAACGAAGGTTCTAGTACTCGCATACTACCAGGGAAATGATTTCTTTCAAAGTTTACATTCTGCAAATACCATCACATCGTCAGATTCATCCACTACTCATATTCTAGTAAATGCACTCAAAACACAAAAAAAATGGAACAATTGAGAAAGGAACGGTTGCTGCCACTCAAAAGTCAAATTAAATGCTGAAATACAACTCTGGAGACTAATACGACAGGAAAAAGAATCATGAATGTATGATATTTCAACAGTTTCTCAAGTCAACACTTATGGACCTCCAACATTTCAATGAATACAATGTCAAAAAGGAAATGTATGTCAATCAAATACCTTGAAGGGCAGTATGTTGAGTTTCTCTAAACCAGGAGCCATGCCCAGGACCTTCTTCCCATGATCTGGGTTGTACAAGTCCCTCTTTTCTGTTGGATGGCCCATTCCAGCAGGATCTCGGCCTACTATATAGAAATTGGCACCAGCATTAATTCTTGCCTTTGCATGCCACTGCACTTCTGTTGGACCAGCATAATGCATTGGTGAGGGAAATATAGACACTATAGTAGTCTCAGGATCAAGGACTCCATCTTCCAAGACCTGCACATGATCAACTTCAGCAATTTGCATGATACATCCAGTAAACAGCTAAGACGACAAATCTATACCTTGCTGTGTTGTTCCATTCTAACTGGCAATGGGACATCATCTGCTTTGGTAAAACCACCTAAAGGATGTAGCAGTAGAATGGGATTCTTGTAACCCATTTCCAAGAGACGCCTTCTAGTGTCATTCATCAATAGTGCATGACCATTGTGTACTGGATTTCTCAACTGGAAGGCAAACACAGCATCAGCCCCCCGTTTGTCAAACTCATTCCTAAGTTGCCGAGGTGAAAGTCTGTAGTGATCAAGACCATCATTGTATTTGATGGGTTCCAACACCTCCAGGTCGCCACCGATCAACCAGTTCCCAGCTGATGCAATAGCCTCATCAACATAGGGTAAACCAGGTGCAGTTGTACCGAATGTTCTTGCGATTCTTTCTTCTTTATTGTGGGGATATATTTCAACTCTGTGGTCCAGATACATATGTATAAAAATCAAATATTTTGACAGGAGCTGCAAGCAGAAGTAATATGACAAATCGTGCTTTGCTAACATGAAAGTGTTCTTACAATTCAGCTAAGTTGCATCGACATGGCACATAAAGTAAAACATGTCTACAATAGTATCAGTGGCACAGTAAAAAACAGGTTGTAGAAAGAGAGAGAGGTAAGACATGGCTATGTAAAAGCCGATGGTGACACCAGGAATAACTAGCTGTGAAATTCCGTTCATAGACTATGCAAGCTGTCCAAACTTAAAAAATGCTACTAGCAATATGCACAAGAAATAGAAATGTTTTTTTTCTTTCAGTCTTGAACCATCTAACTGAGCATGACAATACCACTTCTTTACCCTGAATTCAGTCGCAACTATCCCCCTGGTACCTCTGCCCTGATGAGTTTGACTAAGCTTACCCTTGAGTGTTTAAGTATCAGCAGACAGATGCCCATTTTATACAATAACTGCTTTGTGTTAGTTAACTAAGGAAGTTATTATTCTGTTTTTCCAAGCATCATCATGTTTTGAAATTGATACGAATAAAAAGGAAACGGGAGAGCAGGACGTATGTACCCGCGCAGGATGGCGACGACACCGCCGTCGGGCCCTTGTAACGCGACATCCGGCTTCGCCCCGATCTGCTCCTTGTCGGCGTCCCCGATGGCGAGCACGATGGGGAGCGACATGTTGACGAGTCCTCCATCGGGAACGCGGATGCAGTTGAAGTGGAGGCTCTGGAGGTACTCGTGCTCGCGCATGAAGCCGCGGAGCGGGCTGGCCCAGCCCTCGGCGAGCACGTGAGCCCACTGGAGGTCGACGGGGGCGAGGCGTACCCGCGGGAGGGACTCCGCCTCCGCGCGCAGCGCCGGGACGCGGTCGGGCGCGGCGACGAGCTCCACGAGCGCGCCGCCGTCCGGGTCGATCAGGGAGCTGCGGACCGACATGGCGCCGCGCCGGCCGTGCCGCGGGGAAGGGGAGCGCGAGTGCGGGGCAGCGAGGCGGAGGCGGGTGTGGAGGAGCGGGTGCGCGAGCGCGGCGGTGGCGCGGATGCGGATGCGAGACGCGGAGGCGGAGGCGGAGGGGTGGTGGAGGCGGGGTGGAGTGAGTTGGTGGTGGGTGGTGGCCATTGATGCGCACGAGGTGTTCGACCGCGCGGTGCGCTGCTCGGGTGCAGGTACGCTACGGTCACCAGGCGAGGCGGCGCGGCGTGTCGGCGGGTGACAACAAGCCCCGGTACTGATTTGTCTAAAATTCTGCAATCCACATGGAAGCGAGTGGTATTATTATATAGGGGGGTGATGGAATGGCAGTAGTATGGGTTTACTCTACTTTGACCAAATCTTTGGAAAATTCATTGAAAATGACTGGAAGATTATGAAAGGTCCATTTCATGTATTTCCCTAGTTTTTTAAAGAATGTGTAGTAAAACAGAACTTTTTGCAAGTAAGGCATCGTCAGACTAACCATTCTAAATAGTTTATTACTCTGGTTAGCAAAATGTGTGGACCAAATTGAAAACGACTTCAATTTAAGATAGGACCTTCTCATAACTACATGCTTTACTTCCTAATAACTACATTTTACTTCCTAAACCACTCCCCCTTTACAACTTTAGCGAAACCACATATTTTTTGGATATAAAGGACCCAATCCACATGATATAGCCTTACAAAAGTGTGAGTGTGATATGTGGGCCTAATCTTCTTGAATAGTAATTTAGCCAAATAGAATAAAAAGTGTCATCCTATCACAAATGTAGCGAACTATTAGTTAATGAAATGACAGTCTTGTGATTGTTTAGTTAATAGAAATGCAGTAGTTTTACAATATTGCTTTATTCTCATGTTTGATTTGTTCATTTCTTTTTTCTTATTTGAATGTCATGTCAATATCTAACAAAATCAAAGATAAGTGAAATACATTGCAACTGAGACTTGATCCTTATCTTATAAATTTAACACCTAGTTTGTTATGATACTATTCCATTCATTGTAAATTATAAATCGTTTTGACTTTTCTAGATAAATTGCTTTTGCTATGCATCTAGTTATACATTATATCTGTAATCTAGATGCCTAGTAAAATCTACAAATCTAGGAATGACAAAATTGACTTACAATTTAGAATGTAGGAAATATTACTTTTGTGCACAACACGGAAAGGAAATTTATATACATTAAAGACTACTTTTGGATGTCAGATTCAATAATAAAACATAACATATTATACAAAATCGCATATTTCTGAGTACAAAGGGTAGTAGTAAAATATATAATTTATATCTACAAAAATACTAACATAGTCATCATCTTAGCTAGTCAATCAAATGGACCACTTGTACAATTGTACCTGGAGTGCGTTTTTCCTTGCTTTGATGGACGCATTGACGTTTTGTACTGGCAACATGGAAGTGACCATGGTGAAGTTCCAAAAAGAATGCAATAGAGTCTAGCTACCTTATGCTCGACTAAGTTTACTAAAAAAACAATATCAGCACGTATGACTCCAAATATATATATCATGATAAATCTAAGTGTATATATTGAGTATGTTAGTATTTCTTTTTTAAATTTGGTAAAACTTTAGATTGTCTTATCGAAGTACTCAACACTATCATCCTATCCTTTTCCAGGACGAAGCAAGGTGTTATAGTTAGGAAGAAACATATATGGATAAGTACTGCTTGTGTATGGGGACACTGACACATCAGAAAATAAAAAAAAGAGAGTGTCGATTTCAGTGTATTTTATAAAAAACCAAAAAGAAAAAGAAAAGGATTCTTCGAATCAGCATAAAACTGCAGTAGCAGCTCTGTGCTGTGATGCGCACCTATAGCCAGGCCAGGCGGCGAAAAAGGCAATTCCCATCGCGTGGCCGTGAGCCCCGCGACGCTCACGTCCACAGACCAGAGAGGTCCGGCGCCGCGAAAAGGGCACCCACCCGAGCGGCTCGCCTAGATTCTCCACTCCACTCCACCTACACGTCGCTTTCATTCGGCCTTTGCATGGATTGCAGAGAAATGGGAGCCTCCATCTCTCCGTGCATGATTCTGTGGTGCCAGCCGTCGTCGTCCTGCCGATGGCGATGGGGACCGTACCTACCCGTACATTGATAATTGACTGGTGATAGTCAGGATGTACACTGTTATTGCTGCTCTTCAAATTAACGAAGACCAGATAATAAAACATACACTGATGGCCTTCTTTCAGACTGCTGCCCTCTAAATTGCTATACACAGTCCGTTCAAAAGAAAAGGGAAGTTTAAGCTGAGACCTACCGCACTTGCTGATTCTATCTCAGCTGTCGATGAAACAGAGTAACAACTACAGTTATGTTGCCAATGTACAAGATCTACTGCCTACCATATATCCTTTGCTTTGTTGGTTAAAGGGGCTAGGCCATGGAGATTAAAGGTATCCTACTGATCCAGCCCCAATGCATTTAGTGCAACTGCAGACTCTTTCTATTCTGTCTAAGGGACATGTTAGAGCCCTAAGTCTGAGGATCCAGCCACTATGTGCCCCATGCATCTGTCATACTAGCATCAACGCTAGAAGCGAGCCAGTAATCAGCATCAGCCTGCAAAAGCAAAAACTGTAAGCATCATGTTAACAAGACTGCCATGATGTCTGATGTGGATGGAGTAGGATTCCTTACATTGGCATGTGATGGAACTATTCTCAGAATGTCATTTTCTTGCTTTACCGCCTGTGACTAAAAGGTAGAGCTTTACCGCCTGTGACTAAGAGGCCCAGGGTTCAAGCCTCAGCCTCTGCACATTTCTGCAGGGATGGCTGCTGGCTATTTTTCCTTCCCCAGACCCCGCAGTGCGGGAGCCTACGGCACTGGGTACGCCCTTTTTTCATTTTCTTGCTTTCTGGATGGTTCTGCTGTATGCATGCAGCCACCACTGCTCCATTCCTTTTCCAGAGCCTGATTTGGATCACAATCCATCTGCTGCAAAGCTTGAGAACTATCAGTAGCAACCGCAGGTTCTAATCTGTCTGCTGCCAGCTGGCCTGGGTTAGATATATCCTGATGGTCACTGCTGCGGGATCATAAAAATTGGCTACAAATTAGCATTTCCAAGACAGAACACAGGGCAGAATTCTACAATTAAAACATTTAGCGTAGCTTACCTTATCAAATAGCAATCAATAGGACCCATTATACTTCTCAGGACAATTTTGTAGTGCTTCTCTTGCAAACCCAGATTCCCATACATGTACTGGTTCTGGTAACAAAATGTGTTAGAACCACAAAGACCTTTCACTTACAAGTATACTGTTATGTAGCTAATGGTATATCAGGATTGTGTACCGCATTAGGGTCTGGAACTTCAACACAAGTTCCATGAGGAGCATTTATAGCGATAACAGTGGATCCCTGCAGTAAATGGGAATCTTGTTGACATAATTCCATAACTTGCAAGAAAGAAAATATGTTCTGACAAGTTCTAACCTGAAAGTGAGGAATCTTATTTATATCTTCCTTCAAAAGATATAACAACCTAATCAGACAGATCAAAGGACTCAGCTGACTATACATCCATAAAATTATTGCAGATACAAGAGATTAGGAATTTTACTTTCTTTTATCCTCATCTAGGGTGAGGGCTTGTAGTTTCTCTTTTGCTTCCCTGCGCACCAATAATTGCTAATCAAAAGGTAGGAAGGAGGGAAAAAAAGAAAGGAGCAGGAGGAATCTTGTTTCCTTTTTACTTTCATGGAAATAACTTACATTATTTCGTCATCCAACCTGAACTCTTCATCATAAAGAGATTCAAGTTCTTCCTGTAGATAATCAAAATGTAGAAGTTGTTATAACCATATGATGAGATGGAAGTCTACGGAAAACTGCAGGCAAATATGCTATTCTTCAAATGTAGTGCTGTGTTTTATGCACCGTATTTATTAGAATAGAGGATAACCATTGCTTGGAAGATAGATAGGTAAAGTCGGCTTAGAGGGAGACTAGAGTATTGGAGGATTTGGGTTTAATTCTTCTTCAGTGCTTGAGTTGTTTGATACACCACCACACTTTAGAGGGAGAGAGAGGATTGCTAGACTCATAAGTTCCAATCTGTCTAGAATATAACAATCCTCAACAGACCATCCTAATTCCCTTGCGCCTGATACTCATTGGCTTTGCATGACCATGTGGCTGGCTTGCTACCTAGGGCGAGCCACTGACCCACATCCCATAACACGTGTAAACAGTCAGATCAGAAGATGGGAGTGTTAACATTCCATGGCAATAGAAATATCAAAATGCTGCATATGAGAATACCCTCAAAAGAGGAAATTATGTTTACAGATATGATGGACTGATGGCTTCTTTCTTTACAGGCATAAGCAAGTAGGTTGCATCAACCAAATCGTTCCTACAAACACTCCATTACTGAAACACTTTCCTTATTCACTTGCGCTGCATGCTATTCAGAACATTGAGATGAGGCCACATTTATCATTTGATCTGTCCTACATACATGACTAAATGAATACCCAGAAAGTGGCCAGCATGGTGGGTTCCAAAGCATGTCAGATAAAATTGTACTGAAGAAGTATTGATGACTGACTTCAAAAAGTCTGCCTATTGACCTATCTTACATGATATAGTAAAAACGCAAGATGCTTGTTAAGCCATGACATTAATGTCTTTAGTATTCTGTACCTTAACTGGAGTAAGAATCAAGAAAGGATGGTCACAATTTTCCTCAAATAGTTAAAAACTAGTGCTAAGATTAAAAATAATCAAATAACATGTTTATTTTCAAATACGCAAGAGACATGCACATCACTATTACAGGGAAAAGGAAATGGCCAACATACAAAGACCAAAAGGCCTAGAAATGAAAGTAGGAGTCATATAATCAAGTAGCATAATGTACCTTCAATGAAGAAATTTGGCATTCTATGTCCTTAGGCTTAGACATGTCAAATCCCCTTTCAATAATATTATTTAATCAGTAGAAGCAATAAATAATTGTAAAATGTGCTGGAAGACAGAAACAGATGACACTCACTTCCAGCGAATCATATTCTTAGTCCCTTTTCAATTAAATGAACCCCTTCTAGAACATTTGTTATATCATAGATCCTCCTCTTTTGCACCTGCAGAATAGAGAAATACGATATATCAAGGAGCTTGGCCCCCTAGATTAGGAATGCAACATAGGAAAAAGAGGAGGGGGGCGGGAAGTGTTTATGTCAAAGCAAACCTCCAATTTCTCAGCTGCTTTATTCAAATCAAGGGTCCCATCTTCAGCTCCTTGAAGCAGGTTGATGAACTTCTTCGTCAGAAGACCTGGTAACGCGCTAATCATAAATAAACACGCAACGATAGCATCTTAAATTTGGTAGAGGGGAGAAGGGAAGTGTAGAAACTTACTTAGTGAGGTGTCATAGCGGCTGTGGTTTATTGAAGATAAAGAAGGATCAGCATCTCCTGAATAAAAAAAAAAATGTGAGCCCATCAGCTACAAGTAAAAGCCAATAAATGGCGATTAAACGAACTAATCCATTTAGAAATGACATCATGGAACTTTTACCATCAAATGAATGCAGATGTAAGTTAAATAACAAAATTAGCAACAAAATACCTTCAATTGCTCCAGAATTTGAGGTGCCCAAGTTGTGTTTAGAAGCCTTTTGTTTTTTTATCCTCTTGATAGCTTTTACAGGGCCAGGGCTAGTCTCCTTATCAAGCATTTGCGCAGTCTCTACCATGTTGTTTTCAGATGGAGAACATTCTCCACTGTTTTGTTCATTCAACTACAATACAATATCAGGAATGTGTACATGAAGACTGTCAATAAACATACTACAAAATAGCACACTAATGGAACAAGAATGTAACAAATCACGCAGCCACCTTAAAATATTAGATTATTGCTGAAAGATTAACTAATACATCCATGGGTCTGGAACTAGTACACTATATTACATTAAGTAAGATTATGAAAGAAAGAAAAGTGAGCCAACCAAATCTTCGAATTATGAGACTCTCATTCCAAGGAGCGACAATCATATTAGGTTAGGCAGATAAAAGACAATGCATACACACTCATGAAATCTTGCATATTATTCATATAAGCCTGCACTATAAGTAAGAGGGCAGTTTCATAATGCCAAATAGTATGAGGTCTCAAACCCAAAGCCCTAGACATATGCAGATAATGATCTAAACTTTAACAGACAACTGACAACAGTTGTTATGCCTTTACTCCTGCAGAACCTGTTTCATAATGCTTTGCATAGAAGTGAAAAAAAAAATGTGTGCAGTCTACAGATCAGTTTCAACACGGGAAGCAACTCATATGAGGAAAGCTGAAGTTTCAGTGGGCACCCAAACCCAGATCAGAGCCCCTAGACACATATGCCAACCCACGATGACACAATGCTGCTACCACTGAATGACTCTGAATGATCTGACATATTGCATCACCATTATACACACAGTAAGCCATTGGAACAGAGGACTACACAACCAACGAATTTGATAGGGTTAACTTAAGCCATTGCCCTCGATTATGCAACCTCTGTGCATTATGGAGATTGGAGTCAAGCTAAAGCAGCAGAGATTTTGCCCCAATTTCACGGGTGGCATCTATCAATTCAGAGCAACGAGGAACGTCGGATGATCGATCCCAAGTCGTGATCAATCACTCTAATCGTCAACGAGCATCGCAGCATACCAAAAGACTACGAGCTAGAAATCAACTCGAACAACAGGTAGCTTAAGCTACATGGAAACTGGAACAAGAGCTAGCTGCATGGAAAGCACGAGAGGGGAGGAAAACCCCCGCGCGCGGGAGCGCTTGATTGAATCACCTGTGCCTTGGGCTTGGGTTCCCCCTTGTTCCCCGCTGGTTCTGGAGGCGGAGGCGGAGCCATCATGGCAGCTTGCTGCTGCTCGGGCGGCTGGTCGGTGGTGGAGGCGGTTGGCGGAGTCGGCGGCCGAGGCGCGGGAGCGGAAGTAGCAACAGCAGGAGGGGGAGGAATCGGGGCCCTCACGGCGGCGCGGGCTTGGAGGAGAAGATGGGGATGGGCGCAGTAGGGGCGTGGAACAGCTGGACCCGAGGAGGAGCCTGAACCGGCGGCACGGGGCGGCGGAGGTACACCTGCGGCGGCGGCGGCGGTTGGGGGGAGCGGGAGGCTAGAGGAGCCGCCGTCCATGGAGACGGCCGAGAGAGAGAGAGAGAGCGCCCGCGCGCGCGCGGAGTAGGGTTTTGATTTGCGAGGTGGTGGTGCCTTGGCGGGGAAGAAGGCCAAGGGAGGGAGGAGATGGAAGCGAAGCGAGAGCGGGAGGCGGGACGCGGCGCGGGGGAACGGACGGAACCTTGTGGGCGCGGAACCAGGGGAAGAACAAGGCGAGGGACCCTCTTCAACGGGATATATATTAGGCTTATTATTATTATTTTCTCTATTACTCCTTGTTGATTTATATATTTATTAAATATAAATATATATCATGGATTTTCTACCGGACTTTGGGTTTTTTTGTTGATGATTTTTCTAGCGTTTTTCTAATTTTATCCTTTTATAAGGGGAATATAATATAGTTTTACTTATGAAAATTGTTAATCTATGGGGTGGTGGAAACTGCTTTATTAATATCTTTCAAAGTTGACGGTGTGGAAAGAGCTAGCGATAATTTAGCCCTACATATATAGCCAGTTGTGAGCTTGTATTTTCTCTAGTACTATACTAGCCGCAATACTGCAAGCCTGCAATAGCCATAAAGTGCTACAGTAATCCATGAGAGGAATTAACAATCATATCTTGGCTCTCCGAGAGAAATAGAGTAGAGTATTGTGTCTTGTACAATCATGTTAACGACGGGCGTCATCTGACATCAATATTTTCAATTCATGATTAACTGTTAGTCCCTCCGTTCCAAATTATAGTTTACTTTAACTTTTTTGACGTATGTATTTTTCTATATACCTAGATAAATAATATGTCTAGATACATAGTAAAATACATGCACAAAAAAATCAAAACAAACTATAATTTAGAACGGAAGGAGTACTTCAAAAGAGAAAGAAAAAACGTCTAACCCTAAACTACTTTGGCAATGCTATTAGAAGTGCTGACAAAAGTTAGAAAAGTAGTAGTAAAATATTAATAATAACAATCTAAAAATGTCCAACTTTTTTTCTATTAAGGAGCCAAACGGTTTCAGTTTTATCAAACCTATAAAATAACGTTGATAATTCAAATAAGTATAGTAAGAATGTATTTTTAGAATGTATCTACTCAGAGTAATAAATGGTAATAATATTCTTTAATAATTAGTCAAATCTAATGGAAGTAGTCTGTGGCGTGGTGCTCTGTATATCCACCAAGAGGACGAGAGAGGCGAGTATTTATTAAATTTATAAATAAAAATATGGAGATGTGATATGCTGACACGGGCAACGTGGGCATCGGATCCTATTCCTATCCGTTGTACCCGCCTGCGCCGGCGCGCTATATGAAGCCCGCGTGACTGGCGCATGGGGCCGGACAGCTTCACGGACTTCCAGCGGTGGAGTCGTGGATGGAGAAGGCACGCGGGAGCCGGGAGCGGGAAGAGCCGCCGGCCAACTAGCAGAACCAAGGCGCCGGACGGCCGCTGCTGGAACGGGGACCCACATGGCAGTCCGGGAGAGCCCCGTGTGCGCATGACCGGATTTGGGCCTAGGGCCATGGCCCAAGACTCCCTTGTAGGATATGTCGAGGCGTGGTCAGGTTTACACGTCAGGCCGAATTTTTGTAGCTATCTGGCCGAACAAAGAGAGAGCACGGCGTCCATCTGACTCACCGACCCAGCTCCGCATGCACGCTGCAACCAAGCTGACGACTCTGTGTGCCTAATTGCCTCTGTTTCTTGCACTCTAGTTGTAACTAGCAAAAATATCGGTACGTTGCAACGGGACATATGTCTATTGTATAATTCTTATATCAATAGTAATAAAATATTTTTTTATTAAATTTATCAATTACATTTAAGCCAACATTAAATAAATAAAATAATTATAAGGTCGGTCGTCCTTTGCTTGCTAGTTGGTCTATGGAGACGTATTGAGAAGAGGTGTAAGTGGGTGACATAGCAGCCATAATTAATACCAACTAAAATTTATATTTTATATCACTTCCTCCATCCATTTATCAAAATCATCTTATCAAAAAAATCTCCAAGAATCAGAGTCGTTTAAACTAGGACCGCGGTTTTCACCTCATCCCAGGCTCATGCGGCTCCTCCTCATTGGCCGAGTTAATTCAACAGTCACCGGCGGAGTTAAAAGGAAGCAACTATTAATGGGCAACACTACATGCGCCACTCCTCCTTGGTCATTTGGCCTGACCCTAAAACGACCCCAACAAATGAATAAAGCGAGAGTATGTCTTTTGATGATTATGTAACCTAATTAAACAAAAATGAATATGGACTATCATTATCGACGGAAACTAATTAGTAGCTTCATAGACATATCAATGGATGGCCATTGGAACTAATTAGTACTTATTGACCTCTATTTACAATAATATAATATAATAACTACGAATAAATATTTACGACAATTGTGTTACTGTAACAATGGGATATTTATCATAATGTTATAGTAAATCATATAGTAAGTATTTACTATAGCCTTATAAATTAGTAT
Organism: Bothriochloa decipiens; assembly: GCA_023333625.1. Lineage (NCBI taxonomy): Eukaryota > Viridiplantae > Streptophyta > Magnoliopsida > Poales > Poaceae > Bothriochloa > Bothriochloa decipiens. Next base: position 45,602,617 of record CM041640.1, on the reverse strand, counting down.
TGTAATTATCATGGCTATAAATGAAATTATTCTATAGCCAGCTGTACAAGAGTAGTTCTAAGTCTAGCCGTAGATATATCTTAATACTATTATATATAATATATGCAACATTATTTTAATATATGCAATATCATATTTTTATAGTTATATTTTTTTTCTTGCTAGATTATTTTAATACATGTAATAGCATATTTTTATAGTTTAATTTATTATTTATATTTTTTTGTCTTGCTAGATTACTCTTATATATATACATATACATATACTTATCAATACTATATTTTTATAGTATTTTTGTTTGGCTAGCGGATATGAGTATTTGAAATTGTTACGAAGTTAAATAAAAAAGCTTCGTTTAGCATCATATAAGTTTTTTTTTGACTTACACATCATGTGACCTCTTGTGTTGTGGTGGTAGCGTCCTATAATTGAACAGTGAAGACCAAGGTTCAAATCCTAATGACAATGGTATTTTTGTTCTTTTCGCCAGCGGACACAAAACGGAATAAAAAAAGATCCGAACATAACCTGGTGGCGGACAGAAATTGAAAGAGCAAAGAAAAAAAAGATAAAAAATTTTACCTCTTTATAGATAGGTATAGATATACATCTAAACATACCTGCTTGCACGCGCGCAGGCCGCAGGGGCGCTCGGTCTCTACTAAACCCTAAACCCTAAATCCCTGTGGATGAGAGCGCGACCGCTGTGAGCACTTGGTTGGTCTTCACGACGGCGGTGAACTGATCAAAATGGTTGGTCTTCACCCAACAACACCTTAATGGAACAAATATAGATTATCAAACAATAAACAGATTGCAAACTAAACAGGAGATCAGATAAGGCAACGGAGCATACGGAGTGCAACCATCTACATGGTTTGGCCCCGTGAAACAGACGTCGTCGCTCCGGCACCGCCATCATGCAGCTGGTCAAGGGTTCTGCTGGCTCTGAGTGTTATTTTATTATATTATGTGACTTTTGCAACCACATATATAGGTGGGTTTATTTAATGTTATTTTTTATATTGACAATTATAGGTAATTTTTTAGAAAATCAAAATAGATCTGCGGACAAGTAATTTGTTATTTTTTAAAAAAGAGAATATATTAATATCCTAACCTCTGCATTGACTAATGCATATAGCTGTTCATTATTACAAAACTACGAGCAAGCAAACCAAATCCAAGAAATCTTAAAAACCAAGTTTTGAGTCATCAAGATATAAAAGTTTTCAAATAGAAAAAACTAGAGAGCAATTCTGTTTCTAAATCTCTAGCCATGTTTGGTGAACACCTCCATCGCGGTTGTCTTAATAATCCTACGGCCCGCCTTCATGAACAGATGTTCCTCCTCCTTCTGAAGTAAGGTTCAGTATCTTGTCTAATACGTCTCTTTGAAAATAACCTATAAATAAGTTGGCGTTGTGGCCTTGTCAAACACAATATCATTATTACGTGTCAATCGAAGTGCCCAACACATAGCACTTGCACCCACAAGAATTTGAGATTTCATTTTTCTATTTAACCCTACCAATTAACCTGTAAACAAATTGTGTACACTAGTTGAAGGTTCTAGATTAAATGAAATATGAATGATTCTCCACATAAATTTAGTGTAATGACAATCAAAGAGTAAATGTTGTATGGTCTTATTGGAGGAACAAAAACAACACTTTTTACCTCCTTGCCACTGTCTTCTAGCTAAATTATCTTTAGTTAAAATTACTCCCTTGTACAAGTACCACATAAAGACTTTAATCTTGAGGGGTAGTTTAAGCTTCCAAATTAAAGTATTGTATGGCGGCGCCTATGCATCTAACATTGCTCTGTACATGGAATTAACTGAAAACAACCTATTTTGATGCAGTCCCCACACAAAGTGATCTCTTTGGTTAGTTAATTGTACATCTGTAATCATGGCCACAACATTGTGCCGTGCATGTAAATTAACTCCTGTCAGAGATCTCCTGAACGCTATATTTAAGAGTATCATAGACAACACTGGCCTAACAGAAGCATTTTTCTTTCTCACAATATTGTATAGTGACGGAAAGATTGTTTTAAGAGGGCATTGCATTATACATGAATCCTCCCAGAAACGCACTTGATATCCGTCACCCAGATTAAACCTCTCCAAAGACCGAAACTCATCCTTGACCTTCATAAGGCCGGCCCAAAACTGAGAGTCTCTGGGCATGTGTTGAACCTGAGCCAAAGTTTTGTCCCTTAAATATTTATTTCTAATCAACCGTTGCCATACCCCATCCCCATTTATCAACTTAAAAAGTCACTTGCTTAGTAGGCACCTATTATGCAGACCTAAATTTAGAACTCCTAAACCTCTCTTGTCTTTTGATGTACATACTATCTCTCATTTTATCAATCTATATTTTTTCTTATGTTCATCATTTTATCAGAAAAACCGAGATCTGAAGTAATCTAATTTTTCCAAAACACCTCTAAAAATCTCAAAGAAAGACATCGTGTACACACTTTGTCAGGCTCCACGGCTCCAGCAAATCCTTCTTCATGCCTCATGCGTCGAATCACGCACAATCCAATTTTGTTCTCACGTCCTAGAATCCAATCACAGCCGTGAAGTCCGTGAATTGCAAATGGGCGTCACGTTTATATTGACGACACACGTACTAGCACGCCCTCACTACCGCTCCGCTCTCATCGAGAACTCTCAATTCGCTTGCTCAGTTTAAAAACCTAAATGTGCATACTTATTATTACACCGAACACCTCTTGCAGAATACCACTTATCCCGTAATCTTCCGATCTAACTGGTTGGGCTTGAGTGGCACAATTGTTTTTTACTCGGCACAATTTTTTTTTCACGATGGTAAATCTTAAAATTTGGTTAAAAAACTTGAGATGCTCCGACACTTGAAGATTTAATGACTCATAATCTGAATGGAATGAGTACATCACAATCTTGGTTGCTAGGCTTTTTCAAAAAAAAAAATCCGTGACAATGTACACACACTTTTGCTACTAACAATTTTTTCACTTTTTTCCATATTTATTTTATTTTAATCTCTTCCTTTTGCCTATCCACATAACACCCTTTTTTTTCAAAAAGACGTTGATTTGAATTTTTATTGTCCTTTTTAACATATTCTTTTCTATTTTTTGTCCGTTCGCCTTACGTCCACTTTTTCTTCCCCTTTCCTTCCGCATAATAAGGGATAACTGAAGATCACACATGCAAGCTCAAATAGGTGTGAAGCATTTTCTGCAAGCAACCGGTGGTGTGTTAGAGCTACTATATAAAAATTTCACACAGTAAGATTTATAATGAGCCATCTGAAATTAAACAAATGAATTAAAGAGCTGCATGTAATTGTTAAACTGAAGCTCCATAAATCATATACTAAAAAAAACTCCATAAATCATACTTTAATTTTCCAATGATTTTCTTAATAAACATATTTATAAACAACTGTTTTTTAAACTGTATATATAGAAATGTTGATACTATTGCGTTAGACCGACACATATTTCTATTTAATTATATATCTGCCTAAACTATAGTCTTTTAACAAAACTATTTATATACAAACTACTATGAGCTTAATGAATTCTGAGCTACAAGTAGCATTAAACCGGCACATGTTATGAGCGGCACAAAAACAATTCAACATTCAACATAGGCATTATTTAGATGCAAGAAAATTTTGTTGAAAATATCACATACTAGGCCATAAATAAAATATTCAATGGAGTGCCTTGTCTACCTGCATCCGAACGAGTTTGCTAGCCCTAGGGCCTTGCGACCTTGAGGAGGTGCATGCCGTGAACGAGAAAGTTGACAGTTGGCAATTGGCAGCGGAAAATTAATGGGAAGCCACATCTTTCGTTTCGTTTTTCTCTTCTTGGATAAATGAACGGCTTCCTAGCTCGACATGCCATGCCAGCGAGAGCAAGGCCAGCGACGCAAGGCCCGAGGACCATCAATACTCATCCGAATTCCGAAACATAGCAGCTTTTGACTACTAGCACCCTCACGGCACTCCTAAAACCCTAATGCTAGAAATTGGTTATCTCTATTTGTGGAGGGAGCCGGGCGTCGCCCTAAAATCCTTCATCAGTACACGTCAGCGCAAAACAACTTCCAATATAAGCAGCTGTGCCTGGTAAAAAAAAAAAAAAAACCAAAAACTTCTCTTGGTCTCTCCTGCCGCCGCCTCCGCGCCTCCGCCTCTCCCGAAGCCGCGCCGTCGCGGGAAGCCACTGGCGGCGCCGGCGCCTCCACCTCCGCCTACTATCTCTGCTTCCTCTCTCTCTCTCTCCTCTCCCTCTTTCCCTCACGTGGGTGATGCGCCGTACGGACACGGGCCCTGCGTTGGCCCTGTCGGTCGTCGTTCCCGGCCACGGCGTGGCGGTAGGGGGCGCCGCCTCCTACCAGGGCGCGTCCTGCGCCCAGCTGGTCGTCCATGGCCCTGCGTGCCTAGGGTTTGCACAGTACCTTCGATTCCTCAGCTTATAGTTTCATCTTCCCTTCATGTTATACTCGCGGCGGCAGCTGCGATCCGGAGCCTAGGTGAGTTCCCACATCCTCCTCCTTAGGCGTTGCAGCCCATCCCCTCTCCAGCAAACATAAGAAATTGTAGACAAGGGGGACAGAGGAGAAAGTTTTGATGGCCGCCGTTTTTTCCCAGGTTAGTTGTCATGCAGTCACCCTCCTTGACCTTGCATGTATTCTGTTCCTCCTGTGGTGTTGAATAATGGTCTCGGCTGCCCAATTATGGCTATGTATGTTCCTTCTGAAATAAGGCTTCCGTCATTTTAAGAGCAACCCAACATGAAGAGTTTATGAAATTGTGCATTCTAGAATCGAGCCAATGCTAGAGCACTTCATTTTTGTATATGTTGATTCTTTCTTCTATATAGGCTTCGTAAGATCGGCACACAGTATGTCATCAGCATGTTAAAAATGTAAGTCTTTCACGCTCTTCATTCCTGCAGGTACTTTGCCTACTCTGAGAGAAAGAACAACCGGTATGGCTTAAGCAGTTGCGAATTTTTTTGGATGTTAGGTTACTATGCTCAAGCTGAAACTTCAATTCTATTGTTCAGGTGCCACAGTTGTGCAATTTTTTTCTCCCAGTAAATACATGCAATTTTAGGTTTGGTTGCTTTTGTACACATTCATGGAGGCTGACACACGTCGCTTCTTCTGTAGACACAGAAAGGGCATTATCATTGCATCGATTCTTCCATATGCATGTGAGCACAAAAGAAATTTTAACCTTTTTTTTAAAAAGAAAAAAAATAAGAAACTTTCACCGATATTGGTATCTGAACATGTGTGTGTTAGAGTAGTCGGGGGCCTATTGGGCCATAGACCGTTAGGATTAATTAGTCGTTTGCTTAGGGGTCAAGTCAAACATGTCTATATAATGAGAGGAGATGTATCAATCTATAATCAAGCAAGAGATTAGAATAAAATCCTTTCTCTCTTGCCGACCGTGGATAGAGCCCCGCGGCCGGCGTTCCTAGCGCCCAAAACCCTAGTCTCCGCAAGCCCACAGCCACCACCACCGTGTGAACAGTAACCGCGGCACTGTAGCTCCGTGGTACTGTAGCACGGTAGCCAGCAATCGCCCTCTCCTTCCCTCTCAACAATGTAGCCCCAACGCCGTTCATAACAATTTGGTATCAGAGATCTCAGGTTCCCAAGGATTCCTCCTCCTTCACGACCCGCTGCGTCCTCTCCAATGACGCCGGAACAGGTGACCGCGGCGCACGTCGATCTCAGCCACGCCATGGAGATGCATGACATGATGAGGGCGCTTCTGCACGGCCAGCTCGTGGTCCAGCCGCCGCAACCGCCGCCGTCCGCGTATGTGGCGCCCCCATCTCGTACCACTACGGGATGCCCTATGACAGGACAGGTGCGCCCTCACACCCGGCCGCTTCGCTACTATCCCAGGGCATTCCGATCGAACAGATCAGATTTTGTGGTCGCCGTTTCTGTTACCGGCGTGGCTCACCGCTGCCACCCATCGAGGCGCCGTTTCTGTCTACACGTCGGCGACCACTCATCCCTACTTGGCGCCGTTGCCGACCACCGAGGCTCCGCTGCCACCCATCGAGGCGCCGCTGCCGACCACTGGGGTGCCGCTGCCGACCACCGGGGCGCCGCTGCCGACCACTTGCCAGGTGTCGACGGTAGTGCGGCTGCAGGCGGCTGCGCGCGGCCTCCTAGCACATCGGTGGGTGCAGAAGATGCGTGATCTGCGCCTTATTCAGCCCTCCACCCCTTCACATCCCCATGTTGAGCTCCGCTGTGTGGACGACTCCGATCTCATCCGCTGCATCGGAGGTCTTCAGCATGCTGTTTTCCCCATGGGCAGCGACTTCCAACTCTGCGGCAACGCGGTAGGGGCGCCGCTCCCCTCCTTATCACCGGCAGGGATGTATTGCCTTGGGCCACCGCATTCCGCCACAGGCCGCCACGAGGGCGCCTCCGCTGGTCGTTGTTGTGGCCAATTTTGGGTGGCCGTCCATGTGCTCCCCTTTCATCCAGATGGTGTCCATGGGATCCAGGTGGCTGCAAACGTGCCGGTTCATCACATGGGGGGTGCCTGACATATCTTCAGGAGTCAGAAATAAGCCAAGATGTAAAAGACTTATTTTTAGATGTTAGGTTTGTGTTTCGTTGAGTCGTCGTTAGGTCGCAGCTCGAGGACGAGCTGCTTGTCCGGGTGGGGTGTAGTGTTAGAGTAGTCGGGGGCCTATTGGGCCATAGCCCGTTAGGATTAATTAGTCGTTTGCTTAGGGGCCAAATCAAACCTCTTGTTATGAACGGCGTTGGGGCTGCGTGGTTGAGAGGGAAGGAGAGGGCGATTGCTGGCTGCCGCACTACAGTGCCGCGGTTACTGCTTACGCAGTGGCGTCGGCTGTGGGTTTGCGGAGGCTAGGGTTTTGGGCGCTAGGAACGCCGGTCGGCAAGAGAGAAGGGATTTTCTTCTAATCTCTTGCTTGATTATAAATCGATACATCTCCTCTCATTATATAGAGAGGTGTTAGAGTAGTCGGGGAAGCAAGAGATTTGAAGAAAATCCCTTCTCTCTTGCCGGCCGTGGGCGGAGCCTCGCGGCCGGCGTTCCTAGCGCCCAAAACCCTAGCCTCCGTGAACCCACAGCTGCTGCCACCGCATGAACAGTAACCACGGCACTGTAGCTCCGTAGTACTGTAGCACGGCAGCCAGCAATCACCCTCTCCTTCCCTCTCAACCACGCAGCCCCAACGCCGTTCATAGCAGTGTGTCTACTCAATCCAAACAGTATTCGTTGCAAAGGAAACCTTCTGAAGCATAAATTGTGGTATGCTTCAACCAATTTAGTTATGTGATTTTTGAGTTCACTGTTCTCCATACTTCACAGTGCTCATTTGGTGTCTTTCCATACGCAAATGTGTTGATCTTGAGTTCAATGTTACATAGGCAAAACTGAAAGAATACAAGTTCAAATTCAGTCAGCTTTTTGTCTCCAATGCAATTTTTTTGTGCCCCCAGCTTGAATTGCACCCATTATATCAATATAAATTAACATTTATCATTTATGACATTCACCGGCAAAAATTCCGCATGTGCCTATCGTCAGTGTGTCAAAGTTTATGTGTTCTATTTCTTCCTGTTTCTTTTCGATATTTAAGGTAGTCCCAGTGGAGGACATGATTTTGTAGTGTGCCACAAGTTCCTGGGGAAGGAGTCTGAGCAAGCAGAAGTTATGGGTCCACATCTACCATAATGGCTATTTTCCTATTGTTTGGTATCTTGGATTATCAGCTTTCTGCGTTTTTTGTAATTTACATACAGTTATAAACTCAGATTATGGGTAATTAATAGCACACTTTGGAGGTCAGCTATATGTGATCATCATCATTGGTCTTCCTTCATTTTACCCAGCTCTTGATTTGACTTTATCTCTTGACATGTCACTGTCAAGATAAATGTTGACCGCAACCATGCTACTTTATTTGGACATAAGTAGGTTTTTTTTTTCTGCCAAACTTCAGCTGTATAATATCCTACCTGCATGGTTAACCTGCAGCTGCCATTAGCCCATTATCAACTGGAGACAGCATGGATTCATGTACTTCCTCACTTTACCATATTATGGCCTTGTGCCGCCTCTGAGACTGCACATTTTGATTTATGCCATGTAATGGATAGCATGTCCTAGATCACCAAAGCTTTCTAGCATTATCTTCACCTGTTTACTCACAATAATTAGAGCACTGATCCACTGATCCGGAGTATTGATTTTTACATCTGCTATTTTGATTGTTACATAGTTCAACAACATCTAATCATTTGTTAATTTCTCAGTCCGTGCAGGTTAACATTTTCAGAGGCCAAAATGAGTTAGTATTCATACAAGCTTAAAGACTTGTTGGAATGTTTGCTACTGAAGTGGTATGTTTTTTTGTTATCCTGTTGTCTCACCGCTATATAAACCATGAGTTTGGCTCTCCTCGAGGCCCCACAAAATTAACACTGACATTTTTCATTGGTTGAGTTACCTGATGGACTATACATAATTCTATGTGGATGAGTGTTCATGGAGTCGCTATTGCCTTGCATTTTTTAATTTAATATATATATATTTGTGCAAATCAACCATTGAAGTTGATGAGCCTTGCTCAGATTAATTCTTGTCACATCTTTCAGAAGTTCATCTTAAATTTGTGTTTTCAGTTCTCATAGTAACTTTTTCAGTAAGGTATTGAAGGAACTGGGTTAATTTTCATGAACAGTTTCCCAATTTCTTACTGTCCACTAGGCTGCCCAGCTGCATTTTTATAACTGACACAAGCTACGTAGATGCTGTGATAGGATTGTTATATATCATAGGAAATGGCAACAAGCAAAGTAAGATAAATATTTGACGTTTTACTCAAATACATGTCTGTGTATGTCTTTTCGATTATAAATTGAATGTTACCCTGTAGAATAAAACTTTATTAAATTCAGCCTAATTCCGAGCTTAAAAGATCAGTGTAGTTCTGATGACCTCTTCTATTCTCTACAACAGTGTTGATTTGATATGCAAGTGGTACCTGTGGGAAGCAGAATAGCTGCCTTGAATACAAGAATAGCGGCAGCTTCTCTTCTATCAGTGGTGATTCCCTACCGCTCATTGCAAAACTCGAGTATGGTTTCTTGTCTTATATTTTTCTGGTGCATATTTTTATAAAAAATATTTATCCACGACTATACTTTACGTAATGAAAACACAAAAGACAGAATCTGTAATGGAATTGAAAACAAGTGCGTTCTGTGGAGGAGCGTTGATAGTCCATTTTTATACAGCTTCCTTACAACAATAGCTACCAGGCAAGTATCAAGATGTCACCTTTCCAAGCTCTTTATGGCAAGCCATGCAGAACCCCATTGATGTGGGATCACCCTGGTGAGAGAGCTGTCTTTGGCCCCACCAAGATCAAAGATGCCGAAGAGGGAGTTGCTCAAGTCAGAGAGAATTTGAGGATCGCTCAAAGCCGACAGAAGAGCTATGCTGATAAAAGACGTCGAAACCTTGAGTTCCAAGTCAGAGACTCTGTCTATCTCAAGGTATCCCCACTTCATGGCACCGTCAGGTTCCATGTGAAAGGGAAGCTAGCCCCAAGATATGTTGGCCCTTATCGCATATGTCAGAGAGTTGGGAAGCTTGCATACAAGCTCAAACTACCTCCAGAGTTGACTGGTGTACATCCCGTTTTTCATGTCTCATAGTTACGCAAATGCTTGAGAGTACCTGAAGCAGAAACAGTCACTACTGATGTGCTTGATATCCAAGATACTCTAGAATATAAAGAGCACTCCATCAAGATTCTGGGTTATGACACCAAAGAGACCAGAAGCAAGTCTATCCCTATGTGCAAGGTTCAATGGAGCAATCATACAGAATGAGAAGCAATGTGGGAAGATGAGAACCAACTTCTGCTACAATATCCCTATCTCTTCGAAGGGTATGTTGCTACCTAAATCTCGACGATGAGATTCCAATGAGAGGGAAGGACTGTAACAACCCAAAAACCCGAGTTATAAATTTTTTTTGAAAACCTATGAGTGATGAGTGTGACATGTCATCATCTACCCTTAACCATGCACACAACCTCTACATGTCATGCACTAATTAACCCATGGAATCCTAACATGATCAATGTTTCATGAGTTGTTTTCCAATGTTGCAATAGCTATGCCTTCTATGTTTCATTAGTTAACATGTCATGTTGCATTAATATTGTGATTTGGTTTTTATTTAAATTTATGTGATGATAAATAAAATGGACCCACAATATTTATTTATGTAATAAATAAATATCTTCTAGGGGAAATATACCCAACATGGCCTATGACCTCTAAGTATACCATGAAATATTTTACAACATGCTATACAAGTATATATACATGTATTTGAAAAATAGAAAAGAGAAAAGAAATAAAAAGATAAAAGAAAAGGCCAATCTGGCCTATGGATGGGAGCAGCCCAGCAAGCCGGCCCAGCTGCGCGCCCTCTTCCTCTCTCTTTCCCTGCGCCCGATCGGCCCAGCCGGCCCAGCTGCTCGCCCTCTCCCTCTCTTTTTTCTCTGCGCTCGCACCGGCCTAGCAGGCCCAACAAGCCACTCGTGCCGCTTCACGCCAGGAGACTAGCCATGGCCGCTGACGAGTGGGTCCCACAGCGGGACCCACATGTCATCATGCCGGCCGAGGTCCCCCCTAGACCTCCTTTGCTTTCCGTGATCGCCTGCACCCGCGTGAGTGCCACGCCATGCGCTAGGCCGCCCGAACCACCCTGGCCCTGCACTGACGCCCCATGCACGCTGCCTGAACCGACAAGGTGCCGACAGCCTACACGCAGCACTCACGGCCATGAGCACCTCGCTCTCCCACACGCAACCACCCGCGCGTGACCCTGTCCCCTACCAGCCCTATCTCTTTCTTGGCTGCGAAGCCAATTTGGCTCCCCTCACTGCCCGCTGGAGCCCACAGAGGCCCAGGAAACCACCGGGAAGCTTCCCCCTTAGACCAAAATGCCCCTGCAACCACCATGGCCACCATGCCCTCGTCCTGTCCTTATAAGCAGCGTTCCAGTGCTCTAGGGTTCCCAGGATGCATCGCCACATTGGTGGCCTCCCAATTTCACCTCGCCCAACACCAATTGGAGAAGAAGGGGGAGGAAGGAGAAGAAAGAGGGGGCAGGGAAGACCAACACTGTCGCCAGAGAAGGAGAAGAACGCCGCCGCCGTCCTGGAGCTGCTGCTGTGTTGCCGTTGGGAGCAAGAAGGTGACACCATACTGTAAGCCACCTCCGGAGCTGCTTGGATGTGTACCACACCTTCTCTCCTCTCCAAACGCCGATGAGCGCCGCCGTAGCCCCTGTTCCACCCTTCGCCCTGTGCTGCTGGCCATGTTGCCCCGCCCTATAGGCGTGTAGGCCGAGGCCACCGCTGGCCTCCTTTCAGACACACGCACACACACACGAGACCAGCCGAGCCCCCTGGACACCACAGCGTCAGGAGGACGCCGAATCGGCCAGCCGCCATGCCCGTCGTCGTGCGCCGAGCGCCGCCGTGGTGAAGCCACCTTGCTGCCACCTCGCTGAGCCCTGGACCACATTGACGCCTGGGTGTGCCACACCCGGTGCGCACCCTAGCCCCTTGGATGAGGCCTCGGACACCCTGGCGTGCAAGGCCATGCCGCCGTCATGCCGCTCCAGAGTGCCGCTGTGTCGCACCGTTCCCCGCCGTCTCCGACCACCGTCGGGAACAAGAACCCGAGGGACAACCTCGCCATGGTGTGCTGCATTAGAAAGGGAAGAAGATGGGAGCCATGAGGCCTCCCCTGGTGCCGTGCCGCGCACACTGACCACGCCGGAGCTCCACCGTGGGAGTTGCTTCCCATGCGGGATCCTCCATGGATGATGGTCACCGCCGTCATGATAGGAGGGTGCTGAACGCCTCCAATTGACACCCAGTGCACCGCTTGGGATCCGGTTCGCTTGTCGAGGAGCCGCAGTCGTGCGCCATCACCGTCGTTTCACCGTACCGCATGGCCAGCCTCGCCGGAGACTAAGTTGCCACCTTAAGTGCCACCGTCATGCTCGCCGTTCCACCCTGAGTCTAATTCGCCAGTTAATGAAGGCCGAGGAGCACTGCAGCGCCTAATTGCATGACCTCGCCATCGCCGACGAGCCGCATAGCCGCGCGATGAAGAACAGAGGAGGGGATGAGTTCGTGAAGAAGGTGGTGGATGTGGTTCACGTGGACTCGGGCAACTACAGGTGGACTCACGAGCACCGGTGCACCATGGAGCCAATCTATGGATCGCGTAGACCAAAGGACAGACGCGTGCACTTGGTTCACGTGGACTCGAGTCACTGATAGTGGACCCAACGAGCATCGGTGCATCGTGGACCAAGAGCCGTGAGCTAAGCCCGTATTGGATCCAGAACAGTGACATGGCAGCACCAGAGCGTGCCACGTGGCGGGCCGAGCCTAGCCCATATCCGACCCATCAGGCCCAATAACGGCCCGTTAACGGCCCAATAAGGGCCCATCTTGACCGTTGACCATTGACCGAGTCAACGCTAATGTCAGCAGGTGACGTCAGCCTGTCCCCACCGGTCAGTGATGACGTCAGCAGTGACGTCATGTGGACCCCACCTGTCAGTTGACCGTTGACCAGTCAACGCTGACGTCAATAGATGACGTCACCCTGGACCCACCTGTTATTGCTGACGTCATCATCCACGTCAGCACCTGTTCTATTTCTATTGGACCCACGCATGACACGTGGCCTAATCCTGAGCCGCCACGTGTCAGCACCAGAATAATCCAGCCCTTTTTCTTTTTCAGAATATGTTTAAATCTTTGAAAATTCATAACTAATTCATACGAGCTCTGAAAATTATGATCCAAGTATCCAAATTTTCTATAAATCGAGCCCTATCTATTTTCCCTATGTTTGAGTGCATTTGGATCTTTATTTTGGCATTCGTTCTTTGTGCTGATCTATAGGGGTCGCTTTCGCGACCCATAATTCTTGGTTTCAGGGTCGAGCGAGGATAGGTCTGACGATAGTGATTACGAGGAGAAGTCCGACAGCTATGTCAGTGAAGGTGCCACATCCCACCCAACCTCGTAGAACTACTAGTGCTTTATATTTCTGTATTATAATCTGCTCGCTTGTGATAGGATTGCATGTTAATATATTACTTGATGAGCCCTACCTTGTCGTAACCTATCACCTACTTACCTGCTATTATGTTAGCCACACGCTTATCTGCTATATTTATATATATATAAATACTTCACTCGCTTACATTTTGATGCGATGTGATGTACCCTGGGAGGGTCTGGCGGGGATGCCAGGCTTGGTGTGTGTGTTGGATCAGATGGGTATGTGAGCGGATGATGATGTATCAGGGTTTGGATTGGAACTTACGGCAGGGTGTAGGGTGAGAGTTGAGTCGATCGAGCTAGGATCTACAACGAGCTTTTGGAGCGAGTCATGCCGGGGAATGGATCTGGACATTCCCATGAGATTAGCCTATGGCGGGCCAACTTAGATGCGGTGGAGAATCCTGAGTGGAGCCTCTGAGGGGTGGAAGCCAGGATGAGCATGCCGTGGTAGCACGATAAAGGACAACCCTGACGAAGATATCCTGGCTTGGTCACACTTAGGAACTGTTGCGCTGGTATCCAGACCTTAGAAATCTCTTGCTTTCCACTCGCTCTCCAATGGGGGGGAGACGGCCGAACCGCTAAATAGATCGATGCCATTATTGCTAGGCGAGTAGTGTTAGGGAGGTATATGCATGAGGTGGAGCTAACACCCTTCCCAGACGATCATGGCACCCTCTTCGGGAGCGGGTACATGACATGGCGTTCTCTTCGGGAGCGGACACATGGTCTCTTCAGAGTTTTAGCAATCCAGAGCTGGATGGTAGGGTGGCATCGTTCTATGGCAGTAGGCACCCGAAATCTGCCTAGGTGGTGATCAACACCGATGATGGTTATTTAGTGGATTAGTGAAACCTCTGCAGAGTGTATGGTTGATCGATCGATACATATGCTAATTATTTGGCTATGGACCTTTCCTTAGGAGGATGCACCGGACTAGAGAGTGGAGTGTTCTACATTCCCCCTGAGTGTTGAATCCGGCCGTGAGCCAGGTTGAGGGCTGCGGGCCGTTGAGGCAGGCCGAATGGGAGTTGGCCTGTCGACATGAGTCTGAGATGGTGTTGGAGGTTGTGGGATGGTTACCAGAGTTGGATGGGTGATGGTGGATGGTATTTGGGAATGGGAATGTATAAAACTTGTTTATAATTTTTCTTATATTTGTTAATGCATAGGAAACCCCAACCCTATAGGTTCTTTTGATTATATCTATGATTTGTATCCAATTTCCACAAAGCAATGCATTGGGTGGGAGTGGCCAGTACATATCGTACTGATACTTTGGCACACAGGTTCGAGGAGTGAGTACCCTTCTGAGGATAATGACGATTGAGGGTTTCGTTCCTACGCTCGAGTTGGATCAATGATGATAGCTTCCGCATCTTTAGGATTTTACTTTAATGCTGCATGAACTCTGATTCCGCCAAGTGGCGATGTAATAAGTTATTATAAACCTTTCTATTGCACTCTTTTATTCAATGTATGGATTATGATATTCAACTGTTATCGGATAATGTGATTTAAATGGTCATATTACACTTCGGCTTGTTGGATTTCCCTTCGTGGAAATCGAGGTCATTTCAGTGCTGATCCCTGTACAGACATGCGGAAGTTGTTGGAGTGTTGACCGGAGGCATCGGAAGTGAAGTCGAGGGGTCGCCGAGGGGGGTAGAGGCCCTACGGATAAGGCCGAGCTCCAAAAAACCTAATGCGGGGTGTTGTCGTGCTGCATTTTGAGGAGGCCTCGAGTGTGGTACAGCGCTCGATAAGGCATAACAGGGCAGGTATGGAGCGATGGTGCCGGTTAAATCATCACGTTCTCGTGGATGGGCAGTAAAAAGAGGATTTGACCTCTGTACTTGGTCCTGTACACACGGCTGTAGGCATGGCGTTAGGCAAGGGTGGTTGAGGCATTAAATCCCTGAGTTCCACGTACAGGGAGTAGGTGAGTCATGGGGGTCGCGGATGGTCGATGGGGATCGTTCGCTGGAGGGGAGCTCCGTTACTCAAGGCGGGGTCATCCGCTCGGTGGATTTCCGTCACTCGAGGGCGGCCCATCGAGGGGCTCCTGCGGGCGAGGTAGGGATATGCAGGCGGGCCTAGTTTGGTGTGGGCCGTTCGTTAGGCCTTTTTGTGATAGTGTTTCACGGGCTTTGGGCCACGGATCCTTTGGGGATTAGCTGCTTTAATTGACGTATTTGGGTATCCCTAACCTAGATACCCGACACATATTTTATATTTTCCCCACCGGGATTTTTGTGGGAACTATCAAAGACACATATTGCCCTCACAACTCATCCATGGTTTTTCCCTAAAAAGGTTTTTCATGTGAGTTGTCCAAGAGGCAATACCAATAATATGTCATCACATCTCTCTTAATTTTCCCACTGAGTTTTTATAGGAGTTTTAGCGGCATATCACCTTATATTGCTCCTCATATTTTTCCTGAATTTTGGAGGAGTTATCTTATGTCATGTCTCCAATATTTTTCCCCGATGGGGTTTTAATGGGATACCAATGACATAGTGGTTTATTTAAATCACAAACACATATATGCAATTTTCTCCTTATTTTCCTATTACATATTCCTCAGATTTTTCCCATAGGGTTTTTCGAGGAATCCAAACTTACAACTACATAGATCTCAAAGAAGATTCGATCAAGGGGGAGTTATGAAACGGTGTGTCTATTCCAACAGACACCTCTCCATGCAGTGATCTCATCCAAAGGAATAGATTAGCAGTTAATCATAGGATTAGCAGTTAGTAATCCCTGAAGGGGCATGTCCCTTCGGTTGTACTATTCCCTGAACATTTGCGTCCGTACGGCGTCCGTACGACGCAACCCTTCATACGTATATAATCTTTGAGATCAATGAAAGACATCGGTTGTTTCCAAATCTTTGTTCATTTACATTTCACTCTAACAGAAACAAACTATGATCATGTGGGCTAAGCGCTACTAGTTGGTAATACAGGACAAGGATTGTGAGACCATGATGATGGAGGATGAGTACTGATCAAACATGACAGGGGACAAATAAAAAGTTTTGCAACGTATGGAATGCTTAGATTGTTTTTCAACGTTGTCCCCACAAGGCCACAATATTCTGAGGGAGCAAAACAAAATAAAGGAGAGTGAGGGATAGAGGGGAAATAAATAGTTCAACAAATAATCCGGCCCGGAGATCCTGTGAGGCAGACGCAGCAATCTGGCAGCGGAGTGGACTGCTGCACATCAACGAAGCACTGGGCTTCACTCAAAAGAAAAAAAAAATCAAAGAAGCACTGGGCTTCAGCTTCATATGGGTCGATGGCTGGTACTCGTAGCTGGACTGCTGCACAACAAACATGCTAGCTGGGCTGGTCCGATGGCTGCTCAGCTTTCTAATTGCGTTCAGGTATGTACCGTGTATCCCCTCATCAATAAAAAAGGAGGAGAGGGGGGGGGGGGGGGGGGATGTAGCGTGGTTTTTTATCATGCTTTGCTGATGAACAATCAGTGCACGAGTAATAGAAATCTACCCATTCAAAAGAAAATTGCACATCTCCAGAGCCGGAACACCTAGCCTGCTTTTTCTTAGAGAACGCCCATCGACAACTTTATTGATTCAATTTAAATAGTTACATCGTTCATAAAAAATTAAAGAAGAAAACTAGGGTTCATCGATCCAAATACATAATTGTTTACTAAAGGAGCATCTCCTAGCTATTTCATGAGCAATCTTCTTGTCATCCCTATGATAATGTTCGATTGAAACATCACAAAATCTCTCCACATCGTAGTAATCATCGTACATTGGTGCCACTAAAGTTGCCAATCCCCCCTCTACCTTCATTGTTACAATCTGCTTGAGCAATGAAACGATTACTACCTTTGTTGAGCTAGCCGTCTCTTAGCGCACATGCTTCCGCCCCGCACACCTAATGTACCGGGCAGGACTCTTTCGGCAACCGAGCTCGTGACCCCCTCTTTCGGTCAGATCAATACATTCGTCTAGTACCATACGAAAATGGACATACACGTCCATCAAATACATTGTAGTTCCATATTGCAACACTACCTGGATAGTCCGCGGCTCAGTCACGTTGACGTGGCCACGCTCGCGAGCTCCCCGAGAAACACGTCGACGTGCTCCGCTTCACAAACATGGACGTCGATGTTGAAAACTTATATTCAACATCAGAATATCACACACTCAATATTATTTGTTGTTGGGTAGGGTACCACACACTTTTCTAATTATATATGTCATCATGTTATTATTTTTCCAGTACAATGCACGGTCTTTCATCTAGGACATACGAAAATTGACATATGCGTTCATCCAATACATTATAGTTCCATAAAATGATACAAATAGAGAGCGACTGCCCTCAACACCTTAGACCTATGCCTGTGCATGCGATAAAAACAAGAATGCAATGGTTTTTTTCGTAAAAGACCGAGACGTGGTGGCAAAGCATCCACCTAGGAAACGGCGACAAAGCATCCACCAACAAACTGATCAACCACGGCGGCAAAGCATCCGCCAACAAACCGAGCAACCATGGCGGCAAAGCATCCGCCAACGAGTCACGATAGCAAAGCATCCACCAAGGAACCGAGCGATCAGCGCAAGTGACTCCAGGAACAGCGACGGTCAAGGGGCACCAGGTCGTCTAGGGTCGGCATCTGCGTTGCGCGGAGACCATCGATGCAGGGAGGCCCGGGAGCAACTAGTCCCACTGCCTGGCGAGCACCACGGACGGCGGCGACACACCCGCGAGCCAGCTCACCATCTGCCTGCAAGAACTGCGCCATCCCCGTGCCATCAGCGGCGACATGGTTCGACGTGACCCCGAGGACAAAGTGACGAACCCGCCGCCTGCATCGTCAACAAGGGTCGGCGTCGCAGCAGAGGTCGCCGGGGTAGCTGACGGCGAGGTCCTTCAGCAGAGCCAGTGACGAGGCGACAGCCTCCGAATCCAGGTGTGTTTCTCATGATTTTAGTCTGAGGCCATTTAGTTTAGAAGACTTTAATGGTTATCCTACAGAAAATACTAAGTACATGGTTGTTGAGATTTATTAAACATTTTCATAAATACATAATTCTTTTTATTCATTACTATGCTAGGTTGTTGTTGTTATCATCCAAAAAATAAGGAGATATACGTGGATTATTTATCTTTTCTGTTAACTTTCAGAAAAGTGTCTGAACGTCAAGATCATCACATTTATAATATTTTTCTTTGTGTGTGCTCCTAGGCCTAGCTGGTTTTTGTTTAGATTTCTGTGAATGATGGTTTTGGCATATAATTCATGTGAGCAGGATTGAAATTAGTTTACTCGTTAGGTACCTCCTGTTCTAGAATATCATTTGGTCAGGGGCATCCGCACATAATAATCTAGAGTTTCAAAGTAGAATACAATGCAAGCAACTTGCAAACTTTGTCTAGCAATTTTCTTTCCTAATTTTCTGTTACTCATTGCTCTTATCTAATTTTCAACTTATCATGTCTGAATAAGCTTGACCATATTCATATGCCTTCTAGATTGCAATTGTGAAAAGAATCTGTGTTTTGAATATGGTATTGTTCTTGTTCATTGGAGCGGTGACAAAATGCTTGACTTCATTGATAGTGACGAGTATTTTCCTAGTGTAAAAGTGGAGATTGTTTAGGGTTAATGAGTCACCGTTCCAGGTGCTCGGGTTCGTGTTTATATAGGATGGGAAGAGCCCCCATCGTGGCAGTACATGGTTGTTCAGATTACAACAAACTCACAGATATCTACTCCTCCATTCTAGCAACAACCCCGTGTACAATACACCACATGCTAGCAACCCTATGAACCTAGACAATTCATGTATCTATATAGGTTCTTCTAACACCCCTCCTTAATCTCAGCCACGAAGAAGGTTGAGATTGCACCTGAATTGAAGTAGCTTCACAACCGACAGGGCTTTAGTGAAACCATCAGCGACATGATTGTCAGAGTTGATGAACCTGATGTTGAGTCCTCCTTGAGCTACCTGTTCTCTTACAAAATGGAAGTCAATTTCTATGTGTTTAGTTCTAGCATGGAAAACTGGATTGCTGATAGATACTTAGCGCCCAAATTATCACACCAGAGCGTCGACGTAGTGGGATGTGGCACACCAAGTTCAGTGAGAAG
The DNA here is from genome assembly GCA_023333625.1 of Bothriochloa decipiens. Taxonomy (NCBI): domain Eukaryota; kingdom Viridiplantae; phylum Streptophyta; class Magnoliopsida; order Poales; family Poaceae; genus Bothriochloa; species Bothriochloa decipiens. Next base: position 45,583,261 of record CM041640.1, on the reverse strand, counting down.
CTTCTGAACCCACATCATCTCAGCTGCAGCATTTGCTAGTGCCTTATACTCAGCTTCCATACTAGAACTAGAAACCGCGAGTTGCTTCTTTGCCGCCCATGAGATCAAATTGCTCCCAAAGAAAACTGCAAAACCTCTGGTGGATCTCCGATCATCGATGCACCCTGCCTAGTCAGCATCAGAGAATGCGCTAACAACCCTTGATTTCAAGACCCTGATCTTCAAACCGAGATGCAGCGTCCCTTGGATGTAACGCAAGATACGCTTCACAGCCGATCAGTGAACCGTAGATGGAGAATGTAGAAACTAACATATCTTATTTACATCAAACGATATATCTGGCTGGGTCATAGTGAGGTACTGGAGTGCCCCCACGAAGCTTCTATACTTGGTGCAATTGTTTGGACCAAGAGCATCACCATCTTTGATACTAAGTTTCTGGGTACTAGGAAGAGGTGTATCAACAACCTTGCATTTGTCCATCCCTGAATGCGCAAATAGATCAGCAGCATACCTGCTTTGTGATAAGATTAGTCCATCCTGATTCCGTTTGACCTCTATGCCCAAAAAATAATGCAAGTCACCCAAGTCCTTTAGTGCTGCATTTGAACTGGCCACAATGATTTCATCCACATAAACCAAAACAAACATAACCAGTGGCCCTTTTCTGAAAAAGAAAAGTGAAGTTTGTGCCTTTGATGAAACAAAGCATAAAGCAACCAATTTTGCACATAACCGTGCATACCACGTCCGTGGGGCTTGCTTAAGTCCATAGAGAGCCCTATCAAGATGACACACATATGATGGATGAGACTTGTTGGCATACTTAGGAGGTTGATACATGTAGACTTCTTCATGCAAGAGTCCATGCAAAAATGCTTTTGAACATCAAGCCGTCGTAGGGACAAATTCAAGGAGACATCTACTGAAAGAATGAGGTGAATTGTAGCTACTTTGACGACGAGACTAAAGGTGTCCTCATAGTTAATTCCATACCGCTATTTATAGCCTTTAGCTACCAAACGAGCTTTGTATCTCTCAATTGAACCATCTGCCTTTCTTTTGACTTTTTGTATACCCACTTGCATCCTATGATGTTTTTCCCTTTGGGTTTGGGAACAAGGTGCCATGTTTGATTTCTGATCAATGCCTCATACTCGACATTCATGGCTGCCTTCCATTTTGGATCTTGCAAAGCTTGAGACATAGTGACTGGTTCTTCATTTGTAACAGTAGACACCATGCGCCATCTGACGGTGCCGTCGGTGTAAACCTTAGGCTTAGAGATCTCGTGATGAAGACACGTAGAAGGACGCTGAGTAGGAGGAGTTGTAGAAGCCGCAGGCACAACCCCACTAGAGGATGGCGAACTGGATCAAGGGAGTGCACCAAATCCAAGGAGGATCTCGGTTGTCAGGGGCTGCCCTCCACCGGTAGGATCAGGTTGTGGAGAGTCATGTGTACCGTCTGCCTGGTGTGGCTGAGAGATTGTTGTAGTAAATCCCGGCTGACCCTGCATCGAGGCATTCAGATCAGGTGCCGTGCTCGACGTGGATTGGTAAGACGCAGACTCCTGAGTGGATCCACCTGACCCGGGCTCCGGAGATATTGCAGCTGATTGTTCCCTGGCCTGCACAGGCAAATCCCCCTCGAAGCCAGTGCTGCTCCCTCCGGGGGCACATGAAATGACGATGCCCAGGCATGGAATTGTGAGCATTTTTAGTCGGAGCGCTAGGATGATTTGATCCACCGGTACCTGCATCTGATGAATCTACACAAGAACTCAACTGACCATTAGTAGTATTAGGAGATGTTAAATGTTCATCATGTAATAGTGCATCCCCAAAGCTAGAAGATGGATTTTTCAGAATGTTCAGAAGCAAGGCTAGCTCCGAACGGAGACGAGCGCCTGCATTTGGGTGTAAAGATGGAAAGGGATAGATGGTTTCGTCAATGATTACATCTCGTGAAATGTAAACACGCCCTTCTGATGGATCAAGACAGTTGAAACCTTTATTGAGTTACTGTATCCTAGGAATACACACCTCTTGGAATGGAACTACAGCTTATGATTGTTGTATGGCTGAAGATTGGGCCAAACTGCACAACCAAAAGTCCCAAGAAAAGAGTAATCCAGTTCCTGATTGTAGAGGCGATGGTAAGTCGTGTCATCTTGAAGAACTTCTGTGGGTGGGCGATTTATTAGGAAGACAGTGGTTAGGAATGCCTCGTCCCAAATTTTTAGAGGCATGGAAGCGTGTGCTAGAAGGGTGATACCATCTCTACAATGTGATGATGTTTTTTTTAGCGGAGCCGTTTTGTTGGTGCGCATGTGGGCAGGAGATGTGATGTGCTATGCCAATGCGACTAAAAAAGGAGTTCAAGGACCTATACTCGCCACCCCAGTCAGTTTGCATAGCCCAGATCTTGTGATTAAACTGGCGTTTGACAAGTGCTTGAAAGTTATTAAAGCATTGAAAAACTTTAGATTTGTGGCGAATAAGGTAAATCCAAATGAATTTCGAGTAGTCATCAAAGAAGCTTACATAATATGAAAAGTGACCAAATGAGGTTGCACTACCGGACTCACCTTCTTTGCCGACGGCCTCAAGCCGTCGGCAAAGACGACTTTACCGTCGGCGAAGGCTTTGCCGACGGCCTGCCACGTCGGCTGTCAGCAAAGGACCGTCGGCAAAGAATTGGTCGGCAAAGACTTCTTCGCCGACGGCCACCTGGCCGGCCGTCGGCAAAGCTTTGCCGACGGCCACACCACCCGTCGGCGAAGGAGCCACATCAGCGGCTGCGCCGTCCCACTAACGGCGGTCTTTGCCGACGGCTGACGCGGCCGGCCCTCGGCAAAGGGCATTTTTTTTGTTTTTTTTAAAAAAAATTGAAAATTTCTTTGTCGACGGCCGGCCGTCGGCAAATACTTGGTAAATTTGCCGACGGCCAGGCCTAGCCATCGGCAAAGCTGGGCCATGCTGGAGAAATGAACCAGCTTTGCCGACGGCCAGCCGTCGGCAAAGCTGGGAAAAATTTTTTTCACTTTTTTTTTGCTGTTTCCTTTCGTTCATTCGTCATTTCAGCACATATATATCACATAATAAACATTTCATCACATATAAACGACAATTCAGCATGAAATTCAGTTTCAACATTAATCGACACATGATCGTGCTCAAATCCATCGATACAAGTCCACAATACACATACCATGGCCATAAGAGTCCATACATGGCCAATGTGCAACAATCCCATAGATAAAGGTCCAAATGCGAGAAGTAAAGCTATCTAGCTAGCAGCGTCGTCATCAGGTGTCCCAGATCCCCCACCTTGCTCCCACGGAGCCCAACCTGACTGCGCAGGCGTACCGTAGTTCGACCTGTACTGTGGCGCTGGGACGCTTGTCGGCCCGGAGTGCCCCTGCTCCGTCGGCCCCTGTGGCCACGAGGAGTACCCGTGCTGCGATGCTAGAGGAGGCCACAGGTACTGCTGCGTGGGGTAGGTGGCGGGGTAGGTCGGGTAAGCCGGACTGCCCTGCGGTGGAGAAGGACCCAGTGGAGGGCTGGCACCTGGAGTTGGGTTCGAACCCGCCGACTGTGCCTGCACAAAGGCCAAGTGATGTAATTAGTACCTGCAGGATGGCCGCACAAGCTAAAGCAACATGCAATATACTCACCGATGAAATGTGGACAGGAAAAGGCACTGGAAGTGGAACTGGAACTGGTGGTGGAGCGAAGATCGAGGCAGGAGGTTCTTCTATTCCTAGGATCTGGGAACGGATGTAGCCGGTCAACTGCGCTATCGAACGCTGGTAGTGCTGCGACATTGCCACCATCTGCTGCTGATAGGCTGCCTCCTGCTGCTGACACAGCGCCTCCTGCTGCCTTATCATCTCCTCATGCCTCGCTGACTGGGCCGCCTGGCTGGCCTGCAGCTGTTCGACCGTGGCCTGCAATATTACACCCGCAAGGTTGATTGTATGTGAAGGCAAGGTACATCATGTGTGAAATGAGTGAACGACGAATGAAACTACACTTACCTGGAGTGACATCATCATCTGCGCGCTGCTCCGCCTCCGAGGCGCTATGGGGATTTCCGACCCGCCACTTTCCGCGTCTTCTTTTTGGATCTGGCTCAGTGTCGGAACAGAGGACGAGTCGATGGCGGCATTGGCAATAGCGTACCGGCCGTGCTGCTTCCCTCCTCCTGTCTTCATCACAAGCCGCGTGTCCAGGGGGGCCGTGGTGGGGTCAAACGTCGGCCCATGCAGCGTGACACCCGCCTCGACGTACTTGGCGAGGTTGTTGTAGACGTTGATGCTGCCATAGACGTCGGGCCCATCCTCCGGGTTGTAGACGGTGGACGGCGCTGACGCTTTGCCCTTGCGAGAAAGGGCAAACCCCGTGAACTCGTTGATTTGCTGCCCCTGATGGTACTCCTTCTGCAAGGATAACAGAAGCATGGTTAGAACTTACAAATAGTGACAATTGAGAGCTATAATAAATGGATCAACAGAAGCATACCCAGTCCTCCATGAACTCAGGGAGCGTCTTGTTCCCTTGGTGGTGTGTTGCCCGAGGATGCTCCAGGCGTTTTCTCTGATCTTCTTTGCGGTCCGCGTACGCCTTGTCTGTTTGCCACGCACGCACAATTTGAAGCCAGCAGTCGGGGAACTTATCACACCAGGTTGGACACACCTGCATGGCATTCAAGTATTTGATATTCCAGGCGATGAATTCAATGTACTGCTCCTCGAAGAGGAATCATAACGTTCCTACTTAATTAATTACCTGCATGTACTGCTCCTCGGTGAGGTCGGTCTCCCTCTCCAGTAGCAACTCCCTGACATCCTCCTTCCTCACCACCTCGCGTTTCACATCGGCATAGTAGGTGATGACGGCCTGGAGATGCGCCTCGTGGTACATGTCCTTGAGACGGCTGCGGCAGACCGCATCCTGCCGCCGCGTCGCCTGCTGCTCGTCGTGCCCCTCCTCCAACTGGAAGTAAAACTGCACACATGATTACAACATCATTTCATTGTTTCAAGAAAGACCAACGAATGCGTGGTATTGAAATATGCGGTGCAATGCAAAGACTCACCCAAAACTCCCTCAAGATCTTGTGAGCAAGAACTTCACCAGATACGTCCTGCACCCGGTATAAGTGGTCCCATTTGTATGGGACGATCTGCTGACCCTCAATGGTGACCAAGCCAGGGTAGTGCTTTTTAATGAGCAAGCCCTGGATGCCATTGACATGGCGTGAACTCTTCTTGTCGGTCACCTTTATCCAGCCGCTGCATGAGTCATTAACAACAATTGTTAGTCAAAAATTTCAATCTCAACATGTCATATGAACAACTAGTGAAATCAACAATGGTTACTTACATCTTGCCCGTGGGTCGAATCACTGGGCGGCGGTCGAGGGGCGGCGGGTCGGGGAGCGACGAGGCCTCGTGCTGGTAGGGCTTGCTCGAAGCTGTGGAACTCGACGTGGCTGGTGTATCCTCGCTGCTGAGGTCGTCGCCACCGTCGCCGTCGCCGTCACCGTCGCCGTCGCCGTCACCGTCACCGTCACCGGTCATCGTTGCCTCATCATCGAACAGCCTCCTCGACAACGTGCAACGGCTGCTGCAGGGGTGCTCCACGTCAACGCCCGCCTTGTCGACGCCCGCCTCGTCCTCGCCGCCACCGGCCGCTGCCTCCGCGTTGGCGTTGGTCGTCATGTACGTCGAGCGGACCCCTATCCTCCGCGACCTCCTTCCGCCCACCATCTTATCGAGTGCCTGCATTGACAAAGATTAAAACCGTTAGTATGAAAATGACTAGTACTTGTAAAGAAACATAATTGCAAGGTAAAAATAATAACAATATAGTATTACATGAATTAGAAATTATCGTCTCCGCAAACGGCAATATGGCTGGTGTGTACTTGTCGCCATCACTACTGTCATCACCACTATCAATATTGTCGAGCTCGCGCAAGTGTTGGGCGAAATCTCCATCTTCATCAGGCTCTCCATCGTCATGATAATCTCCATCGTCATCAGGCTCTACATCGTCCTCTTCAACTCTGTTGCGCTTCATCTGCCACTCCTCAAGGATTTGTAAGTCCTCAGGATCGTGCACCTCATCACCCTCGTCCTCATCGATGTCGTTGTTTACTTCCATACCCATCAGCGATAGAATGTCTATCTCCAAACTGCCTTCTAGCCCCTCAGGTTGATAGAACTCATCTGTACTTGGGTCAAAGTTGTAATCATCATTGTTTGGGACAGGCGGTTTAGCAACTGGGCCAAATGCTTGTTTCAGGAATTCATCCGTCCCCCTAACAAATTCATAGCTCTTATTTACGAAGCCCGTGTACATCCACTCACGGTCAGCCATCCTCTGTCATGCGCCAATGTAAGTGAGTAATAAAAGCAGCATATGCATCTACAAGGTGTTCCTACCATCTAATAGGTGAAGGATAGGTCCTAATCCCACCCGAGGATGCGTAGATGAGGTTAGCTTCCATGCTCCGCTCCCGTCCGAGACGGAAATTCAGCAGCACCTCCCCGCTGTTCTCCCGATACACGTCCCGACAGGGAGGGTGTGTATCCGAAGAATAACGGGGAGGTGCTACCGAAACTCTGACTCAATCGGGGGCGGAACATGGAAGCTAACCCATCTACGCATCCTCGAGCTGTCCAAAAAACGCGGACAATCCAAAAGAGATACCGTCGCAGATATGCACTGATCCGCATACCAACGACCGCGTATCCCTTTCGGACGGGAGACGCCTAACTCGGTTACGTGAATATATATATACAGAGAGAGAGAGAGAGAGGAAGAGATGTTATTTATACCTTGGGTGGCGGTGGAGAGAGGCCGGTCACTATACAGGCTATGACAAGGCCCCCTACCTGTCACTATCAAGTTCAACCGGAACTTGTAAGTTGTAGTGTCTCTCAGAATCTCCACAATGAATTCTGCTACTTATGTATATCCTTTAGAAAGAACAAAAGAAAACAAAAATACAACTCCAAGCTTTTCCATCCTTTACAGGCCACACCAAAACAGACCCAAAGAACCATTTATGTATGTACTTCTCCAGGAGCTCTTTAGCTTGTTCACCACACATACATACAGACACAGCACACTGGCTTACTGAAACTCAATTGAAGGATAACTAGACTTTAGCCCCCACCCCCCAGATGCTAGTTTACAGAAACCGAACCGGAACACAGGCAAAGTTGGCTTCAGCATCACAAACTTCATCCCCGAAAGGAGGAACTGCCAATAAAAAATGATGTGGTATATGGAAGGCAAGGAATGATAAAAGATTTATCAACAAGCCTTGGACAATCTGGCAAATCCACAATTTTGTGGCTGCAGATCTCCACACTGTACCTTTAGCCAAAATGCAGAAAAGGAGGATGCAAACATGCACCACAGCTCAGCAAAAATCCACTGTCTGCACTAACAACCAAAACACGGTGCAACCCTACCAAGGTATTGTCTTTTGTCACTGCAGGATCAACCAATACATGACGAACATCCAGATGCAGTCTTGCTACCAACATCGCTACCAGGAGCCCGATGCTACTCGGATGCTTATCTGAGACCCCTGATGCTACTCGGATGCTTATCTGAGACCTGATAGCACGAAATCCAGAGGGAAAGCAGGGCTATGTACATCCTCAGCCCAGAAACTTCAACAACTTCGGCTGTTTACATACAGGCACAGGTTTCTACAACAGACTCAGTGCTAATGGCAGGAAGCCGCAGACATCAGTCAAGTCAATTTCCTCACTGACCATCAAGCCATGGCAAACTTTTGCAACTCCACTGATCTATCCAACCCACAACACTAGAACATCAAGCGACCCACGGCTATATTCTTGGAAGCTATGAAAGACCCCCAATTTAAGGTCCACAAAATCCCAAGAACAATGAACAACACTGCCAACTCATTAACTCTTAAGGCCTTCAATTCAACTTATGCTGCAACTGTATTTTCATGTACTGCTAGTGAGCATAGCAACCTTGCTCAGTGTCCTCTAAAGTTGGCACTATCTTCGGATATGCTGGGAAACTTATACTCTCCGCTACGTTCTCCTCTACATACAATGTTGTAATATAAATAGATAGCAACTATAAAAGAAAAATGAACCATAGACAGTTGTTAGTCCCTGCCCCCAGATGTTAGTTTACTAAACTAAACCAAAACACGGGCCAAAAGGAGAAAGGCAGTACCAACCAAACACAAAACATGGTTTCATTTTTTCTAAAAAAACATAATGTGGTGTCAGCAAGCCAAATGGATGCCAACCGTGTTCCTTTCAGAGAACTCTAGAGGAGAACCTTACTGACAACTGATGAATCATGTAGTAAAGTGAAGCAAACAAAGAGAAAGGAGAGTGAAGATATATATATCTAGATATGTGATAAGCAAAACAAGGTTCAGTAATATCCTATGGCACACAACCATTAGTATCCCCTACCAGGAAGCAGTTAAATAGCTTGATTTATTATCACCTGGTTAAGGTTTCGTCTCTGGATTTCTCCTTCCTCCCTTCTCCTTCTTCCTCTTTCTCTTTCTACTTCTTCTTTCTCCTTCCTTTTTCTTTCTCCTCCCTTTTTCTCCTTCTTCACCTAGCGGGAAAGCAGGATGGGTGGAGAGGGGTGCCAGGGGAGGAGGCTGGGGGCGTGGCGGCTGTGGGGGGCACCGGTGGCGGCGCGGGCAAGGCCGGCGGTGCCGGCGCGGGCAGGGCAAGCGGGCGAGCGGGGCCGGCAGCTCGGGCGTGCGGGGCAGGGGGCGCGGGTG
>CM041640.1:45547663-45565675 GCA_023333625.1 Bothriochloa decipiens | reverse complement strand
AAGAAGGAGAAGAAGGAGAAGGAGGAGGAAGGGGAAGAAGAAGGAGGAGAAAGGAGGAGGAAGGGAAAGAAGAAGGAGGAGGAAGGGGAAGAAAAGAGAAGGAAGAATGAGAAGAAGGAAGAGGAGGAAGAAGGAGGAAAGGAAGAAGGAGAAGGAGAAAGGAGGAGGCCGGCAAGGCGAGCAAGGAGAGGAGAAGGAGGCCGAGGAGGAGAAGGGCTGAAGAGGAGGTGGTGCCTCCACGGCAACATCCTGTCCCGCCACCACCGAAGGTATACAAATCATTGTGAATGTCGGCCTTCGTGCCATTTATGAATGTCGGCCTTCGTGCCGTTATGGTTGTCGGCCTTTGTGCCATTATAAATATTGGCCTTCGTGCCTATGTTTTCTGCAGGTTTTGGGAACCTCCCCGTGCAGGGGAGGTGCTATCGAATTTTTCAATTGATATAACCTATTGCCTTTTTTTCAGGATCCGTGGGAGGGACTCGGCCACCCTGATCGTCTTCGTCGCCATTGCCCCACTAGCCTCTCTCCACTGTCACCCTAGGTATAAATCACCTCTCTTTCTTACCCGTTGTCGTACTTAGGTCACGTGACCCAGTTAGGCGTCTCCCATCCGAAAGAGATACGGTTGGAGGTATGCAGGTCTTTGCATATCTGCGACCGTATCTGTTTTGGATTGTCCATGTTTTTTGGACAGCCCACGGATGCGTAGATGAGTTAGCTTCCATGTTATGCTCCCGTGTGAGTCAAAGTTTCAGCAGCACCTCCCCGTTGTTCTCTGGATACACACTCTCCCTGCCAGGACGCGTATCAGGAGAACAGCGGGGAGGTGCTACCGAAATTCTGACTCGGACGGGAGCAGAACATGGAAGCTAACCCATCTACGCATCCACGGGTGGAATTAGGACCTATCATTCACCTATTCGTTGGTAGGAACGATGTGTAGATGCAACTGCTGGTTTTATTACTCGCTTACGTATGTGTATGATAGAGGATGGATAACTGTGAGTGGATGTACATGGGCCACGCTAGTAAGAGCGATGAATGGATTAGAGGGACCAATAATTTCCTGGAACAAGCATTTGGTGAGGCTGCTAAAGGGTCGATTCGGATGCCGTGTCCCTACAGCAAGTGTAAAAACTCGAAAAACAAAAGAGATGTATACAAAGATATTCATAGGCATGGATTCGTGGCAAACTATACCCGCTGGATATTCCATGGTGAAGGTGATCGTATTAGAGAGGAGGTGTTGGGAGCACGCCTCGAGGAGTATGATGGAGATGCCAGGATGGCTGACATGATGGTAGACTATAACGAGGCACGTAGCAATGAAGGATTGGTGGAGGAGGATCCAGAGGAAACCACAAAGGCGTTATACGAAATGATGTCTTCTGCACAGAAGCCCCTTCATGAGAAGACAACAATGTCACAACTGGATGGCATTGGACGCCTAATAGCGTTGAAGTCGCAGTTGAGTCTGAGCCGAGACGGCTTCGATCTCTTGTTGAAATTTTTTGGCACAATGCTTCCGGAGAGTCACATGCTGACGAAGAACACTTATGAGTCATAGAAACTTCTTTGTGCACTTAAAATACCGTATGAGTCGATCTATTCTTGTCTGAACGGGTGCGTCCTATTTACTGGACACCACAAGAAAGTAACGCACTGTCCAAAATGCAAAGCCTCTAGGTTTGTGGAGGTACTAATGAGATCGCTTCTCCTTTGTGTAGCCAGGGTCGGCGGGTTCGAACCCGACTCCTCCACATGGCCCTTCTCCACAGCATGGGTGGCCGGTTGCCCCGGGTGCACAGTTGACGTGGCTAGGTGGCGTTCCTCCTCTGCCTCCGTAACACGGGCACTCCGGGGTGGGCAAGCGGCCCTCTGCTTCCGCCGCCTAGGTGGACGTACCAGTTGGTGCCGCAGGACGGGCGCTCCGGGTGGTGTTCGTGGCCAAGTGGAGCTCTTCACACTCTGCGGGGCATGTGAGCACCGGGTCGTAGCACGAGCAGTGATGGACTGTGATTGTTATGTTAGACATGTCGGATTTGTGACTATTGATGAAATATTAAACTTGTTATAGACGTTGGACTTATTAAATTTGTATTATATATATACATTGTATATCCATATTAACTTAGGTGCATTGTCTGCATTGAATGCAACCAGGCCGTAACGAGGCCGCCACCTCCCCGCGCGTACGTGGTCTGGCCGCACTCACAGCCACCGCTCACCTCCCACGCTGGATTCCCCACGCCGACGGGCCCGACACGAACCGGTAATTAAAAAAAAATTCCCCACCTCCCCGGCCACATGAGCTCCCATATCGCTCGCGAGCTTGTCCTCGCCGCGCCTCCCTTGCCGGCCACTGGATCGCGAGGCGGCGGACGGCGCCCCACCACCGGCCGGGGCGCGAGCGCGCGGCGGCATGGGCCGCGGGCATGCCGGCGTGCTGGCCGCTGGCGCGCGGCGGCGTGCGGCCACCTCCCGCCTGGAGGCGCACGACGGCCATGGAAGCCCACACGCAGGAGATGCGAGGTGGCGGACGGTGACCCTGCACCCCCGACGACGCCGTGGCCCCGCCCCGTGCCCAACCACTGCACGCGGCCTCCCCTCCCCTGGCCGGCGGCGCGCGCGTGGCTCCTCTTCCCCTGGCCCCGTGGCCCCTCATCCCACCTACAACGGCGCCGCCTCCCCCTTCTCCGACACGTGGCCGCGTTGCGCTGCCTCTTCCCCTCGATCCGCGGCGGCGCGGGGTGCTCCTCCTGGACCGCCGACCGCGCAGCCCCGCGCGTCCCCGATCCTTGGCGGCGCGGGCCGTGGCCCCCGAACCTGCCGTCTCTTCTCCGCCACCGCCGCAGCAGCCGAAGCCACGACGCCTCCGCGCTGCCACCACGCCACAGCAGCAGCACCGCCTCTGCGCCGGCACCGTAGCAGCATCTCCCCTCTACATCCGCGCCACCGTGCTTGCCAGCCCACCCGCGGCCACCGTCGCCGTCCTGGCATCCTCGCCTCGCCCCTGCGTCCCTCGCTCGCGCCTCCCTCTGCCTCCCCGGGCCCCGACGCCTCTCCCATGCGCCGCATCCTGCGCTGCTTCTACTCGCCGTGGTGTCCACCGCAGGTCTGCTCCACCCACCGTCCACCGTCGTGCCTGGCCCGGTGCTGGCCCACCGTCGGGTCTCCCCAGCGGCCAAAGGAATACCATGCGAGAGAGCACCTCCCCAGTCAGCACGGAGGACACGAGAGCTCCGACCTGGCGTCCACGTTGAGGTAAACTTCGATTACACTGCTCTTCAATATCATAGCATGGGATGGTGATGTACCTTCGATGGCTTCTCCTGCATCTCTGAGCACCTGACGACACACCATCTGCTGTTTCATTTGCTCTCAGTATCCTGTGCCCTATAGGTGCTCGATGAAATGCCCAAAACAGCTTTGCTTGCTGATTTTGCATCAATTTGGGCCCTTTCCGGTCATCCATTCATTCCTCTGTGCTGCTTATTAATTAACAATTGCTACCTCTGCAGCACGACATGCTTCACACCATCTGCTCGCTTGGTTATTTGAAATTAGCATTATCAAACTATTGTTGATCCTTCTACTAATCTGGAGTAACTAGCTTCTTTAGGTACGGACAAAGGCCCCAAGCCAAGCGCTACTCATGCACATGGGTCGCATAGAGGTATTTTTATTACCTATATTTGTGCGATTTTAGATTGTCCAGGCTGAACAATAACATGCACTATATTGTATTTGATCAATCTTTTAGCATTCGGCCAACCAAGTTGAACTCCAGATTCGATGGTTTGCTGCAAATTTGATATTCAGACAGAACAATATTGATACAACACTAAACTTTGATGTTGTTCTTCTATAACATGCTTTCACTGAGAAAACTCAGATTTTTGATGTGTCATTTTCGTAAAACTGCAGATCCCATCTCCTATGGTCACCCTACAGTGTGTGCTCATAAGATGAATATTCTACATTCTTAACTCCCTGACTATGGTACATTCTGATTACTAGCATAATGTGTGATCTATTTGAAGATTCTTCTTATGCATTACAATAAGCTAGATGATTCAAAATGTGATTATGTGTTGTTTTCTACAAAAGTTCAGGTCAACCTGGGTGCTCACTTGATGTTTAGATATGCTGATATTTCTCAATACATTTCTACTAACAATATAAGCATTCACTTCCTTTTCTTCTGTGTACCCATATGGCTTCTCTAGCTTCTTCCAGAAGCGTATAAATATTCCTAATTCCTAACATCTATGCTTTCATCTTGAATCACTGTTGCACAGCTTCTTTCCTGTGTGACTCTTACCTGATCATACACTACATATCTACCCTAATCATTTGTTTCTCAATTTTGGTGTTACCAACTGTGACTTGCCTTATCCCTTCATCCTACAGATTGGCAGATATTTTACTCCAAACATATTCAAGATTGGGTCAGCATGAGCTAGAATTAAACAAGTCCTTTTACTTTGGAACAACCGCATTGTTTTTTTACTTACCCATGTTGTATTTGATGATGACAAGATTGTACAAAGTGATTAAATGTCAAAGGTGCCAGTATTTAACAATACTAATGTCTAACATATTTTGTTGTTCTTATCAGTAAACTTATGTGTCACAGCTTGCTAACCCGCGCGACTGTGCGGGGTTCCGGCTAGTTTACACTATTTTGGGTCCTCCTTTTGGTTTAGAATTTTTATATATGTACCATCCCTATGGTGAAGATCCAGGAGCTACATCTGCTCAGAGCTCTGTATCTCATTGATGATTCTGTGATGTTTCTCTTTTTTACTGTAATTCCTAATTTGAAGTGTCATAACTTGCAACTCCTATAGCACTCGTGTTGTAATCGTTTCAAAGACTTGTTGTAAATTGCATTTCTTCTGTAATGAAATTTAAATGATGCCGTAAATTTGTTATCAATAGCAAGGTCGCATGTGTGTTGTAACTTTTGCAATGCTTTTTGTGCATATGTTTTACATAGTCGTTATGTTTCTTTTTATTTTATTTAAGTTATACCCTATCAATTAACTAGAAAACTTAGTGGAGACTGGAATTGGTTTTCATACAATGATAAATAACCATGTTGTAATTCATATTTAACATGGTTTGCAATTGTGTCACATATGATATTGCAAACGGTGTACGATAGGTGAGCAATTTTGATTAACCTGAGATTTTTTTCATCATTCTCATTCTATTTGATGTTCACTTTCAAGGTTGATCTAAGTAATTCCTAGTATAGTTTACTTTTGTTTCTTCTTAGCGTTGACTGAGATTAGGGTTCATTATGTCGACAGAGGAAAAGGGCTTCGACAGATATTAGGGTCAGGAGCGTCGACAGAGATTAGGGTTTGTAGCCTGGACAGAGATTAGGTTCATATGTTGCAATTATTCATTTACCACGTAGCAATTGGCTCACCTTCGGTGTTGCAAATGGTTGTACAATAGGTTTGCAATTTTGTATTAACCTGAGATTAGGGTTCGTTACGTCGACTTAGATTAGGGTTGATAGCGTCGACAGAGTTTATGGTTAATAGCATCGATTGAGATTAGGGTTAATAGCGTCGACAGAGATTAGGGTTCGTAGCATCGACTGAGATTAGGGTTCAGGGCGTCACCTAACTGTCAGTAGATCTAAGTAATTCCTAGTATAGTTCACTTTTGTTTTTTCTTAGCATTGACAGAGATTAGGGTTCATTACGTCTAATGAGCAAAAGGGCTTTGACAGATATTAGGGTCAAGAGCGTCGACAAAGATTAGGGTTCGTAGCGTCGACAAAGAAACTTAAGCAGAAACTTATTTTGGTGAAGTTGTACTATATCGTACCCCATCGTTTTGTTTACCAACTCGATCAATTAAGCAGAAACTTAGTGGAGGCTGGAATTGGATCACATACTAAGAAATTAACCATGTTGCAATTTAGTAATTAACCACTTTGCAATTACGTCACATGTCATGTTGCAAATGGTGTACAATAGGTGTGCTATTTTGCAATTATTCATTAACCAGGAAGCAATTGCTTCACATGTTGTGTTGCAAATGTAGATCTCAGGAATCCTTAGTATAGTTCACTTTTGTTTCATCTAAGCATTGACTGAGATTAGGATCAGTAGCATTGGCAGATATTAGGGTCAGTAGCATCGACAGAGATTAGGGTGAGTAGCGTCGACAAAGATTAGGGTCAGTAGCATCGACAGAGATTAGGGTTTAAGACGTCACCAAACTTTCAGTGGATGTGAGAAATTTCTAGTATAGTTTACTTTTGTTTCATCTAAGCGTTGACTGAGATTAGAGTTCACTACATCTACAGAGATATAAGGCTTCGACAGAGATTAGGTTCAGTAGCGTCGATAGAGACTAGGGTCAGTAGTGTCGACAGAGATTAGGGTGCATATGTTGCAATTGTTCATTGAATAGGTTGCAATTGGCTTTCTTTGGTGTTGCAAATGGTGTACATTAGGTTTTTAATTTTGTCTATTGTCCTTCCGTAGAAAAGAATTATCCTTTGTTTTTTCCTTTTGCCGTTCTATGTTTAAAGTTTTGTCTATTGTCCTTTTATAGAAAAAATTATCCTTTTTATTTGTCCTTAAGCCGTTCTATGTAGAATATTTTGTCTATTGTTCTTCCATAGAAAAGAATTATCGTTTGTATTTGTCTTTGTGTTGTTATACAGAGAAAGTTTATCTATTGTCTTTCCATATAAAAGAATTGTCCTTTGTATTTGTCCTTGTGCCGTTCTAGGTAGAATGTTTTGTCTATTGTCCTTTCATAGAAAAGAATATGTTCCAACCGGAGAATAACCAAGTTTACAAACACAAAACACCGCGAGTTGCAATTGGTGCACGCGCACTGTTGGCGGCTAGCTAGTGAACAACATACAGAGAATACACACATTTGGTATATAAAATACACGTTGTTCATTAGCTAGGCTTGTAACTAGGTTGTAACTAGTTGCATGTAGTTGAAAATTAGGTAAAAATTACGTTCTAAGTGGTTGCAACAAGCGATAATAATGCTACAGCCAAGTTGCAATTATGTTGTAACCAGGATGGCAACTAACAGTATATTGAAGTTACAATTACGTACTTTAAAAAAAGTTCATCAAATATATCCTTTGTTGGATCTCATTTTGTTAATCATATTTTTTTTCAACAACCTTGTGTAAACGGATCTGAAATAGGGGTTATGATTTAGGAGATATTGTATTTTTTGATTCGAAACAAAAAAGATTCTCTGCATGCATACAGACAGATGGGTAAGTGAAAGGCTGATTGGTATGTGCATCCGTGTTGCAACTGAACACAATAACGTGTTGCAGCCACACCACACACAATGTTGCAATTGGCGAACGGTGGACGGATGGCTGCATGCATGTCTGGTACGTACGTCTGGACAGTGCGCGGGTGATGCGTGCGGGCAGACAGGCTGCTTGGCTGAGAGTGTCTGTGCATTTGCTATAGCAAATATACCTTATTACATTTTAGCATCGCTATATATATACACATAATGTATATCTATATTACATGTAGGTACATTGTCTGTATTAAATGCACCCAGGCCAAAACTACATGCACGTGGTCTATCCCTACCATCCTACCCAATCAACCTACACACACTGGTCCGATCCGGACCCAACCAGCCATCACACCTCCTCGCCGACACGCCCGCCCGTACCCTGGTGAGCAAATCGGCGCCGCCACCTCGCCCTCCCCCTCGGCGCCGATGTCCCCGGCCGGCCACCCCGTTCCCACGGCGCGTCCCAGCCAGCGAGCTCCGCGTTCTCCCCCGACACCTCGCTGTCGTCCGCCCCGACCCAACGAGTACATCGCCGCCCCCCGTTCCTCCTGCTCCATACTCACCCCTGTCGGATCGGCGCCGATTCGCGCGGATCCATCAGGGAGGCAGCGGCCGGTGGCGCGTGGTGGCTTCCCCATCCTCCCTCCGGCAATGCCCTCGTCTATACCTCCGGCGCCGCGGATCCATCGGGGATGCAACGGATGGTGGCTTCCCCGTCCTCCCTCCGGTGACGTCCTCGTCATCCCTCCATGAGGTGCATCACTTCCCCAACAGTGGCGCTTCCCTCCGCTTCCTGGCAACGGCGGCATACACAGCACCCGGCGGCGGCGGCCCATGGCTGCAGTGCGTGCAACATGCTCTGGCGGTGGTGGCGCACCCTCGATTCGCGCGCACGACACGCCCGGTGATGGCGCGGCCCGGCCATCGGCGGTGGTGGCTCGCCCGCGGCGCCATGGTGGCCCGGCCCACACGGAGGTCGCCCTTCGGCGGTGTGGCGAGGCCCAGCGGTGCGGGAACAGGGCCCCGGCAGCGATGGCCCCTCCTGTCCATCGGCGGAGACACGTCTAGCACTGCTCGGACGGAGCCCCCGGCGGCGGTGCGTCGCGTACTGGTGAGCGGCGTCTCCATCTGTCTCTCCACATCGGCAGCGGCAGCCGGCACCCCGCCTCGCGTGGACGAGCATCGGCAGCGGCAGCCGGCACCCCGCCTCGCGTGGACGAGATCCCCTGCGGCGCTGCAGTCAGCCCAGCACGAGCTGTGACCCCCGGTGTTGGTGGTTCTTCGTGTTCGCTCCGGTTCGCTGGAGCACTCAAGATGTTGCAAAAAGGTCGCTGGATCGATCTTGCCTCCAGATTCCAGGTAAGTTCGTCAAGTTCATCAAGTTTTGTACACGCAGGTTGGTTATCCCGAGTTTAATTCCTCTCGTTTCTACAGTAATGATTAGTGGACCAGGTAGTCGATCCATGATTTATGCAATAGCAGTCTCTCGCTGCTGCTGCTGCCTAGCACAGCTCTCGGTTTTGTCTGCATCTTCATCGTAGGCGACAACAGCAGAACACTGATCTGATTGTATAGAATTCTCGTAAATCATATAGACCAATGATATAGTAACCAATTTTGTTTTATGGTAACTGTGTTTGGTTAACCAAATTACTATTAAAATTCATTCTTTATAAATTAATTTGTGTGTCTTTCAATGCAATAGTTACTCAATTTTGTGTGTTTTCTGTTGGACTGAATATCGTTTTCCCCAAATTGTTTCAGATTAGCTGTTCAGTGGTCACTTTAGTAAGTTTACTGTTATATCTATCCTTGGATTATCGTAAATTTTCCTTTAAGTAAATCTTGTATATAAATCTTTCAGTAATCATGATTAACCATAAATTTACTGACCTTGTGATTACGTCTAAGGGTATCAGACTTTGTAAGTACTCATGTCATCATTTTTTCATCAGTATATAAGTACTCATGTCACCTGAAAGTCACTTTTTAATACAGGCTGCATTTATTTTTAGTCTGATTATACTATATGCCTGGACTATGTTGTACCTTAGACCAATGTGATATTTAATTCCTGAATTTTTTGTCGACAGTACATTTAAAATTTTATTTGTCATAGATCATAGTAAAACATTGATATCTTTGTTTCTGATGTCTTAACTTAGATTCATGTTATGATACTTCAATCTATGCACTAAAAAGAATTCTCGTAAATCATATGGTTGTAAGTGCACACTTCAATATTAACCTTAGATTACCTGATCAGTGCTCACTGTGGCGTGCCTTGTCTTTGTGAATAAGAAAATTGATATGGTTTCACGCATGTGTCTCGTATAATACTATCAATCTATTGTTGTAAGTGCACACGAGCCTTCATCTTGCCAACAGCTGGTTGTCACAAATCACCATCTATCACAATTTTCAGTTTTGTTGGTAAATTCTACCTTTACCAGACTGGGATTTTTACTATAGTATCTTCAATCCTTTGCTGCCCATATTGGAAATCTGATATGTCATTGAGCCAAAGTGCATAGGTTTGTAGATCCTATTGATTTTAAGTTGTGTTAGCTGTTTTTTTAAACCAATTCTTGAATGTCAGATCCCTTGTTTCATAAATTCATATGTTTAGGATGTGTGCAATCCATGACCCATGGTGAATTCTCTCTTTTTTCCCGAGAACCCTAGGTGAATCCTTTCTTTGATGTTCACATGAAAGTTGCTATCTATTCTCGTAAATAGGTGTCGTAATTATATTGTGGTAAATAAGTGTCGACATTACAGTAACTAGTTGTTGCATTCTGACGTGTATAATTAGCTTATTTTCTTAGTTGTAAAACTGGTAAGTTGTTCTAGTTGCAATTGGCTAACAATTCATCTGAAATTCAACTGATTTTTGTATTGTTGTTGCAACTGACTTTTTAATGTGAAGGTGCATCTCTAGTGTTTTGTTGGTTGCAAAAATTGGTTGACAATGCAATTTTTGTTATTACTCTAATATGTATTCTGATGTGTATGATCTTATGTTGTTGTATTCTGATGTGTATAATTAGCTTATTTTCTTAGTTGTAACTGATAGGGTGTTCTAGTTGTAATTGGTTGACAATCTTTTTTTTTCAATTAACCAGAAACTTAGTGGAGGCTGGAATTGATCCTCATACTAAGATAATTAACCATGTTCCAATTTAGTAATTAACCAGGTTGCAATTGCGTCACATGTCATGTTGCAAATGGTGTACAATATGTGTTTAATTTTGTAGTAACCTGAGATTTTTGCCATCATTCTCATTCTATTTTTTTTGCTTTTCCCAGAATTGGTTCTTAAAGTTAGAATTAACCAGGTATAGAGAACAATTACTTTTTGCCAGCATTCTCATTATATTTGATATTTTTCTAGAAACAGCAACTAGCAAGTAATTTAACTAGATTTGCAATTGTCTATGTTGTAATTTAGTAATTAATCAGGTTATAATTGTATCGCATATTATATTACAAATGGTGCACAATAGATGTGCAATTTTTGTATTAACCTGAGACTTTTGTCATCATTCTCATTCTATTTTTTGCTTTTCCCAGAATTAGTTCTTAAAAGTAAGAATTAATCAGGTGCAGAGACCAACTATTTTTTGCCAGCATTCTTATTATATTTGATGTTTTTCTAAAAAAACAACTAGCAAGTAATTTAACTAGATTTGCAATTGTCCATGTTGCAATTTTATAATTAAATAGGTTGCAATTGCATCACATATCATGTTGCAAATGAAGGGTGATCAACAGATCCATGTATCTCAATCGGCGTAGCAGCTGGACTCATAGTCGTTATCGTCGGGGGAAACTTGGGCGTCGACGACAGTGCAGGATCTCTCCGATGAGCTCGAATCAATGCTCCTACGATGGCGGGGCTTCGGCGGCAGCGCCGTTACCGCAAGAGAGGGTTGGGGATGAGATTTTTCTCTCAGGTGTTCGTCATTTTCTTTTGTCTGGAAGCTTCTTCTTTTCTTTTTTTTTGTATTCTTGTCATTTAAGACACCCCGTGTACACATATCCTTGTTGTAATTGGACACACAAATGTTTTGCAAATCGAGATTAGAGTCAATAGCGTCGACTGGGATTAGGGTTTAGTATCTTGCAATTAGTCATTGACGATGAAGCAATTGCTTTATACATAGTATTGTAAATGGTGTATATTAGGTTTGCAATTTTGTATTAACTTAAGATCAGAATTGTCCATTGTATTTGTCTTTGTGCCGTTCTAAGGAGAAAATTTTGTCTATTGTCTTTCCATAGAAAAGAATTGTCCATTGTATTTATCCTTGTGGCGTTCTATTGAAAAAGTTTTGTCTATTGTCCTATAGAAAATAATTGTTCATCGTATATAGAGAAATTTTTTCTTTTGTGCTTTTATAGAAAAAAATTGTTTATTGCATTTGTCCTTGTGGCGGTCTAGGGAGAAAGTTTTGTCTATTGCCCTTCCATAGAAAATAATTATCCATTATTTTTGTCCTTGTGTTGTTTTTGCCCAGTTGCAAATTGGCCTGACTCTAGCTGTAATTGAATCGCGTCAGGTTACAACTACATGAGCTCCAGTTGCACTGGATCAGATCTGTTGCAATTACTTTCATCAAGTTATAATTATATTGTAATCATGATGGCAACCCATAGTACACTGAAGTAGCAATTACATACTAAAAAAAGTTCATCAAATATAGTCTTTGTTGGATTTTGTTAAGCACGTTTTTTCAAGAACATGGTACAAACAAATCTAAAATAGGGGCTACGGTTTAGGAGATATTATATTTTTTATCTGAAACAAAAAAGATTTTCCGCATGCATGCACGCATGCAGGACAGATGGATGGTGAGAGACTGATGCATACGTGCATATGTATTGCAACTGAACACAACAACGTGTTGCAGCCGCAACACACAATGTTGCAATTGGCGCGTGACGGGTGGATGGCTGCATGCACTGGTGGTACGTATGTACGTGGGTCTGCTGGGCTGGGTAGGGTATGTGTATTTGCTATAGCAAATGCACCCAAATATGCAGAGTATGCGATGCATGTGAAATTAATAATTCACAGAATCTTTGCAAGGTTGGCGAGACCAAACTTTCAGCCGGTCATGAGACTATGCTTGCGTCTGTCCTACTCGGTACTCACCATATGCATCATTAAACTTGCTACAGAACCAGGCTAACTTGTTCTTCTCCCTCGCTATTCCCAACCATGAACACATAGGACTCGGGCTCTGTCGTTTCCCAGGCAGTTTCACCCGAAGGGAACACTTCTCTGCGCACACAGGGTTCTCTACAAACACCACTATCACGCACTCACGTATATTTGATAATCACGCACTCACGAGTCACGTATTATATTCATCGTGCATCCATCATTCAAGTGCTCCAAATAGTGTTCAAATAGTAGCTTGAATAGTCAGGAATTTGGGTGCCTGAGCCACTCAGTTGAAGTGTCATGCACTATTCATATTCTAAATTTGAATAGTACTCAGTATTTTGAATAGAACCACAAATTTGAATAGTAATAGCTGAATTTAAATAGTGCTATAAATAGTAACTCATGAATTTTAAATTTGAATTTTGAATTCAAAATTTTAGTTCAGAATAATCGCCGATCTCTTATTTAAATTCAAAATATAAATAGTGCACGAACACTTCAACTGAGTGGCTCAGGCACCCAAAATATGCAACTATTTCAATACTATTTAGCACTATTAGAGGCACTAAATATTGTGGATGGTGGATGCACGATGCGTGATTCGTGAGTGCGAGATTATTAAATATACGTGAGTACGTGATTATGAATATGCAGAGTATGTGATGTATGCGAAATTAATAATTAATGGAATCTTTGCATGGCTGGCGAGACCAAGCTTTCAGCCGACCGTGAGACGTCTCGCCAGTCTCGCAAAGATTCTATGAATTATTAATTCCGCATACATCGTATACTCTGTGTAACACCCCTGGTGTTATGATAACTAAAAACATGCCATGTCATCATATGCATTGCAAAGCATTCATGATTAAGTCAATCTTGATATCATCAACTAAAACAAGTTTACCTTTCATAGATTGAATGTGTTTCTGGAATATTTTGTCACATGAAATAATAAAATCTTACTTTCGAATGTCATCTCAAATATTTAGTTTATATTCTATGTACTTGAGGTGTAAACCGTGTTTACACTAGTGTCAAGCATAATGTATAAATCTAAGTCCAACCCTTAAAAGTGATTTTCATATTTGAAGTTGAATTTGGATTTCAAAGCTTATTCCCAAGGTTTTCAATTCAAATTTAAATTCAAATTAGAAAGTTATAAAATGTTTTTTAAAAGTCAACTTGGTCAACCAAGGGTGTCATTGGGTCATTGACCTAAAAATGTCATTGGATGATGTTTGTGATCACTAATGACCAGCCAATTAATTTAGAAACCAAATCGAATTTGAGTTAGGTTTCAAAAAACCCTTTATTTCAAAACCTGGTTTTATCCTCTTTTCCATAATTCAAAACCTATAAGGAATTTAGAGATACTTTAAAAATATAGTTTGTAGATCTTGACAAGATCTACAAATTTGGTATTCAAAGTTTTCAAGTTTCCAAAATGAATTTCAAATAAATTTGAAAATACAGTTTTTTAACATTTATCCCCTTTTAAGTTTAATAGCATAATTCAAAATTTATGCATAATTTGAGAAAACTTTATATATGAAACATGTTTGGTTTGTAAAGTTAAACATTTCATAGTTTTTAAGATTTTTAAGTTTTATTGAAAAATCAAAAGTAATTTCAAATGTTTATTGAATAATATTTAGTGTTTAAGAATGAAGTTTGATTGGTAATATTGATCTAGAGCAAGACAACTTTACTTTCTGTCAAGCTTTTCTGCAAAAAGTCTTGTCTCCTGCAAGCCTTACCTTGTCCCTCTAGCTAGCATTTTTGAGTCTTCACCCCTCTTTTTCATTAGGTCAGTCTTGTTGAGTACTGTTGTACTCAGGGTTTGTTGAACCCTTGTTGCAGGTGAGCCCCATGACAAGGAGTGCTTTGCATCCTGCTGCATGACAGTCGTTGCGGAGAGTGACGACGAGTAGGATGTTTGGCTCTTAGGAAGAGCTTATCACCGGGTATTGTAATACAGTTTTATATTGCTGCTCCACTACTATTATGGTTTGTAATAATCCAACTTATGATTTGTAAGTTTTGAACTAAATGGTTTTTAAATTTATGTTATTGTAATCCTTCCGCTATTTTACTCCGATATATCTTACATGTATAAAACTGTTGTAATAATGTAATATCTCTTTGTAATGATTGATCCTGCTCGGAGCATCGTGGATGATTCGGGATTTACCCGACTGACCTTTTAAGTCTCATGGCACGCATTCATGGTTATTAGAAGTTTGTTTAGACAATAATGATGTATGTGAGCTATATGATTTAGAAGGTTTTGCCACACTCTGCATATTTGCTAATCGCGCACTCACGTATATTTGATAATCACGCACTCACGAATCACACATTATATTCATCGTGCATCCACCATTCAAGTGCTCCAAATAGTGTTCAAATAAGTAGCTTGAATAGTCAGGAATTTGGGTGCCTGAGCCACTCAGTTGAAGTGCTCATGCACTATTCATATTTCGAATTTGAATAGTACTCAATATTTCGAAGAAGAAAAAATACAAAAAATTTCCCAGCTTTGCCGAGTGCAGGCACTCGGCAAAGCTGGGCACCAGTTTGCCAAAACCCTCAGCTTTGCCGAGTGCTGACCTGGCACTCGGCAAATATTTTTCTAAAAAATTAAAAAATCATTGCCGAGTGCTGACAGGGTCGGCACTCGGTAATGAATTTCTTTTAAAAAAATAAAAAATCTATGCCGAGTACCTGCGACGTCGGCACTCGGCAAAGAAGGCGTCAGATACCTATTGCCATTGAACTTTGTCGAGAGCTTACCTGGCACTCGGCAAAGAATTCTTTGCCGTTAGATTCTTTGCCGACAGGTCTTTGCCGAGTGCTTTCGGCACTCGGCAAAGAGGGCAAGTCCAGTAGCGTCTTTTGGTTAGCCATTCTGTCTCATTGACTAGCTTTTTGAGTGAGGTTCCCTATCTTTCCAAAGTCGAAACATATAATTTGCCAGGAGAGCTATGAAGTCGGAACATATAATTACCCTGGTCCCATGGCCATAGGTCATCGACTCAGAAACCAGGAGCGAGCGTAATGCGCAATGATGTTCTGACACACAGCCCCGCCACCGGCGGCCTGCGAGCCAGCGAGCGCGAGGCACAACGACGTTCTGACACACAGCCTCGCAGCCAGCAAGCCTACAGCCAAACTGTGCGCCCACGTCACTGTTAGGTCCCTGCAGAGAAAACTCAGAGAAGAATGCAGGCGCGCTGCCACACCGCCGGCATGCCCGCGGCTGAACTGCGCACCCCATCTGCCACTTCGTAGCAGGTCCTCACTCAGATCATGTCCGAGGTGCGGACCCTCTGCAACTGGACCCCGCATGCGGAAACGAGGCACCAGAGCTAGGGGCGAGACCCGGGCCAACCAGGGTTGCTAGCACCACATTGGTGGGCATGGCTAGCCATGGCTGGGCAGGGGGTGGCTCGACCGGCCTTGACCACAGCCTCAAGTCGTTGGCCGCCAGAGAGGTGACGACGTCGTTGTCGTTGCCATCCAGCTGGCCACCTCCATAAGAAACGCTGCATCCTGAGCCGCGAACCGAGGAGCCCCACCACAGGGCAGACCGACATGGCGGCTCTGCCCATAGACGGTGTGGTGTAGGCCCCCCGGTGGCACCGGTATGCCAGACCCGGCCCAAGAGGGAGCACCGGCCCAGGGCAGTGGTGCCCCGCGTTGAGGCCGGGGCGCTGCCGGATTGTCGGATCCGGGGCTAAGGAGCTCCCAATAGTCTTCCCAGGCCGGATCTGGTTCGCCGCAGCCAGGGCAGCCACCGGTCGGCACCATCAACTACTAGCATTGTGGACAACATGCCCACCCGCCACGTGCCCAGATCCACAGTGGGAGACACCAGATCCGGCCCCTGGCGACCAGGATCCGCCGTGCCAGGGTCACTGGTGACCTTCTCGGAGTCATTTATTTTCACTGTGGAGGAACTACAGAGAAGGAGGGAGAGGAGGAGGATGGAGGGGGTGCCACGGGTGGGCCTTTTTGAGCTCCCGCAACAGGACACCGCCACCACTAGCCGGAGCGGCGGCGACCGGCGGCGGACAGAGTGTGGCGGCGCGGGATGGATCGCCCCCGAGTCGCCCTGGAGGGGACGACGTAGGGGGGATAGTTTTCTTTCCGAGAGCGCACATGTGTGATTTCGAAATTTTTGTTGCTATATAAATGAGATTTGTCTTGGAATTTACATTCGTTTATTGTTCAGTGTCACATTTTTTTCAGTAAGTTTCTTGTGGTGCTGGAGCACTAGGGACTTGAATACTATGCATGTTTGAGTCTTTAGTGCACAGGTTTGATTTCTTACTTTCCTTGTTAATGAATTCAAATGTAGTTATGCTCCTTCGAATATTCCATTACCATTGTAAAATATGTTTTTTAATCGAACATATATGGCTGAAATAAATGTTTGATAATCATGATTTGTTCATTTGTCATTTTCCATTACAATCAAATATACAAACCTCATCTGCGTATGTATTAAAAATGTTCTTAATTTACTTATAATGCTACGTGTAATATAGTTATTGCAAGCTACCATCATGCATAATATTAATGAATTTATTTCCCATTGATATTGATTTGTGTATAAATTCTCTAAACATGACTATAAGGACGTGCTTGCAGCATGTAGAAGAAAGAAGAGCTGAGTTTCTTGTGGCATCCATTCAAGCAAAGGCAGAATATCTAGAAGTGAGCCTTTTGGCTTTATTTAGTTTAATTCAGTATCTCTTAGCCAAACATGTTTCTTCTTGGAAACAAGAGCCAAGCGCGTTAATCCAAAACTTTGATCTCCATGTATTAGGAAGAGTTCCTTTTACGGATTTCCAATGCACTGAACTTATCATACCGTCATGTGCAACCAACCCTTGTTGTAAATGCACAAGTTAATTCTACCTAAATAAATTCTTATCATCCGTTACATTAAATTTAGCAGCCAACTACTATGACAAATACGGAAAAATTCTACGTCACCCCTGAGGTTTGATACTGACTGCTTAAACCCTCAATCTATAAAACCAGTTTTCTTACCTCCTATACTTTTGAAAACGCGCAAATCACCCCTGTGCGGTATCGGAGGGCGGTTTCGGCCGACCTGGCAGCCGGCGTGACAACCGCGGCCAGCCTGGCCTAAAGACATGCTTGCACACGCTTGTCAGCTCCTTCCTTCCTTCTCCTTTCTTCTTTCTTCTTCCTCTTGACCATTCTGCGCGCTCTGCACGCTTGCCTTTGAGGCACTCGAGCTCCTCCTGCGCGCTCCACTTGGAGTGCACCGCCTCCGCATCAGCGACGGACCGGGTGTTGTCGAGCTCGCGCTGCTGCCCGCCCTCGCCAGTTCGCACCGCTGCCCGCCGTCGTCAGCTCCCGCCGCCGCTCGTCCAGCGAGCTCGCACCGCCGCCCGCCCGCCCTAGCATGCGTTACCGCCCGTCCGGTGAGCTCGTGTCGTCGCCCGCCCGCGCCTGCTCTCGCGCCGCAGCCCGCCCGCGCCAGC
>CM041640.1:45400005-45547653 GCA_023333625.1 Bothriochloa decipiens | reverse complement strand
GTCGCCCGCCCGCGCCTGCTCTCGCGCCGCAGCCCGCCCGCGCCAGCACGCTCCGCCGCCCGTCCAGCGAGCTCGTGGGGTTCCAAGGGACCGACGACGACCACCACTGCACAAGGTCGGGGAGGCCACGCCACCACCTTGCAAGGCCGGGGACGAGGCCGTGCCGCTGCCGCGGGAAGCCGAGCAGGCCACGCGCCACCTCGCCTGATTACCTGCTCCTGCTGGCCGGTGTGGAGCCCCCCTCGTCGAACAGAGAAGCAGCACGGGTGGGGCGCGCGGTTTTGTGAGTCCATAGGTGAGGGTGAGGCGCACATCCGCCGGCGCGTATTCGTATGCAGTCCGAGGGCGCCTGCGGCAGGAGGTTTCACACGGGTCCGTGCAACCGCCGCCGCCATGGCCGCGGGCAGCAGCAAGCGCAGCCACGCGGGCCCACGGGCAGGACCGAGCTGCCGCCGACGCCGCCACGCCAGCGTGCAGCCGCGGCCACGCGGGCGAGGGCGTGCAGCAGCCGTGATGTTCGGCGCCAAGCACACGACTCCAGCTCCGAGCAGAGCACACGACTCCTCGAGCTCCTTCGCCACGACCCTGAGCATGCAACTCCTTTGCCTCGTCGATGGTGGCTAGTGACTCCACCACGTCCTGTCAGGCCAGGCGGTCAGCTCGTGCGGCGTCGGCGAGCTGAACGCGGAGGCACTGGACCTTGCCCGTCGTCGCGGCTAGCGCGGTCGAATCCGCGGCATGTTGCTCCGACTGCCACGAGCGGCCGCGTTGTCACTGACAGGCACCTATGTCCAGCTATGGCTATTAGTGCATAGGGTGCATACGGAGCTGCCATGGCACCGTGGAGTAGTGCTAGCGCGACGGCATGAGGCAAGCGGATTGACGGAGCCGCGTCCTTGGGCCACGCTGGCCGCGGGTGCCACGGCGGCTTCCATGTAGGCCAAAACCGGCCTCTAATACCAGACATGAGGTGATTTTAGCGTTTTGGAAAGATTAGGGGGCAGAAAAACCAGTTTTGTAGGTTTGTGGGTTAAGTAGTCACGGTATCAAACCTTAGAGGGTGATGTAGACTTTTTTCTTTTTTATACTATCTAAATTCTTGAGTGTCCATTGTTTCTTAAAATTTTCATTGCAATTTCTCTATTACGAATGAATTAAGTTTTTCATGGGCACATGCGTGCCACACGTGCCAGTTCACTGGTATATATAAAACCTCTCTGATTAATTCCTGGGCACAAGACGGGGCTGGAGCGGCTTCTTCATGACAGTGGTGAACTCGGGCTTCTCAGCCAAGTCTACCTCGTCGCCGGGCACCTCCTCTCACCTAAATTCCTTGACCATATTGGCCACGAAGTACTCTAAGTGCAGCATGGCAATGCTCATACCAGGGCAAATCCTCCGGCCAACACCGAAGGGCATCATCCTAATCCCCTTGGTGCCCGTCACGTCCACGTCCACGCCCACACCATCACCGCCTTCCAAGAATCTCTCAGGCATGAACTCCATGGGCTTGTCCCACTCTTTGTCATCCCTGCCCATCTCGGCCACCATGAAGTTCACCGTCGCGCCCTTGGGGATCAGGTACCTGCTGATGTCCAACTCCTTCGCCGCCTTATGTGGCCGCACGAAATGCCCCGGCGGGTGCTTGCGCATGCCTTCGAGGACCACAGCCTTGAGGTAGGGCATGTCGTGGATGACCTCCTCCGAGACCTCACCGTCTCCACCACCGCCGCACGTGGCCTTGATCTCTTCGTAGAGCTTCTCCTGAACCACCGGGTTCTTGACCAGCTCGGCCATGATATGTCGGCCCCGGCGGCGAGGAACTCGGAGCAGAGCGTGACCATCTCGTCGTCGGTGAGCGGGCGGTTGCCCTCCTCCGGGAGCGTGATGTCGAGAAAGCTGTCCACGTACGCGTGGTGGAGTGTAGTTTGCCTCGTCGCCGGCGAGTGATCTTCCTGCCTCCCGTTGTCTGCCTCCAAACTCCCGGTTTCAGCGTTCTCCACCTATGTTGACAGAACTGACAGATTGCTGTCCTCCTGGCAAGCCTCTCTACTTAACAACATGGGGCGAGTGGTGTTGATAAACACAGTCCTGGACTCTCAATTGGTGTACATCATGTCGGCCACTCAAGTCCCACCGGAAATAATCAAACAGATTGACAAACGACGGCGATCTTTCCTCTGGGCTGGGAACAAGGAGTTCTCCTCAGCAAAATGTCTGGTTGCCTGGCCTAATGTGTTCACAACCAAGGACCTTGGTGGCCTTGGCATAAGGGATCTGGGGACACACAACATTTGTCTCCTCCTAAATCTGATTCATCGGCTGCATTGCAAACATGCGTCCGCCTGGGCTATGTGGATCAAGAACCATGCAGATATTGCAAACATGAAGGGAGACAAACTTGGGCACCACTGGGAGCTCCTCTCATCGCTGCTACCCCTTTATCAAGCTCTCACATCGGTTCAACTCGGGGATGGGCGCTCCACTTTGTTCTGGACTGACGTTTGGATGGAAGATGAAACCATGGAAGATCGTTTCCCCAGGCTTTTTTCACACTGCAGCAATAAAACTTGCACGGTTCAGCATGCTATCAATTCCAACCTTCAGGGTTGCTTTGTGAACAGACTGTCAGCTGAAGCACAGACGGAACTACAGGAGGTACGTGCAATCATTCAGCAGCTGCATCTCTTGGATGTGCCAGATAAGAGACTATCCACTTTCAGCCGGACCAATGACAAACTTGACACATCGGCCATCTATCGACTTCTCAAAGCCAAAGGGCAGGGCAATGACCCCACCTCGTCCTTTATCTGGAGGAACGCGGCTCCGCCGCGGGTGCAGCTGTTCTTCTGGTTGCTCATGAAAGGACGTATACAGTGCCGATCCAATCTCTACCGTAAGAAGATTGTGGACTCCCCCGTTTGTGAAATCTGTGGCTCAAGTATAGAGACACCAGACCACATCATCTTCCAATGTCCTATAGCGATCAGTTTCTGGGAAGCTATCGGTCTGCGGCCCTCCCAAAATTTTCAGAACAAGAACTAGCACACCATTCAGAGGATCAGCGGAATCCCAAATGATCAGTACAGCGCCTTCATAATTCTCTGCTGCTGGCAACACTTTGGAAGAGAAGGAATGCCTTCGTCTTCAGAGAAGAACAGCTCAACCTCAGACAGATCCTCATATCTTGCAAAACTGAAGCAAATCTGTGGAAGCACCGAATGCCAAAGAAGGGCAAGAAAGTCATAGATGAATGGTCCAGACTACTAGACTACTCCTTTGTGAACAATGTTGCAGTGTAATTAAGCGCTAAATGAGCTGTCCGCACCCAATGTAAAACCCCCCTATGTATCTTTTGTAAGCATGTAAAGCCCCATACATCAATAAAACCAGGTGGGGAATTGTTTCCCCCCGTTGAAGTGTTCAAAAACACCTTGTACTCCCGTCGGGCATTGATCAGCGGCACGAAGAGCTCCATCTGGCGCTGCCGCATGCCGTGCCCGTCTCGGAGGCGGGCGCGGAAAAGGCGCTTTGTGATGGATGGGAAGAAGGAGAAGACGCTCAGCTTGGTGGAGATGTAGAGGAGCCAGGCATGCTCGACATTCGCGATGGCGCGCACTGCGGCCTCCTCGTGCCGCTCCCGAAGCACATGATCACGAGGAGGCAGAACATGCTGTACTGGAACGCCTCGACGACATTGCAGGGGGCGTCGCCGGCGGCCTCCCGCCACAGGTTCTGCACGAGGACGCGGCGGACCCACGCGGGACGGGTGCAGCGTCTCGGAGACGAGGTTGCGGCGCAGGAGGCGCCACAAGGGGCCATAGTTGGTGCGAGAGATGATGTTGTCGCTGACGTTGAGGATGCTCCTGACGCCCCGCGGCCGATCCGCCAGTGCGGTGCCGGCGCCCACGAGCGCGGCGTGCGCGAGGTGCCGGTCCGCCACGAAGATGCTGAGCCGCGAGCCGACGCGGAGCGTCACCATGGGGCCGTACTGCTTGAAGAGCTGCAGGAGGAGAGGCTCCACGTCAGCAGCCGAGTGACGCAACCATAGGAGGTTGCCGAACAGAGGCACGCCCGGCCGGCCTGGTGGCAAGTGGCGGCGGCTCCTGCCGTTCCACGGTAAAACAAAGATAAGTGGGATCAGGACGGCACCGACGAGGAGGACCCAGCTGGTCTCTACGACGTTCAGCGGGCGGTAGCTCGTGTTGTGTCGCTGGTTGCTGCAATGAGATGGCATGAACCGCTTTCCATGCTCCTTTTATTTATAGCGTCCTGCCGCTGAAACCTGAAGGAGAGGTGCCCATTGACGCACTGTCCAAGCTAAAGCAAATTCGAGGCGGTGCGTCTGCAGATTTAGGTCATAACTATGGTGAAAATTTCACTCTATCCAATAATATGCAAAATTTGTGTAGGTGCATCCGCCTCCTATTCGTAACTGGACATGTAGCTTAATTTCTTACTCGGTTTGTTCGATTTCCAATCTTTTGGGTAGCATGCTTTTTTAAAAATTACAAAAAAAAAGAAAGATTTTGAGCTGTCATGTTTGAACTATTTTAAATGTAATTTTGTAATGTTTCAACGTAATCTTTAAATTTAAGACTTATCATGATATTTATTTAGTTATATTGAACTAACAAATGGTTTCACCAAATTGTATTTTAAACAATCCATCTCACTGTAGCTGCAAGACGGCGCTCAACGTCTTCGGTTTGGCATCAGGGCTGTTCGCCAACCTTGACAACAGCATCGCCATCCCGATGCACTGCTCCGGCGAGGATGTGGTAAGGGTGCTCGGCATTCCCTCCTGCCGGATTGAGACGTCCCCGTGCTGATTGATACTTGCGTATACCATTGTCAGTATACAAGCTGAAGAGGTCTGAGGAGCAGTCGCTGCAAAGTGGCTCAGTCCAGTGTGCAGACCACGAGAGCTCGGGGGACACTGGGCATCTCCAATCCGAGGCGCACTGGCATAACCCTCAAGATGGCTGTGTTGCAGGCCGCTACCATTTTCATTCTGGGCACGGTGGGTCCACGTACTTCTGGACGGACAAGTGGCTCGGCGGAACGAGCATTGAGCTCCTCGCGCCGGCTGTCTTTGCGACTGTACGTCACACTCTATTTTTAATATAAAAATAGAATATATAAATAGTCTTATATACGCCGTAGAAACAATCGTACGTATAAGATGATAAATTACAAAGAGTATCATCACCCTGTTTATTACATAACGAATCAATATTTATTTCGAGTCTTACGCATAAATAAATAGATATCTAAAATAACTTTATAGCGGAAGCTCCACACAGGGACACGTCGACTGGTGAATACAAAGCCTATTACTCATCACGATAGCTTTCATCCCAACCTTCATCTGTTACTCATTCGGGATTTTCTAAAATTAAAAGTAAAGCAAGTGTAAGTACCCAACCATACTCAACAAGCATAACATGGGTTAATGAGGCTCAATTAAGCTGACACTGTTTGATTGCATTTAGCTTTTATAAGTTAATCATATTAAGGCATAGCATTAAGGTAGTGAAAATTCCCATATACTCATGATCGGAATAACATTAATAAATGTGTAGCAACAACGATATTAACATGAACATCTTAACAATTTAAAAACCATTATCTTTAATGTAAATGTGTCAAGGCCGTCCTGACCGTGGGCATGGACAATATATTGATTTAAACTCTGATCAGAGGTGTACACTTTCACTGTGAGTCATGTTTTGCAACCGAGTGGATTTATAAATTCCAAACCACTACAAAACATATAAAGCCTCCTATAGGTTCTCCTAACCAATCAGAGATGCGGAAAACGTTAAGCGTAGGAACCCCTCTTCCAACATGGCACAAACCTTCCCGGCTATACTCATAAGGACAGAGGCTGTCCTAGACTCAACTTTCAGACCACTAACCAACTAGAAAAGGGCCTACAAGTGACTAGAGCCAGAGCCATATAGCCCTCGCAGCTGTACGGATTATCCATGATAAATCACGTACAGACAAGAGTTCAAGTTTGTTAAAAGTCATCGTTTTCGTTGATAGCATAACACACATCAAGTCATAAGATCATGACCATTAGAGCACTAGCATCATAGCTACCCAATGCAACCCAGAAAGGTTCAAGAAATCAGGATATCAAAGCTAGTTATAATCTCTAGGGTCATCAAACAGACACATGCATATGGATTGTTATTTTTAGTGAATAGGTAACAAGGAAGATCCATGTTATACTTGCCTTGATTCATAAAGTCTTCCTGGTCCTGCTGATCCTTAAAGTAGCCTTGCTCAACAAAACCCTCTCCGTCTGAACTCGACATTAACAATCAACACCAGACAATCCAATTGAGCATACATACACGAAGCAAACAAAGAGTTATTAGAGGAACAGTATACTAATCTCTTCAAAACAAAACAAAAGATTTATAAAACTATTCTACATGTTGCTACGATCACACATGCGTCAATTTCACCGAAAACGGAGTTATAACGGCGAAGATATAAATTTTCAAAGATTTCCTATATACAAATAAATACATTAAATATGGACTACAAATATAAAGTTTCTAAAATTCTAACAGTGGCATCACTGCGTAGATTACGAAATTATGAATCTAACAGAATTTGAACGGATCCAATCGGAGTTAAAACGTGAAAGTTATAAGCTTTTGAAAATAATGGCAAAACTGTAAATAGAGGAAAACGTATTTTAAAACTGTAAAAAGGAAATACGTTTTTCAGAGAAGGAAACGTATTTTGGAAGCTGTTGCAAGGAAAAATACGCTTTTCAGTAGACAAAGCGTATTATGAATCTGTTAAACAGGAATTACGCTTTCTAGTGGACAAAGCGTAATCTGTGAAAACCGCTAAGGGCTCTTAAATGAATAGACAGAAAGGCAGGGGGTTTTTGGCAAAGCTGCTGGCCAAAGGGTTACGGGCGACTGTGGGCCGTTGAATCTGAGATCACCGGTCCAGATCGGTCGGGGAAGTCGACCTCGCCGGGGATGACGGCCGACGCGGCGGCGGACATGGCCGGCGTTGAGCAGAGCTCGCCGGCGTAAATGAACCGACCGATTTCGGCCACCATTAGCAACGAGACCGATACCGTTCGATAGAGAAGCTCACGCCACGCTCACCTGGCAAGAAGATGAAGACCGAGGCGAAGCGAGGATGGCGGGAGGCTCGGTGTGGCGAACGGCGGCGAACTGGAACCGACGGTGACTCGGGTTAGGTCAAATTGAACCAAAAGAAACACACCAAGATGCTCAGGAGGTCGAGGCGAAGCTTGCCAGCTAGTTTATGGCGAAGATGATCTGTCAGGTGCGGCCAATTGCAAGCTTTGGTAGAACCCATCAATGGCGGCTAGGGTTTCGATGGTTGCGGCTACTCGAAGCGAAGGCGATTGACGCTAGGGTTCGGAGTCGAGGTTGCGGGCGCGAAGTAAATCCTTATATAGCCCCGAGGGCGAGGGTGCGACCTGGTGTGCGGAGGACGGAGGCGGCGCGGGTCGGAGTCGGGCTTTGACTCGGTGTCTCGGTCGGGGACGAGGACGACGCTGTCCCTACCTGTCATCCAGACAGAGGGAGAGACGCGGACGCGGTCGTGGACGGCGCTGCGTGCTTGATGGGCTCGGCCTATGGCCCAAGAAGAAGAGTGGAGCGCGCGCGGTGTTGTGGCTTGCTAAGCCGACCAAGGAAGAAAGGAAGGCGGGCCGCGCGGGAGGAGAAGAAGCGGGCCGCCGGTGGGCTGTTTGGATTGCCGGGCCGAAAGGAGGGAAGAAGAGGAGAGGGAAAATAAAATGTTTTTTCTTTAATTTGAACCCCTTTTCAAATGTAAATTCAAATGGGTTTTGAAATCCAAAATCAAATTCAACCACCACACAAGAAAATATGCACCAGCATGAATGCTCAAGCAAGTTCCTACCATGATATCTCTTTATTTTCATTAAAACATTTATTTTACCAAAATTAATTGCTCACCAAAAAGCAAATTAAATCATTTTGACATTTTTTTAAGCATGAAAATTTGGTATGTTACAATTCTACCCCCTTAAGAAAATCTCGTCCTTGAGATTGGATTTTTCTTACTCGAACAACTACGGATAAGCTGCCCTTAGTGCATCCTTAATTTCCCAAGTTGCCTCTGCCTCTGAGTAACGATTCCACTGCACCTTGCACATCTTAATTACCCGACTTGGATAACCTTTTCAGTTGTATCCAAGATCCTTACTGGAAACTCTTCATATGTGAGATCATCCTTAACAGTAAGTTCATCCAAAGGTAACTGCTCCTTCTCCGGTACACGTAAACACTTCTTAAGTTGAAACACATGGAACACATCATGCACACCCGCTAAACTCTCAGGCAACTCCAACTGATAAGCCACTTCCCCACATCTCTTTAAAACTTTAAATGGACCAACATACCTAGGTGCAAGTTTCCCTTTTTGGTTAAACCTCTTCACACTCCTCATAGGAGACACCTTCAAGTACACATAATCACCTTCCTTGAATGTCAATTCTCTCCTCCGGTTATCTGCATAACTCTTCTGGCGAGATTGTGCTACCCTCAAGTTCTCCCTAATCAGTTGTACCTGTTCTTCTGCGGTTCTCAGAACATCTGTCCCAAACAATTGACTTTCCCCAGTCTGATTCTAAAACAATAGCGTCCTGCACTTATGCCCAAACAGAGCTTCAAATGGTGCCATCTTGAGACTCTGTTGATAACTGTTGTTGTATGAGAACTCTGCATAACACAAATTCTTATCCCAACTTGTACCATATTGCAATGCACAAGCTCGCAACATGTCCTCTAAGATCTGATTAAGCCTCTCAGTCTAACCATCAGTCTGTGGGTGATATGCTGTACTAAAGTTCAACTTTATTCCCAAAGAACTATGCACTGCTTTCCAAAAATGAGATGTGAATTGAGTACCTCTATCAGACATGATCTTCTTTGGAACTCCATGCAAACACATGATTCTTTTCATGTACAGTGTAGCCAACTGAGGTCCAGTATAGGTGGTCTTCACTGGCAAAAGTAAGCTACCTTAGTCAGTCGATCAATTATTACCCAGATAGAATCATAGCCCCTCTTAGTACGAGGTAAACCTGTGATAAAGTCCATACCGACCTCTTCCCACTTCCATTCAGGTATCTTCATTGGTTGCAATAAACCAGCTGGCCTCTGATGTTCAGCTTTCACACATTGACAAGTATCACATAAAGCAACGTACTCTGCCACGTCCCTCTTCAAACTAATCCACCAATACTTTTCCTTGAGATCCATGTACATCTTAGTACTTCCTGGATGGATAGAATAAGCTGACTCATGTGCCTCATGCAGAATTGTCTGACGAGGAGCTTTGACCTCAGGAACACATATCCTGTTTCCATACCACAAGGTACCCTCTTCATCAATGCAGAAACCGAGTGCTTTCCCTTCTACTAACTTCTTCACTATATACTTTAGATCCTCATCTTTCAACTGACCCTTGCGAATCTCCTCCTCTAAAGTTGGTGTCACCGCTATCTCTATAGCATTAGTAACAAGGGTGAGATTCAAATGAGCAAACTCTGCACACAACTTGTCAGATTTAGGTGTCGCCCGAAGTTCATTAGCATGCTTCTTTCTACTAAGTGCATCGGCAACAACATTTGCCTTGCCAGGGTGGTAATACATATCAAAATCATAATCATTTAACAGTTCCAACCAACGGTGTTGTCTCATGTTCAAGTCAGACTGAGTGAAGATGTACTTCAATCTCTTATGGTCAGTGAAGATATTCGTCTTGTGCCCAATCAGATAGTGTCACCAAATCTTCAAAGCATGAACGACAGTTGCTAATTCTAGGTCATGGGTAGGGTAATTAAGCACATGTTTCCTCAATTGCCTCGAAGCACAAGCAACAACTCTACCTATTGCATAAGAACACATCCCAATCCCAAACGAGATGCATCACAATAGATAGAGAACTTCTTGCTTAGGTCTGGCAATACCAACACTGGAGCGGTTGTCAACCTCTTCTTGAATTCTTCAACACTAGCTTGACAATTGTCGGACCACACAAATTTGGCGTTCTTCTCTAGTAATGCTATCAATGGCTTTGTAATCTTTGAGAATCCTTCAATGAATCTCCTATAATAACCAGCCAACCCAAGAAAACTATGAATCTCACTGACATCGGTAGGTGTCTTCCAATCCAACACATCTTTCACGTTGCTTGGATCAACTGCTATCCCACCATTAGAAACAACATGGCCAAGGAAGGAGACTTCATCCAACCAGAATTCACATTTGCTCTTCTTAGCATAAAGTTTGTGCTCTCTAAGCTTTTGAAAGACTAACCTCAAATGTTCTGCATGTTCTTCCTTGTTCTTTGAGAATACCAGGATGTCATCAATAAAAACCACAACGAACTTATCCAGGTATTCCATAAACACCTTATTCATCAAGTATATAAAGTAGGCAGGTGCATTGGTCAACCCAAAGGACATACTGTATACTCATACAACCCATACCTGGTCATGAATGCCGTCTTTGGTATATCTGAATTCTGAATCTTCAACTGATGATATCCAAAACACAGGTCAATCTTGGAAAACACACAAGCTCCTCTCAACTAATCAAACAAGTCATCAATCCTGGGCAAAGGGTACTTGTTCTTGATGGTAACCTCATTGAGAGAACAATAATCAACGCACATCCGTTGAGTTCCATCCTTCTTATCCACAAAAATCATAGGAGAACCCCAAGGTGACGCACTAGGACGAATAAAACCTTTCTCTTCTAATTCCTTTAACTGTTTCTTAAGTTCTTCTAGTTCATTAACCCTCATTCTATATGGACGCTTAGCTATGGGTGCAGTGCCAGGTAATAACTCAATAATAAATTCAATGTTGCGGTCAGGTGGCATACCTAGCAAGTCATCGGGGAACACATCCGGGAATTCCTCCACCACGTGATTCTAATGATCTGCATTATCATCTAGCTGATTCAAAGTAGCAGTAGGAGGCGCTAGCACTCTGACATCAACACTGATCCTATCTCCTTATGGTGTAGTCAGATCCACAACCCTCTCTTTACACTTTATCATAGCTTGGTGAGCTTTCATCCAATCCAACCCCAGAATTAAATCAATACCAGATGCATTCAGCACAACAGGATTAGCTAAAAAGTCTACCCCCTTAAGTGAAGCTTAGATAAGGGACAGTAGTAAGAAGCTGGTATAGCACCCCTCTCGGTGAGTTTACTACCATTTGGTTCTTCATGGCTACAACTGGTATGCTATGACTTCTAACAAATGCTTGCGAGATAAAGGAATACGAAGCTCCCGAATCAAAAAGTACAGTAGTAGAGATAGAGTTGACATTGAACGTACCCAGCATAACTTCTGATGCTTCCTGAGCTGTCTTAGTGGACACATGGTTCACCCTTCCATGATTAGCATAGGACTTCTGATTGCCATTCTGCTTCTGAGGTGTGTGTTGGTTTGGTTTCTAGGGGCAGTGATTAGCATAGTGCCTAGGTTCCCCACAATGATAACACAACTGAGGAGTATTGGGACTACTCTTAAGAGGCGTGTTGTTGGGCGCAGCAAGGCGTGGAATTTGATTTCTAGATTACTGTTGTGGACGCTGATTCCCCTTCTAGTTCTGCTGGTTCTGACCATGATTCCACTGACTGACTGGTCCTTGATACTTCTACTTGAAACCTTGGTGGAAGTTAGAATGGAAACAAGAATTGTTTCCAAAGCCCTATCCATTCATCTTCCTCTTCTTGTCTTGTGACAGACGTTCATTATCTAGCACGATAGCACTATTCACCAATTCTTCAAAGGTATCATACTTGTTACCCTTCAACTGCAACCTGAGTTCATAGTAAATGCCCTTGAGGAAATGATGTCGCTTGTCAACGTCCCTTATAACTTCATATGGAGCGTAGCGTGCCAACTCCTCGAACTTAGCATGATACACACTCATAGTCATAGAGCCCATCTTGAGATTCCTGAACTCCTCTGCTTCTATTCTTTTAGACCATCAGGAATGTGGCGAGCCAAGAAATCCTCTTTGAACCGCTCCCAGGTAATAGCAGGAGCATTGTTAGGACGTGCAGCTTGGTATGACTCCCACCAGGTTTGAGCAACACCCTGAAGTTGCCCGGAAGCATACAACACTTTCTCCGCATCATTGCACTGTGCAAGATTCAACTGCTTCTCCACAACATGCAACCAATCTTCAGCATCCAGAGGATTAGTAGTATGAGTAAACACAGAGGATGACCTTGCATAAAGTCCCTACATTTATCCCTTGGTGATTGAGCATGCAGTAGCCCTCCAGCTTGCATGGTCTGCATAAACTGGGTCATGGCCTACATCATCTGTGCCTCCCTCATTTCCTCATTAGTAACATGTCCATCACCACGGCCTCTAGCACAGTTACCTCTTCCACCCCAAGAAGCCATCTGTATTCCAACAAAATCAAAGCTTAGAGATATTCAGGATACAAATCACTTATATAATGATAAGGATTGCAAAACTAAAAATTTCTGGGCAAGCTTCAATTTTAGCAGTACAGAAAAACTGTCATATCTCGAGATCTATGTATCAAAAGGAGATGTTCTATACATGGTTGGAAAGGCTAAGAAATTCTCTACAACATTTGTTCAGACCATATTACTAGATTCTGACATCTAAACCATCAAATTAATCCAACAACCAAAACTATTTAGAAATTCCAGACAACACTGAACATCAGATTGTGATGGACATATCTTCCAACTTAGAACTGATATAGACATAATTCTTGTGGAAGTTGATAGATAAAGAAGTCTAGTTTTAACCAAAAAAATCTCATAAGCATTGGACAAACCAATTTTGAGATATAACCAAAATATCACAGGCTGCTCAGAAAATAGCCAAGGTAGAGACATGATAAACCAACCCAAACTTTATTTATTCAAACTTTAACCTTAATATCCTTAACTAAGAAACTTGAGGACATGCCCACCAATTTCCAACACTCACACAAAAATCTAAATCATCCATATTACATAATGATAAATCATCAAGCACTCGAAGTTCACAAACACTAGAATGACACGACTAAACTTGACTCACGATACTAATAACGTGCCTATTACATAAGGGTTTTCAAGCTAAGGTCAAAGCTCATGGTTCAGCCGTTCATAGATCTTTGGTTGTCCAGTCATGGTCCTGAGCCTATCAATTTCTTCTTCTTCAGTGTTCTCCATTGGTTCTTCTTCTTCATCTTGAGGTGGTGTAGGCTCCCGGGTTGGTGATGGCAGAACATCTTCCCTAGTCTCCATGGGATTGAATAGAGCACGATACTCATCAGCAGTCATGCGACGGGTCTGAGGAGGCATCTATAAGAATTAGGCATAGTTTAGAGTGGAGTCAAGATTTTCACAATAAAGTAAGAGTAAGAGCATATAAATTGAGAAAATAACAAGGTTAAAGTTAAGAAGCATGAAACTAGTGCAGCAAAAGAGATTAAGAACGACCATTCTTTCTAGGCTTGCGTCCTACAGTCAACACGGCTCCGATGGCAACTTGTCACACTCCATTTTTAAGGATAAAAATAGAATGTATAAATATCCTTATATGCGCCCCAGGAACAGTCGCACATATAAGATGACAAATTACAAAGAGTATCATCACCCTGTTTCTTACATAACGAACCAATATTTATTCAGAGTCTTGCGCATAAACAAATAGATATCTAAAATAACTTTATAGCGGAAGCTCCACACAGGGATACGTCAACTGGTGAACACCAAGCCTAGTACTCATTATGATAGCTTTCATCCCAAACTTCATCCGTTACCCATTAAGGATTTTCCAAAATTAAAAGTAAAGCAAGCGTAAGTACCCAACTGTACTCAACAAGCATAATATGGGTTAATGAGGCTCAATTAAGCTGACACTGTTTGACTGCATTTAGCTTTTATAAGTTAATCATATTGAGGCATAACATTAAGGTAGTGAAAATTCCCATATACTCATGATCGGAGTAACATTAATAAATATGTAGCAACAACGATATTAACATGAGCATCTTAACAATTTAAGAACCATTATCTTTAATGTAAATGTGTCAAGGTCGCCCTGACCGTAGGCACAGACAATATATTGATTTAAACTCTGATCAGAGGTGTACACTTTCACTGTCAGTCATGTTTTGCAACCGAGTGGATTTATAAATTCTAAACCACTATAAAACATATAAAGCCTCCTATAGGTTCTTCTAACCAACCAGAGATGCAGAAAACGTTAAGTGTAGGAACCCCCTCTTCCAACATGGCACAAACCTTCCCGGCTATACTCATAAGGATAGAGGCTGTCCTAGACCCAACTTTTAGACCACTAACCAGCTAGAAAAGGGACTACAAGTGACTAGAGCCAGAGCCATATAGCCCTTGCAGTTGTACGGATTATCCATGATAAATCACTTACAGACAAGAGTTCAAGTTTGTTAAAAGTCATCGTTTTCGTTGATAGCATAACACACATCAAGTTCTAAGATCATGACCATTAGAGCACTAGCATCATAACTACCCAATGCAACCCAAAAAGGTTCAAGAAATCAGGATATCAAAGCTAGTTATAATTTCTAGGGTCATCAAATAGACACATGCATATGGATTGTTATTTATAGTGAATAGGTAACAAAAAAGATCCATGCTATACTTGCCTTGATTCACAAAGTCTTGTTGGTCATGCTGATCCTCAAAGTAGCCTTGCTCAACAAAACCCTCTCCGTCTGAACTTGACATTAACAATTAACACCAGACAATCCAATCGAGCATACATACACGAAGCAAACAAAGAGTTATTAGAGGAATAGTACACCAATCTCTTTGAAATAGAAC
Source organism: Bothriochloa decipiens (assembly GCA_023333625.1). Lineage (NCBI taxonomy): Eukaryota > Viridiplantae > Streptophyta > Magnoliopsida > Poales > Poaceae > Bothriochloa > Bothriochloa decipiens. The sequence continues at coordinate 45,532,759 of CM041640.1, read as the reverse complement.
AAAAGATTTATAAAACTATTCTACACATTGCTACGATCACACAGACGTCAATTTCATCGAAAACAGAGTTATAATGGCGAAGATATGAATTTTTAAAGATTTCCTATATATAAATAAATACATTAAATATGGACTACAAATATAAAGTTTCCAAAATATTCCGACAGTGGTATCACTGCATAGATTACGAAATTATGAATCTAACAGAATTTGAACGGATCCAATCGGAGTTAAAACATGAAAGTTATAAGCTTTTGAAAATAATGGCAAAACTGTAAATAGAGGAAAACGTATTTTGAAACTGTAAAAAGGAAATACGTTTTCCAAAGAAGAAAACGTATTCTGGAAGCTTTTGCAAGGAAAAATACGCTTTCCAGTAGACAAAGCGTATTATGGATCTGTTAAATAGGAATTACGCTTTCCAGTGGACAAAGCGTAATCTGTGAATAGACAGAAAGGCAGGGGGTTTTTGGCAAAGCTGCCGGTCGAAGGGTTACGGGCGACCGTGGGCCGTTAAAATATTAGATCACCGGTCTAGATCGGTCGGGGCAGTCGACCTCGCCGGGGACGACGGCCTACGCGGCGGCGGACATGGCCGGCGTCGAGCAGTGCTCGTCGGCGTAAATGAACCGACCGATTTCGGCCACCATTAGCAACGAGACCGGTACCGTTCGATAGAGAAGCTCACGCCGCGCTCACCTGGTAAGAAGATGAAGACCGAGGCAAAGCGAGGACGGCGGGAGGCTCGGTGTGGCGGACAGCGGTGAACTGCAACCGATGGCGACTCGGGCTAGGTCAAATTGAACCAAAAGAAACACACCAAGATGCTCAGGAGGTCGAGGCGAAGCTTGCCAGCTAGTTTAAGGCGAAGATGATCCGTCGGGTGCGGCCAATTGCAAGCTTTGGTGGAACCCGTCAATGGTGGCTAGGGTTTCGGCGGTTGCGGCGACTCGAAGCGAAGGCGGCTGACGCTAGGGTTCGGAGTCAAGGTTGCGGGTGCGGAGTAAATCCTTATATAGCCCCGAGGGAGAGGGTGCGACCTGGTGTGCAGAGGACGGAGGCGGCGCGGGTCGGAGTCGGGCTTCGACTCGGTGTCCCGGTCGGGGACGAGCCGGAGGTGGACGAAGACGACGCGGTCCCCACCTTTCAGCTAGACAGAGGGAGAGACGCGGATGCGGTCGCGAACGGCGCTGCCTGCTTGATGGGCTCGCCCTACGGCCCAAGAAGAAGAGCGGCGCGCGCGCGGCTGTTGTGGCTTGCTGGGCCGGCCAAGGAAGAAAGGAAGGCAGGCCGCGCGGGAGGAGAAGAAGCAGGCCGCCGGTGGGCTGTTTGGATTGCCGGGCCGAAAGGAGGGAAGAAGGGGAGAGGGAAAATAAAATATTTTTTCTTTAATTTGAACCCCTTTTCAAATGTAAATTCAAATAGGTTTTGAAATCCAAAATCAAATTCAACCACCACACAAGAAAATATGCACCAGCATGAATGCTCAAGCAAGTTCCTACCATGATATCTCTTTATTTTCATTAAAATATTTATTTTACCAAAATTAATTGCTCACCAAAAAGCAAATTAAATCATTTTGACATTTTTTTAAGCATGAAAATTTGGGATGTTACACTGTATCAGCAAGGAAGAGGAAGACCGTGGTGGCTAACAACGAGTGGGTGAGGCACATCAACGGGCCTCTCACAACGCAGGTGATCATCGTGCTGGAGCTGATCTGTGACCGGCTCAAGGGGGTGGTGCTCTTGCAGGAGCCGGACACGTTCGCATGGGGCTCACGGTTAACCGTGTTTACTCCTCAGCCTCGGCCTACGGGGCAATGTTCTTTGGATCGTTGCACTTGCAGCCGGCAGGAGCCAAGAACATCTGGAAAACTTTAGCACCACCAAAGGTTCGCTTCTTCTTTTGGCTTGTGATGCACCAGAGGTGCTAGACGTCCGATCATCAGTGGAGTCATGGCTTGCAAGACTCCAACTTGTGCATCACGTGCGACCAGGACTCCAGGGAGGTCTGGCATAGGTGCTTGTGCATGCTTCACTTGCAGGACATGGTTGCGGTCTCTGATGAGCATGTGCTTTTCTGGTGGCTAGCTCGGCGGAAGAATTTGTGCAGGGCTCTATGGTCGGTTTTTGATTCCCTGTTTTTCCTTGTCGGCTGGATGCTTTGGAAGCAGCAAAATAAGTAGACGTTCAACAGGATGACGTCTTCCCCGCAACAGCTCGCAGAATCCGTCATGGCTGAAGGGCGAAGCTGGTGTTCAGCGGGGTTCAGGAAGCTCGGAGTGCTCCTAGACCTGCTGTGAGGTGACTGCATTGGCTTAGAGCAAAATTGGTTGCCATGATATTCAGTGTGGTGTATCTAGTAGATAGGTTTTGGGGGTCGGTAACCTTGTGCTACCATCCTGTTGTTTCATTCGGTTATAAAACTCTATTCTGCTTAATGAGAAATATGTCGTGAGCGTCGTCTAAAGCAATCATAAAAATATATCTATGCATTTTTCAACCTTCTTTCTAATGTAAGAGTGAGTCGAGGAAGAAAAGGTTGCGGCCTATATACAAGGGCAACTAGTGAATTGAGACGTCCCTACAATCAAACAATAGGGTTGGTTAGCTATATCAATCTAATCATAGGGGCGGCTGATGGGCCACCGTAAGGGCGGCTACTGAGTAAGCCGTCCGTAGAATAAGGTGTGGTCGTGTTTGTACAGTAGCCGAAGCTGAGCCGCGTACCAACTACGGACTTGATTTTTGAAGCTGCTACAGATGCACGCATATGTCAGCTTCCACGAACAAAAATTAATTAGCTAACGTTCGTAGCGTGACTCATGACAAAGTTGGCATATGGCATTGCGTACTAGAATTTTCTTTCAACACAGTAGACATTCACACATTTGGTGACATCTCATAGTGTAGTGAACATGTCATCAGATTAACTCAAACTATGATGGATTTAGACCTCGATCATTTAACAGGATTAGTACACACCCATACATATCGATGTGCATTTTAAAATTTAAGACCAGTCCCCGAGCTAATTCGAGGACCTTCTATTTAAACACAGTGCACTTTCACATCCATCACAAGCAGAGAAAATAAAAGTTAGGTACAATTTCAAGCCCCCAAAGGACGAAGCACTGACTCAAACACGCAACATGGAAAGTCGAAGCAAGACAAGCTCTACCTCACTCAACAAGAAACTTATAAAAGAATCAAGCTCTGGTCAAGTCAAAACACGCAATGTGGTCGTACGCTTGGATCAGGGCAGATCTTGTGGGGGGGGGGGGGGGGGGGGGCGCGCCCCCCCCCCCCCCGGGAGCCCCCCTACAGGTGGTGTTTCAATGGAGATTTGGGGAGGTGAGGAAGAAGAAGAGGTGAAGAAAAAAAGAAAAATAAAGAAAGAGGAGGAAGAAGAAGAGATCAGCCCCCCTTCAATTTCATCCTGCATCCGCCACTGGCTTGGACTTGGACCAATAGCGGCACGAGCACTTAGTCAGATAGCAGCGCGTGGGCGCTGGCACCTTTCTACTTTTTAGGCCACTATTTTTCTTGTCTAGTTTATTTAAGCCACTATTTATTTCATCTAGTTTATTTCACATCTGCATGCGGATGATTTTAGCATGCAACCATGCAGTCTTACAGTGAAATGAACAAAATTAGATTTTATTTCGTTCTAATTTTTTTTATGTACAACCAAAAGTTTACCCTCATAATTATAGAATTTTGAACCGTCATGCTACAAACTTTGCACTCATAATTATGGTCCTGTTTGCCACTGTTTCGCTTAGCTTAACTAGTGAAATACTTTTTTTTGTTCAGCTTCACCAACGTCTCTAAACCTATTTTATTAAATATTTGGTACAACAGACATACACGTGAAGCCTCATGCGTCATATATAAATCCATGCAGGGGTCTACCAAAGCGAGTTAAAGCTAGAACAAGTGACTACTTTTTAGCTTCATAACATCGTATCCTTTCGTGAGAGCACATTTTAAATAGTTTTATAATGTTATTTTTAAAAAATAGATATTTGAACAAAACAATTTTAAATAGCTTAAGTTAGGGTATCTGCAATAGTGCTAGCTATGTAGCCAACTTACATGGAGGTGAGAAACAAAAGAAAAAATATTTTATATATTCTTGTTTTTTCTATATATTATTGGACTCACATGTTCTCTCTCAAATTCTTAGACAACACGAAATAGATTAGTTATTATTTGTTCATCGTTAGTTACTACTTTTTCCTCTAATTTTTTGCTATTAAAGTGATAATAGCTAGCCAAATAACTAGTTGTTGGGGACGTTTTTAGAGAAATTGTGCCAGATGAGACCTATGTCAATAGCGTAGGAAGATAGAACTAGTGTATAAATGAGATGGATTATATATTTGCCTAAGCATTGGAGCTGAATACATGACTTGGAGGACTAGGAGCCTTTCTTACCTATAGGATAGCATAGCGATACAATCCAAATCTACCTAATATACCTAATATAGCGCAATGGATGGCGCGCGTGTACCCATGTCCAGCTTGGCGTGTCGGGTGAAAGAGGCGGAGGCACAGCTGGGTGGAGCATGAGAATGAGTAAGCATTTGACGGTGAGGATGACGTGTGGGTAGAGCATACTTGCAACGTGTTTGTAGAAATGTCTACGAAGATAGACCTCAGGTAAGGAAGGGCGTTTGGTTGTAGTTCACTTGCTTAATTTCTTTGGTGGTTTCTAGTAAGTAGTGTACCGAATTTGGGAAGGCGGTGAAACTTGATTACGTGGATTAAAATATAGTTCCAACAAATCAAGGTCAGTAATCCATGTACCGTAGTTTGGTGAAGAGGTTTTGTTTGGTCATGGATTCATCGAGAAGGTTTTGAGCTGTTGCTTGCTTGTTTCGGTGAAGAAGAGACAACATGGGTGAAGATGTGGGTGGTAATTCTACCTAGTTCTAGTGCAAAGTGATAGTTTGGCTACATCTATTGTCTTAGCGGGGAATTAATGTAATCACTTTTTAAACTATGGACTTGTATCTAAGAAGATTTTGGTTAGACATGATGATCTTGTAATATGCTTGTACTTTAATTGATTTTACATGTTTGTGCTGCTGGACATATCATCAAAGTACACTCGTATCAATCAAGGGTAAAGTGAGCAATCTACACTGATAAAACATAATTCTAGAGCTGAGAGTATCCGTCTAGCTAAACATCTCCAACATATAGCATCAACTCAACTTAGAGTCAGAGCTAGCTTCACACTGATTTTTAAAATAGAACTATTTATTTTATTTAGAGTTGGAGCCGTACCGAATAGGAGCGCTCGTTCGCACGCAAGGTCAGTAGCTCAAGGAAATACAGACGGACTATATATAGAAATAATAGTCTATAGTACGTCTATCCACAGAATAATAAAAAAGCAATAAAATGCATTGTGAAGCAAGCGCCCAGCGTAATGTGTCGACTGCTGGTTCTGTAGTGACCAAGGCCTCACCGGTGGTCGTCCGGCCGTCGGAGTTGGAGCTGCGAACGCCTCCAGCCGTTGACACGGTTCCTCTATCCTCCTTCGACAAACGCGTGCCTCCAATGCCGGCCACGTCGCTGCTCGTGTTCGACCGCACCATCGACGAGCCCGTGGAGACGATAAAGCGAGCTCTGTCGCGAGCACTGATTCACTACCGCCCATGGCCGGCCGCCTCGACGGTGCTGGCGGCATCGCGTGCTCCGACGAGGGCGTGACGTTTGTACGTGAAACAGCCAGCTGTGCTCTCAAGTAGGCCACGGTGGCGCAGCCGGAGATGGACCTTGCCGTCTCCTACCCCGGCTTGCTCTGCCGTGACGCGGAACCATTGCTCCTGGTGCAGGTCACGGAGTTCACCTGCGGCGGGTTCGTTGTTGGGGTGACGTCCAACCACGTCGCCGCGGATGGCGCGGGCATGGCGCAGTTCCTGCAGGCCGTCGGGGAGCTCGCGCGAGGAATCTCGCCGCCGTCTTGCCTCCCGGTCAGAAGCTGGGACGGGTCGCACCCGGTCTCGTCAACCATCCCTGCCGCGAAGTCGAGCGCGGGGCACGAGCCCCAGTCCATGGCGCCTCTCGACATCGTCATCCCGTCGGACTTGATCCGCCAGATCAGAGCTGGAGGATCCGGCGGTAGCGGCGGTGGCACCGAGCGGCGGCCCAGCTGCACGGTGTTAGACGCCGTCATGGCGGTGCTCTGGCGCTGCCGCACCCGCGCCATCATGTCGCTCGGCGATGCCGAGTCTCCCGCACCTCTCAGGTACGTGTGCAACATGCGCGCAAACGCTGGGGCGCCGGCCGGCTACTATGGCAACTGCATACGCGTGCAGGTCGTCCCGGTGACGGCCGGCGTCGTGGCCAGTAGCAATCTCGGCCACCTTGTTGCGCTTATTAGCCGCGCCAAGGAGAAAGTACGGGACCACCTGTCCACGTACGGCGGCGGCGGGGCGGCGGCACATCAGGGGCAGGCGCCGGCGTCGCTCTGGTACGAGACGTTCACCGTGACGGACTGGAGGAACCTGGGCTTGGACGCGGTGGACTTCGGCGGCGGGCCACCAGAGAGGGTGCTGCTCAGGCACGCCACGAGGGCAATGGTGCCGGGCTGTGTGGTGTGCCCGCCGCGCAGGGCGAAGCATGAAGATGATGGAGTGGTCGTGTCGTCCACGTTCGTCAGGCCCGAACACGTTGACGCTTTGCTCAGAGAGCTCGCGGCGCTGGCCGGGCTCCAGAATGAATTATTAAGCACCAATAACGTGCATTTCAACCTGAGGGTGGCTAATATAATCGATTATAACTTATCAGAGCATCTCCATCGCATTGAAAATAAACGATCTATTTTCTCCATAACCAGGAATAAGGATAAAGGCAAAAAAACAAATGTTGTATAACAGCATTACTGAAGAAAAAACTGCAGCAGATCATCTTTCTAATCTTCTTTTCGTAATAAATCTTTTTCTCAACCGAGAATACTAGCTCCTAGATCCCTCGCTCTTAACAGTCTCGTTCCTACGCAAACGAACAAGGCTTTATTAATATATAAGTTGACACAAAGACAATTAACAAGTCACAAATAGTTAGGCATAGAGAAAAAAATAATATATATGTTGACACAAAGACAATTAAAGGATCGTCAGGCCTCTTTCTTAACAGTTGAAGATGTCAAGGATGAGCAACACGAGCATGCTGTCTTTATGCTCCTCCTAAGAGCTCCTGGACACAGGAACTCGCTGCTTGATAAGCATTTGACTAGGTGAGGTTAGTTACCTATGGAAATTGTATATATTGAAAGCTACGAAGACATGGATAGCTCTTGGTCATCAAAGCTTATTGCTGGTTGCTGCCATAATCCCTGCATTTATCCCACTATGTGCCACTACTTTGGCTTGCATTGTTGCAATGAGAAGCTGGAATGAATATGTTTAATTTCATCACATATATTTATGATCAAGAAAATGAGCATAAACATTTCAAGAAATAATAGTCAAAGTTTTGTTTAACTTATCAATGTTCGGATTTCAGAAATTGTTGTAATTTGAGCTTATATGTATCCTGAACTGCATGATGTCTTTCATTTGTGCTTTGTATTTTGATTCCTAATCCACTGGCCTGAAACCGATGATGAGAGGGTGATGGGTGAATTGATGGCCATCATTTTTTCGTGAGTCTGGTGTCTTGAGCATGTACTTGTTTGAATTGTTTTGCATTAGAAACCAACATGTAAATTGGTTTCAGAGAATGGCGACGCAACTCCATCACAGTATGGGAAAGTCTTAATTCTGGAAAGTGTAAATTGGTTTCAGACAGTGGTGTTTTGCAGCAATAGATAATAAATATTTCATACATGGAGACTGTGTGGTTCCATTCCATGGCTTTTTCCCATGCTCGACTCTTGTAGGCCCTGTTGTAGGCCCAGGGCATCTACATGGCGACACAACGTCACCACATTTACTTGAATTGACTGAACAATATCTATAGATACAATGCAACACATGTTGAAACTAGGATTAGTATGATTTTTTTCGGTTGCAAGGTACTGACATTATCCTATAGATACGAGGGGTAGCCTGCTATATGCTTAGAATCCCAAGCCCAATCTTAAAGAAGTGCTCATCCCACTACAGCACCAAAAAAAAAAACTCAAATAACCTACATGGCATGATCACATCCAAAAACTTGCAAATCAAGCATCAGATATAAAACACAAATTAACCAAAACAACTTAAGTTCCAAGTCAAAATTAACCTAGAAAAAAACTAAACATATAAAAAAACTACACAAAACTTAGAACCTATAGAAAAAAACAAATATTTAGAAACCAAATGGACAAAACACAAAACTAACTATTCATCTTGATACATGAGGATTCAACTAGAAATTTCAACACATCAAAACCTAACTTCTCACTTTCTTTGTGCATTGATGACACTTTTGAACTGTGCAATGCAAACACACTGACGATGCCAGGGATTACCTAAAAATAAATAGAATCAAATAATCATTAGTTCAAATAATCATACAAACTATAGCCAACAAAGCATCCCGTAAAAAGTACACACTCCTTACTCAAAACTAATCAAATGGATTCCAAGCATGAATTCAGACCCAAAAGGAATGAGTTAGAAACATCTATAAAATCCTACATGAAAAATACACCAATCATGAGAAGAAACACAGGAAAATTTTAGAAGACACAAGAGAGCCAGAAACTCATCACTCCAGCCACTATTGATGCTAAAAAAGACTTGAGCCTTAACTTGCAATCACCAATCAAACATACTAGTCGCATAATTCTAAAAAAACACAGTGCCAAAATCTAAATGAATAGGTTCAAGCAAAAGGAAGTGATTCAAGAATATATAGTTGGACTTCATTTCATAGGTACATTTGAACATTGTTACCCAATAAGCAAAAGATTAGGCAGCCAAACATAAAAGGGAGCTGAAAAACAACTCAAAAGTTCAAGGTTTAGTGAGTATCAGCACAAATGAACAAAAAGCCTTTTAGATGTATACATGACAAAAAGCATGTAGATATATATACAAAATGCAAAAAACATTCAGTCAGGCAGATAAAAAAGTTGTCTACAAAAGCATTCATTTTTCAAGAACAATAAATAGCTCACTCACCTTAATCCCTTGCAAGGTCCTCACCATATTAGGGGTTATCTTAGTTCTTAGGTCAGAACTTGCCACATCAATACATATGAGGGCAAACAAGATGTATTCGCATCAACAAAAACAAAAAAAAGATGCAAACCTGCTTCTTTTGCATGTGAAACAACATATCATCAAGACCATTAGATGGGAGACACGCTATTGCCACTCCACCTTTCCAGGAATAAAACTAACAAACATCAGCAAAATAATTCTTTAAAAAGATGTAAGAAATTTCCAAATGAATAAGCTATCATATGAACTGTCAACTAAAAGGCATGATATATATATGCACATACCCTACCCAGCCCAGCAGAACCGCAAACGTACGCACCACCCGCGTGCTGTCTAGGCGTACGTATGAGGCCTACGAGGTCTGCATGCAGCCATCCGCTTGCATGTAAGTAATTTAGTGGTTAATCATGAATAGGTCACAAGGATGGTCCCAAAACTATACTTGCCTTGATCAAAGCTTTTCTGCTGAACTTGCTAATCCTGGTTGTCGAAGAACTCTTGGTCACCCATGAACTGATCACTCCCTATACCCGATTAACAATCAGCAACAAGCAAGCCATGAGCAATCATACACGAGCAAACAAATAAATCTAGTTAGAACAGTACACCGTATCAATAAAACAGATTGAGAAAATATCATAAAACCATTCTACACATCACTACGATCACACAGACGTAAAGATCACCAAAATCAGAGTTATAACGAAAGAGTTATGAATTTTACAAGATTCCCCATTGTAAAATAATAGACTAAAATAAATCTTGATTTTCAAATGTTGAAAATAAATCTAATAGTGGTACTACCATGTAGATTATGAAATTATGAATCTAACGCAACTTGAACGGATCGAATCGGAGCTAAAACAAAGATTTTATAGGAAAAATAAGATAGAGGACCAAATTGTAAATAGACAGGATTTTCAAAATAAAATAAATCTAGAAAATCAGGAATTTCCATCTGGCTGAGGACTCTTAATTGAATAGATAGAAATACAAGGGGTTTTCTGCAAAACTACCAGACGAAGGGGTATCGGACACCTTGGGCCTTTGAATCTGAGATCAACGACTCAGATTAGATCGAAGAGACAGAGAGAGGGTGCTTGCCGGAAAAGACGATCGGCGCGGCACTGGCCATTGCCGGCGGCGAGAAACTCACCGGCAAACTTGGAAACCGGCCCTAGAGGCCATGGGTTGACTCAGGAAAACACAGGGAGATAGAGGAGAAGATGGCGAACTTACCAAGCGCGAAATCGAGGGCGGGGAGCGGACGAGGACGACTTGCAGTGCAGGATGGTGGACGGCGGCTCCCTGCAAGTCAACGGTGACAGGCCGTGAGAAAAATAGAGCAAGGGAAAGAGGGAAAATAGAATCAGTGACTTCGCAAGCTCAAAGGTGAACTCAGCGACTTGCTTACGATGTCGATGTGGCTTCGAGTCGGCGGAATCAATCTCGAGCTAGGCGGAGGCTAGGGTTTGTGGCTGCGCGAGCTCGGCAAGGCGGTTGCAGGCGCGAGGGTTGATGAAGGGCGAGGCGTTTGTGGCGCTAGCTATTTATGGGCAGGCTCACGTGGGACGCACGCCAAGGCGTCGCGGAGTCAGGGCGGACTCGAACACGGGGTGTCCGTGTTGGATACGAACAGAGGAAGGAGATGACGTTGTGCTGCAGGTCCCATACTTTAGCGACTCCAATAGTGGGGCTGGCTCGTTAGTCGGACAGAGAGAGAGGGAGGCGGCTATGCGCTGCTGGCGTTGGCCTAGGCCATGGCCTTGCGGCCCAAAGCAGAGAAGGAGCGGCCCACGATGAAGAATAAAGGCCTCCAGACCTGATCAGATGGGAAAGGAGAAAGAAGAAGCAGGCCTTTGGTCCAGCCCAGGGAAAAAGTAATGGAGGGAAAGAATTCCTTTTCTATTATTTGAACTATTTTGGAAATAGATTTTTAAATCTAAATCAAACTCAACAAAATCCAAACATCACAACAAAAATTATGCAGCAGCATGAATGCACATACATTCTTCTTGGCGTATGATGAATTTTATTTTCATAAAAATGTTATTTGACCTATGTTAAATGCTCACATAAATGCATAATTAAATTAATTTAGCTATTTTAAAATCATGCAAATTTTAGGGTGGTACAATTTGACCCCCTTGAGAGAATCTCGTCCTCGAGATTGGACTGGCACTTCCTCCAACAACTGCAGATAAGTCTGGCATACCAGGCAAATCACTCGGAAAAACATCTGAAAACATACCACGCCATATCCTCAAGCATCATGCAACTGATTCACTATATCTGTAGGTGGTGCTTGCACTGCCACTTCAACACTGATTCGATCCCCCTTCGGTGTTGTTAGAACTACCACTTTCTCCTTGCACTGAATTACCACATTGTGTTGCTTCATCCAATCCAATCCCAGAATCACATCAATGCCAGATGCACTCAACACAATCGGACTAGCAGTGAACTCTACCCCCTTAAAGATATACTAACTGTGGGGCAACAATAAGAAGCTGGTATTCCTCCTCCCAGCGAGTTCACTAGCATGGGTTCTTTCAAGGCAAGTAGGGGTATGCTATGTGTTCTAACAAATGCTTATGATATGATAGAATGCGAAGCTCCAGGATCAAAAAGAACAATAGCAGAGATAGAGTTGATACTGAATGTACCCAACATAATTTATGGCGCCTACTGAGTAGTAGCTTCCTGTGTAGTCTCGGTGGACACGTGGTTCACTCTCCCATAGTTAGCATAAGATTTCCCATTGCCACTCTGCCTCTGTGGCATCTATTGATTCTTCCTAGGGCAATTGTTAGCATAATACCCCACTTCACCACAACTGAAACACCTATTGGGAGTACTAGGAGCACTATTCTTCAAAGGAATGTTGTTAGGTGTATTGAAATGTGGAGTCTGATTACCTTGCTGCTGTGGTGTATGCTTATTCCAATTCTGTTGTTGGTTCTGTGAGCGATTTTGGAACTGATTATCCTGGCTAATTGGTCCTTGGTACCTCTGCTGATAACCTTGAGACTTAGGATGAAAATGATTGTTGCTTCCAGATCCCTGTCCTTCTATCCTCCTCTTCTTATCCTTGTCCCTGTGCATATTATCAAGCACAATAGCACTGTTCACTAACTTTTTGAAAATTGGCATATTTCTGTCCAGCCAACTACAGCCTGAGGTCATAATAAATCCCGTTGAGGAAATGATGCCGTTTATCAGCTTCTTCCCTCACTTCATTTAGAGCATAGCGAGCAAGTTCATTGAACTTGTTGTGGTACTCACTCATGGTCATGTTCAAGCCAAGCCCTCTCAGTACAGAGACCCGGAGCGAAGCTAGGAAGAATGGGCCCTTTAATATAAATTCAAAAATATAATGATGTTTGTAATGAATGTACAAAAACACATTCTTGTTAAACAATTTTTACATGATGCTAAAAAACAATTTTTACACCGTAACTCCGTAAGAATTCCTAATTCCCTGTATTCTAATAAAAAAGATTGGGGGTGAAAAGCATAAATCTTGATCAAATATATATACTTGGCATATGCGTCAACCAAAGGAGAGAAATTAGGTATTACCCGTACATCAATCAAAGGAGAGCAATTAGCCAATTAGGTACTGCGACTGTGGGGGCCTGAACGGAGGAAGACTCGAGTGGCCTAGGTGCCACCGGCCAGCAGCTGCACCCTGGTTGCTCCTCGACATAAGGGGGCACGACCAATAGCCGATGGCACGAGCACACAACATGCAGTCGTAGGTCACAACAGTGAAGAAACACGACGGCCGCGTGGTAGAAGCGCTATACTCGACGCGCTGATGCAGATGCGGAAGCCAAAATGATGGACGCGTTTCACTTCAACGTACGTGCCTGAGTGTGAGTGCCTCTCCCTTGTCCTGGGCTATACTATACCTACAGCGCTTACGTATATGGGGTTGGGCCCCTTGACATCGAGGGCCCCATGCGGTTGCACGGCTGACACCCCCAGGGCCGGGCCTGGTCATGTTGCCTATCCTGAGAGATCTGAACTCCTCTTGCTTCTGCTCAACCAGACCTTCTGGAATGTGGTGCTTCTTGAAGTCCTTGACAAAGTCTTCCCAAGTGATAGTGGGATCATTGGCAGGACGAGCAGCTTGATAAGATTCCCACCATGTTTGCGCTGCACCTTGCAACTGTTCAGATGTGTACAACACCTTCTCTTGATCATTGCATTGAGCGAGGTTCAGTTGCTTCTACATAGCACGTACCCAGTCGTCAGCTTCTAATGTTTCAATGGACTGAGAAAATATGGGAGGGTTACCATGCATGAACTCCCTATGCTTGTCCTGTGGTTGAACTTGTGGCACTCCTCCAGCTTGCACAGTCTGTGCCAACTGCATCAATGCTTGCATCATCTGAGCTTGAGAAGCCATATACTCCTCACGAGTGACTGGCGGGGGATCACATTCAGCATTGTTCCTATTGCCCCTTCTCGACATCTGCCTACCAGTTCATATAAAGGAGCCCTAGAACAACTGAAACTACAACACTGTCAGCTCTATAATGATTCTGAAAATTTCTGGACGAGGTGCAGATTCAACAGTTCCATATATACAATTCAGGCAAACTTTATATGGTTGGAAATCTTAGGAAATTATCTACGACTTTCTTTTATGTCATATTGTCAGATTCGGACGTTATATTTGTTGAAAACAACAAACAACAGATACTGCTCAGCACTTTCAGACAACACAGAAACATTGATTTAGAATGATTGTAACTCACAGCTCAGAAAAGACCTAGGGGTGATTCTTACGGCATTGGAAAGATACTGATGTCTAGTTATTGCCACAATAACTTTACAAGATTTGCACTAACCAATTTTGAGATATATCAGAAAGATTGCAGACTACTCCAGGATTTCAGCACAGGATAGATTCGAGATTGACCCAACCAACTTTATTAAATGACCCAAAACTCTAATATGTTTAACTAAGGAACATTGTGGACATGCCCAAAACGCTCCAGCACTCATTACAAAGAATCAAATCACTCAAAAGCATAAAGACAGCTCAACTAACACATCAAAGTTCACTCACACATAAAAGACTCAACTAGACTTGACTATCGCATTCTAAACGACATAATACATAAAGGATTTCCTAAACCTATGGTGGGACTATGAAGCTCCTCATAAATCTTTGGTAGACTTGGTGGTGACAACGTGCCTTCATCATCTTCACTATTCCAGTCTTCCCCCAAGACTTCATCCCTAGACTCCATTGACTCATACAAAATGCATGACGGATAGTAGCCTCCGGTGGATTTGCGAGCATACATGCAAGCACGAGTTATCTATAGAATTAGACTAAGTTAGATTAGAAGAAATATTTTCATGATGGAATAAAAGGAAAGTAGCATAAAAGTTTAGAAAATAACAAGGCCAAGATGGTAAGCAAGAATCAAGTGAAGCAAAGAGAGCTAAAACGACCACTCTAACTAGGCTTATATCCTACAGTCAACCATGCTTTGATACCAATTTGTCATATCTCATTTTTAAGGGCAAAAATAAGATATATAAAAGCCTTATGTGCATCCTAGGATGTCGCACATATAAGTTGACAAATCTTAAATAGTACCAAATCAGAGTTTATTACATAGCGCACGAAATAGAACACATAGTCCTTAACAAAAATAAGACATAACTACAATAACTCTTCAGATAAAGCTCCACCACAGGGACATGTCAACTGGTTGACACAAGCTAGTAGTATTGTCGATAACTCTCACTCCAATCTTGATCTGTTACCCATCCAGGATTTTTCAAATAATGAAATAAAACAAGTGTAAGTACATACATACTTAATAAGTATAGCAAAGGGGTTCATGAGGCTTAAATAAGCTGACACTATTAGAACCGCAATTAGCTTTTAAGTGTATGTCAGATTTTAGCAACACCAACATGGTAGTGATATGCCCACAACCACATGATTAGAATAACATGATAATAAATAGCACATAAATATCATAAACAATCATTTAGCACCTTTCATTAGTGATCAACTATTCCATAAATGTCTCCAAGGCTGCTCTATCCGTGGGCACGGATGATATATCAATTTAACTCTGGGCAGAGGTGTACACTTTTACTATGAGTCATGTTTTATAATTGAGTGGGTTAATTACTCCTAAACCACCATAAAACACATAAAGCCACTCAAAGGTTCGTCTAACCAGTTAGGAACGCAGGGTCATTGAATGTAGGAAAACCTTCCTTCCAATATGGCACATAGCCTACCTAGTTATACACATACCAAAGAGGCCGTCCTATACCCAGCTCGCAGAATGCTAACCAGCTAGAAAAATTACTTTGAACAACTAAAGCCAGAGCTATGTACCCTCACAGCTGTACGTTAAGTCCCGGATGATCACAAACAGATAGGATCTTATATAAAAGAGTTTTCTTTTATTGTTCACGGCACAGTTATTAACCAAGTTATGTGATCATGATATGAATAAAGCATTAGCAGGCATACTACCCAAATGCAAAGCCTAGGGTGACAAGGTATTTAGAATTCAATCACTAGGAAGTTCTACTTAGGTAGCAAAAGACACATGCATATGTAATTTAGTGGTTAATCATGAATAGGTCACAAGGATGGTTTCAAAACTATACTTTCCTTGATCAAAGCTTTCTTGGTGAACTTGTTGATCTTGGTTGTCGAAGAACTCTTGATCACCCATGAACTGATCACTCCCTATACCCGATTAACAATCAGCAACAAGCAAGCCATGAGCAATCATACACAAGCAAACAAATAAATCTAGTTAGTACAGTATACCATATCAATAAAACAGATTGAAAAAAGATTATAAAATCATTCTACACATCACTACGATGACACAGACATAAAGATCACCAAAATCAGAGTTATAATGAAAGAGTTATGAATTTTACAAGATTTCCTATTATAAAATAATATATTAAAATAAATCTCAATTTTCAAATGTTGAAAATAAATCTAATAGTGATACTAACATGTAGATTATGAAATTATGAATCTAACGTAACTTAAACAGATTGAATCAGAGCTAAAACAAAGATTTTATAGGCAAAATAAGATAGAGGACCAAACTATAAATAGACAGATTTTTGAAATAAAATAAATCTAGAAAATCAGGAATTTCCATATGATTGAGGGCTCTTAATTGAATAGACAAAAATACAAGGGGTTTTCTACAAAACTGCCAGACGAAGGGGTATCGGCCACCTTGGGCCGTTGAATCTGAGATCAACGGCTCAGATTAGATCAAAGAGAGAGAGCGAGAGGGTGCTCGCCAGAAATGACAAGAAGCTCACCGGCGAACTTAGAAACCGGCCCTAGAGGCCACGGGTTGACTCGGGAAAACACAGGGAGATAGAGGAGAAGATAGCGAACTCACCATGTGTGAAATCGAGGATGTAGAGCGGACGAGGATGGCTTGCAGCGTAGGATGGCGGACAATGGCTCCCTACAAGTCAATGGCGACAGGCCATGAGCAAAATAGAGCAAGGAAAAGAGGGAAAATAGAATCGGTGACCTCGCGAGCTCAACGGTGAACTCGGCGACTTGCTTACGACGTTGATGCAGCTTTGAGTTGATGGAATTGATCTCGAGCTAGGCAACAGCTAGGGTTTGCGGCTGCGCGAGCTCGGCAAGGCAATTGCGGGCACGAGGGTTGGCGAAGGGCGAGGCATTTGTGGCGCTAGCTATTTATGGGTGGGCTCACGTGGGACGCATGCCAAGGTGATGTCCGTGTGCTGCGGGTCCGTGTTAGGTACAAGCGGAGGAAGGAGATGACATTGTGTGCTGCGGATCCCGTACGTCAGCGACTCCAACAGTGGGGCCGGCTCATCAGTCGAACAGAGAGAGAGAGAGAGAGAGGCGGCCACGCGCTACTAGCATTGGCCTGGGCTGTGGCCTTGTGACCCAAAGCAAAGAAGGAATGGCCCACGATAAAGAATAAAGGCCTCCGGGCCTGATCAGATGGGAAAGTGGAGGAGGCCGAGTTGGGCTGCTGTTGCCACTCGGGCCGAATAAGGAGAAAGAAGAAGCAGGCCTTCGGGCTAGATTAGGGAAAAAGTTAAGGAGGTCAAGGAATTCCTTTTCTATTATTTGAACTATTTTGCAAATAGATTTTTAAATATATTGAAATCTAAATTGAACTCAACAAAATCCAAACATCACAACAAAAATTATGCAGCAGCATGAATGGACATACATGCTTCTTGGCCTATGATGAATTTTAGTTTCATGAAAATGTTATTTGACCTATGTTAAATGCTCACATAAATGCATAATTAAATCAATTTAGCTATTTTAAAATCATGCAAATTTTAGGGTGTTACATGCAAATGGACCTGATGTAGTTGTAACCTGACGTGATCCAGTTACAACTAGAGTTAGGCCAATTTGCAACTGGGCAAGAACTGCACAAGGACAAATACAATAGACAATTCTTTTCTATGGAAGGACAATAGACAAAACTTTCTCCCTAGAACGCCACAAGGACAAATACAATGGACAATTCTTTTCTATGGAAGGACACCATCTGAGTAATTCCTAGTACAGACCCTGAGTCCTACGCAAACCAACCGAGCATCGGGCGCATACGCAAATGCCCACGGTCACTCACCCGGCTGCGCACATCATGCGCGTCGGGCGCGTACGCCCATGGGCCACGTAAAATGCTACACGTGGGCTGCGTACGCATCTGCTAGGCATACGCACGTGGCCTGTGCAAAGCCGCCAGCATGCCCGCACCACCATCTGTCATGCATCCGACCACCGCACGCCAATTGTAACAGGTTGAACGTTTCATGGTTGCCAACGTGGTTGTGCCCCGGTTGCAACACGAATGTGCGTACGCAGCACGCCCGCTCGTGGGCCACAGCAGCCACCAGCACTAGGTCGTGAACCAATTGCATCTTTGGGTGTGTCACATTTGCAAACTTGATTATTTGCCAGTTACAAAACGTACGTACGTACGCAGCAGGCCGGCACGCCCGCCCGTGGGTCCAAATCGAGCGCCAATTGAACACGGTCGGTCTGATGTGTGTGCACGGGTGTGTCTTAATCGGCAAGTAAGAAGCAACCAAACAAAATTCGAACACAAAAATACCAGAGGAAAAAAACCCCCAACCCTCCTCTCGCAGCAACGGCACCGCCACCGCCGTCAGAGCCGCGCCACTACCTCCCCGCCTCAGATCTCATGAGATGGGGCCATTGCCGCCATCGCACGTCGAGGCAGGATCGCACGCCCCATTGACTGCTGTGAAAACTGGGTCGATTCGGTGGAAGCCCTAGCTGATCCACTCGCGGCGGCATCAGAGACGCTCAATGCTAGCAAAAAGTCTCAGGTTAATACAAAGTTGCACACCTGTTGTACACCATTTGCCCCATGGTATGTGATGCAATTGCAACACTGTGGATAACGAATTGCAACATGGTGACTTGCAACTATTCTTAAACTGGTGTATAGAGCAACAAACAAATACTTTTCAATAGAAGGACAATAGATAAAACTTTCTCCATAAAATGACACAAGAACAAATACAATGGATATTTATATTCTATGAAAGAACAATAGACAAATCTTTCTCCATAGAACAGCATAATGACAAAAACAAATGGACAATTCGTTTCTATGGAAGGACAATAGACAAAACTGTCTCCATAAATATAGGACAAGGACAAATACAATAGACAATTCTTTTATATGGAAGGGCAATAGACAAAACGTTCTCCGTAGAATGACACAAAGACAAATACAATAGACAATTATTTTCTATGAAAGGACAATAGACAAACTTTCTCCGTAGAACGACACAATGACAAAAACAATGGACAATTCTTTTCTATGGAGGGACAATTGACAAAATGTTCTACCTAGAATGGCACAAGGACAATTACAATGCAATTCTAATTTCATGTTAATACAAAATTGCAAACCTACTGTCAACCATTTATAACATCATGTGTAATGCAATTGCTTCCCTATTAATGCCTAATTGCAAAATAATAAACCTGAATCTCTGTCGACGCTACTAACCCTAAACTCTATCGAAGCCCTTAATCTCTGTAGATGAAATGAACCCTAACCTCAGTCAACACTAAGATGAAATAAAAGTCAACTATACAAGGAATTACTCAGATCTACTGACATTAGGTGACACCCTGAACCCTAATCTCTGTCGATGCTATTAACACTAATCTCAGTTGACACTATTAACCCTAATCTCTGTCAGCGTTAAGAATAAAAAAGTGAACTATACTAGGAATTACTCAGATCTGATAGTTTTGTGATGCCCTGAACCCTAATCTCAGTTGACGCTATCAACCATAATCTCTGTCGACGCTATCAACCTAATTCCAATCGAAGCCCTTAGTCTTTGACAATGTAAAGAACCCTAATCTTAGTTGACGTAGCGAACCCTAATCTCAAGTTCATACAAAATTGCAAAACTATTATACACCATTTGCAACATCAAAAGTTAACAAATTGCTACCTTTTCAATGAATAATTGCAACATATGAACCCTAATCTTTGTAGACGCTTTTAACCCTAATCTCTATTGATGCTCTTAACCCTAATCTCTGTCGAAGCTCTTAACCCTAATCTCTGTCAAAGCCCTTAATCTCTATAGACGTAATAAACCCTAATCTCAGTCAACGCTAAGATGAAACAAAAGTGAACTATACTAGGAATTCCTCAGATCTACTGATAGTTTGGTGACGCAGTCAACGTACTGAACCCTAATCTTAGTCGACGCTATTAAGCCTAATCTCAGTCGACGTAACAAACCCTATTACAAAACTACACACCTATTGTACACCGTTTGCAACATCATATGTGACGCAATTGCAAACTCGGTTAAATACAAATTGCAACATGGTTAATTATTGTTAGAATGAAAACCATTTCCAGCCTCCACTAAGTTTTCTAGATAATTGATAGAGTACAGCTTAAACAAAATAAGAAGAAACATAATGATTATGTACAACATATGAATGAAAAAGCATTGCAAAAGTTACGACACATATGCAACCTTGTTATTAATAACAAATTTGTTGCATCATTTAGAAGTCATCAGGGAGGAGATGCAATTTACAACAAGTCTTTTGAACTAATTACAACACGAGTGCTGGAATTGTTGTAAGTTATGACACATAGTTTCCAGATAGTGTTAACATACACAGATATCATCCCGCACAAATATGCATGATGCTGATAAACATCAATGACAAATGAAAACAAAAAAATATGTCATGAAAGTTCATCATTGTTGCTTGGCATCAAAAACTATCTTCCTTCCGCCAATCCTATAAACCGTCCCTTATAGAACACTGAATTGCAGGAGGTTGCTTGCGGCGCCTCTTCTTATTGTCTACATTCAGTGCATCACCATCAACACCAGTGTCACCATCACCACCAACCTTGGCATCTTGATCAGGATCAAAATCTGAATCTTGGGCACATTGTTCACTTTCATGTCCTTCTGATCCTTCATGTTCTTCACCCTCAGCATCAACTCAGGAGGGACTGGGGAACTTTAATCTCTATATTGCATTAGTATTTGTCAGTATTGTTAGGGCCAGTATCATCCAGACATCTATAGCATGCATATTATGCTAGTATCATGCAATCACCTACCATAGTTCATTTTGTTACATCATAGCATGCATAATATCACCCAGTATTACGCAATCATCTAACATAGTTTCATTTTTGCCCATGCATTCACCCCATGACTTCTTCTCCATTGAACTATCTCTTGACCTGTGACACACAAAAAAAATAGCAAGAACATCAAACTCGGTATTTTTTAGTTGTGTTCAGTACTGTACTTGTTAGAATCGATTCAAACAAAATTCAGTAGTGTACTGGAGCACTCAGTATCTCACTGTCAAACAACATAAACATTTAGTACCCCTCGGTAGCCAATATGATGTTTCAGTATTAGTCAGTATTTCATTAGTATCAATCAGTATTGTGACGGCTAGGATCATCCAGACATCCAGTATCAACCAGCCAATCACCCACCATAGTTCACATTATGTTACATCCATAGCATGTATAGTATCACCAGTACTATGCAATCATCCACCATAGTTCATTTTTGGTCTTCTCTACCTTGATCTGCGACACAAAAATAGCAACATGATCACAATTTGGTACTTTTTAGTTCTGTTCAAACAGTATAAGTATTGTTCAGTAGTGTGATGGAGTACTCAGTGTCTCTTAGTGTCAAACAAGATTTAGTAGTGTGCATGAACAATCAGTACCTCTCGGTAATCAGTATCATGGCAGCGGTGTGCCTCTGTCCCACCACTGACAGCAGCATCGGCGACCAACGCACTGCTCTAGTTGGGGGCAGGCTAGGACGGCAACCTCCGGCGGGCTGGGTGCTTGTGGCTGCCGTAATTCTACACGCGGTGCAGGGGCGTCCTCCATGGTGATCGAAGAGGTGCAGGCGGATAGGGCAGTGGCGAGCCAAGCTGCGTGACGACGCCCTCAAATCGGCATCGAGCAGGACCCGCATCAGAAGCCGCGAGTGGCCAGGGCCACTTGGGACGCCGATCTGCACGGGAAGGGTGGAGGAAGAAGTCGACCCGCACCACCAAGTAGCATCTGGCCGCATCGCCTGTTGGCGGTCCTTAACGATGATTTTATACCGCCAACTTAGAACTAAAAAGGGGAGAATTTTATATTTTTATACACATATACCTTTGCTATTAACCCAATTCCACTTGTATTAGAAGTTGTGACACTTTGCAGGAAATGCACCAAGTACAGGGAGTTTAATAAAGAAAAGACGGTATTCGACAAAGCGTATAATAGAAATAAGGAGAGAAGCCTACCAAACTTGCAAATTTGTGCCAACCACCGATATATCCATGGCCTAGGCCCATGCATGAACCTAATAAGTGGAAGCCCAAAAATCGGTCCAACTCTAGCACGGGCTGCAGGAGTAGGCCTGGGTAAAATGGATGCCACGGATGCATCCGGACTCCGATTTGGATGTTTTACGAGGCGCTGGAAAGATAGTTGAAAGGCCCATGAGCCAATGTCAAAATATGGGACCAAGAAAGCCTAGAATTAGGCCAGCTGGCGCACTCTGGAGTTGGTTCAAGCCCAGCCTTGGTGAGGCGGTGCAATCAATGCCTAGGAGGGCGGTGCGGTGCTGGGTTTTGCCATTCTACCCTCGAACTACCTTCAGGCCATTATAAGAGAAGGGGAGGAGGCACTCTCTCACACACACCTACACACACCTCATTTGGAGCCACCTCTCTACCTCTTCTTGTACTAGTTTAGTCTTAGTAGTATTTGGAGCAAGGCAAAGCAAATTGGAGGGCTTGTCTCCTTGGAAGAAAAGAGCAACTCTTGGTATGAATACTTTTAAGAGTTCTTCCATATTCAAGTTCTATCTTTTATATATCAAAGCATATGAACTAGAGTATAGTTGTTATCATATTATAATCTTGATATGTGAATTAGTATATAGTCTGCATATCATAACTTAGCATGTTCAACTTTATGCTTAACCATTCATACAACACATGTATATGACGGAGTAGAGATGACGGTTCATTGTAACCTTTAGTTTTGCCTATGTCCTAGCTCATCCATCCGTAGGGTGGGAGTCCATGGGGGATATGGGTTGTTCCTTAGTATATGTGGGCATGGTGCCTGGGTGTACAGAAACCTTTGGATATGACGGCATGCCCCGGTTGAGGGGTAGGCGGCAGGGAGTGACCTAGTCCTGTCCGTCCCTTGTAATCCCCCATATTCGTATGTCGTGTAGGAGTTCGTAAATGTCCCCATCGACTGGCAGATCAGTTGCTAGGATCTCCCTGTCTATCTCATGCTTACTTCTGATTCTAGTCATATATGTTGTATGATCATTAACTTGTTCTATGGATGGCTATATTAGACATGCCTGCTCTACTTAGGAATATTCTTTCATTCTTTGTTTTCCCTTTATCCTTGAGATTGGCTTGAATGTGTGTCGCACTATCTCAAATGTATCATGACTTACCCCTGTATTGAGCATTGGTCTATCATACTATCATCTTTTACACCATGCCTTCCTACGGAAAATATAAATAACGGTACCCGAATACTCTGGGGTGAAGTGCTACAATGATAATTCCGTGCACTTGTAGACTTGTTCTGTAAATAATCAAAACTATCATTGAGGTATTTCTTTGCAACATTGCTAATTCTAGCAATGACGTTAAGAAACGCCAACACCACCGCAAGGGCACGCAGCCGCGACGTCGCCCGGAGGAGAGGACGGGGTGGCGAGGGGCGCCGCTTGGGGACTGGGTGGCGAGGGCTGCTGCCGTGGGATGCCGTGCAGCTAGCACCGAGGGTGGCATGCGCGATGAGAAGCCACAGCACTGCAGGGGTGGGGTGGCTCTGCCTGCGCACCCGTTGTTGCTCCACCGCAGGTCGGGGAAGGAGTCGGGCCGCGTCGCCGCAGCTCCGGTGGACGCCGCGCCACTATAGCTCCTGGACCGGGTGTTGGCTGTGTCGTCACAGGAAGCGGAGGACGCGGGCCGCGTCGCGGCTGCTCGGGGGAGGGGCCGGGACCACGGCGTCGTGGGCCGGGGCCACCAGGAGGGCTCGGCACCGATCCACAGGGAGCAACGAGCAGGAGGCGACGGCGCCGTGCTTCGCCTGGGTGGGGATGGGGGCGGTGGTGTTGTGCCTCGCCTGGGTGGGGATGGGGGCGGCAGCGCCGTGCCTCGCCTGGGTCAACACGGTCACACGGACGAGCTACTCGGAGAAATCAATGTGATGTTTTTCTTTTAATTACGGTGTGGCGGGGAGTCAACAAATCAACATGATTATTGGGGTGGGGTTGGACCACACGCTAGTTGGATGATTGTGGTGCCGGAACAGCTCGGTCGGACAGCTTGGGTACATTCAGTATACAGAATGCACCCAGGTGTAATATATATATATATATATCAACACTAGCAAGTTCAAGAAAAACAATGTGCAAATACAAAAAGCAATGTCAATTGAATCACTATATCAAGCTAACACAAGCAGATTACTTTCCATTAACTACTCTGAAAAACAGAGTCATGCAGGATCTCAAACTCATCCTTGTCATAGTTGTTAACTAGACCCAAACTGTTTCAAGCTATCAAAACTAGACGTACGTACACCAAAAATAACATAAAAAAGACTGACACGTGCTCGATGTCTGCTACTATTGATATCACACAATTTGTAAAAATGAAAACCTACCAAAGAGAATGATTAGCCAGATCAAACACAAAATATTAGCAACATGATGAAAAAGGGTGTCAAAAACACCTAAAGGGTCAATAAAAAATTTAGAACTCAAACAATTTGGTGAATACCAACAGCAAAATTGTAGCCTTATTGAGTTATTAAACCATATTTGACAAAAATACACAATAACTTAGACAAACATGTTGCCATAACCAAGTTCATCATAAAAGAGAATGGTTATCAATCTTCACCAAGGTCGGTTTGAACGGAGAGTTTATATGGAGTGATGACATGTATTCATGGGCCCACAGGACCTCTAGTATCCCCTATAAATGGACCTCCTCCCCCGTCCGTGAAGAAAATCCTCATTCTCATTCAATCCATCTTTTGTGAAGATCAATACCAGATAGGATTAAGTCTAGAGCTCCAATGTAGTAGATTAGTAGCTCAGGAGTTAGGGATGAGTTGAGCGCATGCTCAGGTTCTCCTGATCTAGTCTTAAGGACTCACTAAAAGTATTGTATATAGAACTATTGATGAATCTTGAATTATTTGTTCTAAAATCATAAGTAAAACAGATAAAAGATGCAGTTCTAATGCAACTAGTATCAAGATCAATTTATGCTTTCCAGGATTTTGATAGAATAATATGTGGTCATCACTATTTTCTAGAATATTTACTGTTCACTCAAAGTTGATTTGATTACACAGGTTCCATGCATTTCAGTTTAATTTGGATATCTAGTATTCATTGGAACTGACAACAATATAGTCAACACTACAATAGAATTGTTATACAAAAAGTAAATAGCTTCATCCTAAAGTCAACATATCCTCCAAATAATCAAAATTTTAAATCTCAACATTGTATTGTCTATGTGCATATTCTTTGAAAAAAAAAACATAAGTAAAACCAGATTATTCTCAAGGCAAAATAATAGTGAAATTGATTTTTTTACATAATAGAAATTTTCGGCGTCAATCATCCTCTCTCGAGGATGCATCAGGCCATAATTATTGCAAAAAGTAGCCAGTGATACAAGTAAGACCTACATCACCTAACAACACTGGTACAACAAAAAAATCGATGAAAAATTAACAACTCCAATAAGGAACCCTAACTTGCCCTGTGAAGTCAACTCCAAAAGATATGACCACCATGTCGACAAATCATTGCCCAACCATGTCCGTCACACTTAGAGGATACCGAAAGATCATAGGACGCCAACCACATTTGGAGACTCCGGATACTGTAAGCTGGCAACGGTATGAAGCACCTGGTACATGAGCAAGGAACCCACCAACTCAATGTCGGCACCAAAGCCGACGACCCATAGGATCTTCCAAAAGCGACATCTTCAACAAGAAAATGACATCCAAAGATGCCATCGTCACCCATCCAGAGACACTTGTGTTGGGTTTGCACCCGGAGAGATCCTCATGAAAGACAAGATGACACCTCTAGCAAGGAAAATGGCGCCCGCGGGCATCACCACTGTCAAAATATGGTAGCACTGCCACTGTCTCCAGGAGCCATGCCGTTACGCTATACGTAAACAACATGAACCATCGCTGGATCTAACTATCAAATCCGGAAAACTGGACGCCCCTAATGAGCTGTCCCTGCGAACATCAAAATCACCACCAGCACGGACGCTGCCCACTGCTGCAGTAGGTACAACCATGTGGGGAGGGATAGGTAGAAGCACCAGCCACGAACACCTGCACGGGCCATCGCCGCTGGTGCCGCAACCGCCTTCATCAGTGCTCCTGCTGTAGCACCGCCATACTACCATGCCACCACGCTCCCACTGCACCACCATCGCATCACGGCGCCACCGCAGCCACCAACCTGCTGGATCCGACCAACCAGTCCTAGGGGCGCCTGATCTGGCCAGGCACTGATCTAGCCGACCTTGGAGATGACCCCACTACCAGCGCCTTTGTTGATGGGGGCATTGGAGAAATGGGGAGAGGAAAGGATTTCCCACACCACCCCTTCACTGCCATCAACCGGGAGAGCCTCACAGCCACCATCACGGCAGGCCACTCAGCCCTGCCGGTGGCCTACTCCGACGACAGCGCGGCGGGAGAGGGGTGGGAAGGGTGGAGGGGCACGACGGCTATGCTTTGGTTGCCCGAGCCCCCTACGTGGGACGGCGGCGCGGGTGCTCCGTCTCCTTCTGTCACCCATCATGTTTAGGTTGTTAGGCCAACTCAGTATTCAATAATTCAATAGTGAAACTGATATGAATGGGCACTATGAACTGGCTATTTTAGATCTCTTTTCCTTTGGAGAACTAATATCTTAACCCCTAAGAATGATTAATAAATGTTTTAAAAAATAACAAAGATGCAATGTAAAAGAAAATAATAGGAATATGTTGTCTATACATAACAAGAGACGTACATGCAGTATTGATGAAAGGGTAATGGACTAACATCTCATCTTAGCAAAGAAGAGAACTACAAAAATATAAGATCTAAAAATAGAAAAACACATTAACTAAACCAACAGCTGACATGTCATATTTAACACATGCTTGTCAGCAACAACACACAGGGTATCTTAACCCCACCTGGATATCAATCTTTCATCAAAAAGAGAATGATAAAGGAATAAACACCATATGACTAGCTAAATCACATTTATAGTTTCTGAATTAACAGTGTATCCTACTTCAGTTTTTGGACCAAATCTAGAAGTTGAAAAATCACGTCAAAACCATCATTATTACTTGCTAAAAATCAAACAAACATGGGAATGCCTGGATCCTCTCACTCCTTCACTCCCTACCTAGCTACTTGGTTTGCTTCCCCCAAGCTGCAAGATTCCAAAGCAGCTTCACTCCCAACGCAAATTCAACAAACCAAAGACAAAATCTCAGGTGAGACGAGGCCCGTCCAAGTGAGAAGAAAGCAAACCAACTCCATCCTCCCTGCACTCAAACCACAAATACAACAAAAAATCCTAGAACAACTACATAATAAGATCTACTAAACCAAAATTAACCAAACAATTATTGTGCAGAACAAGGTCAGCTTTGATTCGCCATAGCCTTCGACACCTTCCACCCCCCACAACGCCCACACAGAGACACCAGACACCCCTATTCTCCCGGACCAGGCCCAAAGGCAGCACAAATGCAGCAGCGATAGCTCCTCAAATCTGCGGCAAAAAGGTACAGGAAAAGGAACTTACGAAGAACAGCGACAATTCCTTCAAATCGCGGCCAGGCTACGGATCCAGAGGAAGGAAGCCGCGCCAAATAGCAAAAATCAAAAATTAATTATGGTGCAGTTTTTAACGGTGGATGTTCAGAGTTTCAACGCCTATTTGCTTGAACACCAAATTTTTAATCAGCAATAGAAAGTCAAGCTGAATAAGAACATTTAATTCTGTGCCGAGAAATTTTAGGAAGAGTAGATTATTATCCGACTGCATAAAAATAAAAAAACGCATTACACGCAGATTTTTTTTTTGAGTTCATTACACGCAGATGGCTGCTGAACACAAATTCATTACACGCAGATTTTATTCATCGAGATGGAGAGAGGATAGACAGATGCGCCCTGAGCCCCTGATGGCTGCTGATGCCCATGTAAACACGACACGACTGCATCTACGTGTCCGTTACACTGCCTTGGCTCCGTTGCTGATGAGCTTCTCGATGGCCTGCAGCGCCTGGATGGCCGACTGGATGTAGAAGGCGATGGGTCCTGCCAACGGCGCGAGCGGGTTGGCGGCGACTTCCTCTTTCTCGTCCTCCTCTGCCGACGGCAGCAGCGCCGCCGGGTCCTTGTCGAACTTCTTGGCCTGCTCCAGGTACTTGTCCATGCGCGGTGTCGCGAAGAGCCGGTTGCTCTCGATGTCGCCCCTCGCCGCGAACCGCTGCCGGTCGTGTGACGTCTCCGACGACATGGCGTACGGCCGGCCCTGCTGCTCGTACACGTCCTGCGACTTCATCAGCCTGAGTAGCTCCCTCAGCTCCGTCCTCAGCGCGGCCAGCAGCGGGTCGTCGGACTGCGCCGCCGCCACGTCCTCCAGCGCGTTCTGCGCCTCCACCAGCTTGTCCCGCGCGTCGCCGAGCTTCTTGCCGTCGGCCATCGTCCTCGCCTGCTGGATCATCGTTGCCGTCTTCAGCCTGGCCTCCTCCGTCTGCACGTCCACCGGCGGGTCATCCTCCGGGAACGCCCTGCCGCTGCGCCGCACGGTCACCGTAGCCGGCGGCGCGTCGAACAGCTTCCAGCCCGTCTTGTACGAGTAGGTCACCTCCAGGATGTGGGCGCCCCGCTCGGCGACGATGGCCGGGAGGAGGAGGTCCACGATCACCTTACGCACCTCCTTGCTGTAGAGGTCGCCGAAGGCCATGGTGACCGTGCCGGCGTCGGCGTTCGGCGTCTGCGGGTAGTTTCCAGCGGCGACGTTCTGTATGGTGGACTCGTCCTCGATGCGAGCCACCGTGACGCTGAGGTCCTGCACCACCACGGTGAGCAGGCCGGCGAGGCACTGGGAGAAGGCCATGCTGAGCTTGTCCACGTCGTTGACGACGGAGAAGGTCCCTCCCATGCTGTTCCTGGCGACTGCGTTGAGCATCGTGGGGTCGTAGTCAGCGCCGAACCCGAAGGCGTACACCGGCACGTTGCTAGCGATCTTGACGTTGGCGGCGGGCTCCCTGCAGTTCTGCTGCCATCGGACATGAACATGACGCCGACGACGCGGCCGGAGCTGAGCCTGCGGTCGGCGAGGACCTTGAGCCCCGTCTGGAGGTCGTCGCTGATGTTGGTGTTGCCGCCGGCCCGGAGCGCGTCGATGAGCCCCAGCAGCTCCGGCTGGGATGCATCGGTGACCTAGCGTAGCGGGCAGATCTGGGTGGTGGTGTCGACGAAGGTGACGATGGAGAGGCGGTCGATGGAGCTGAGCTTCTTCACCACGAACTTCATGGCTGTCTTCATCTTGTCGATCTTCTCGCCCTGCATGCTGCCGCTCACGTCCAGCACCGCCACCAGGTCCAGCCCCGACTGGCCGGAAACTGGTTCTTTGCCGACTGCCGAAAGCAGTCGGCAAAGGCCGAAATCCAGTCAGCAAAGAATTTGCCGACTGCATTCCACTCTGGCAGTCGGCAAAGGTCCGTCGGCAAAGAAGCCGTCGGTAAAGGATTCTTTGCCGACTACCACGTGGAGGGCAGTCGACAAAGACTTTGCCGATTGCCAAACGCGGAGTCAGCAAAGGAAACGGCCCCGTGTCATCTGGCTTTTTATTTTTTTAAAAAAAAGTCTTTGCCGACTGCCTGAGATGACAGTCGGCAAATATATTTTATTTATTTTTTAAAAAACATCTTTTGCCGACTGCTAGCTAGGGTTGGGGGAGTTGATCACACGTGGAGTAGTTTGGTTTTCGACATCCAACGTTGCAACTTACTCAAAACATTCTTAATTTTTTATCGTAGCCTCCACATGCGATAACATGACACCTCAGCAAGTTTCGTGATTTTCAGACTTCGTTTGGATTTTATATAATTAAAAAACACTTTTACCGCACCTAGATGATCATGTTTCGTGAACAAGACGTTCAAACTTTTGGGTGAGTTTATGGACATGGCCTCAAAATACACTGTCCAATATGAATATTATTTTTTGAATGGCTACGTTTCATTATTTCATGCACTTGTAGTTCAAATTTGGATTATGCAAAAAAATTCAAGTAAATAAAATAAATAAATAAAATATAGTAAAATATTATAAAAAGGTACCAAATTCTAACATGTGCTTGTAAACAATATGTTTGGGCTATAGAAAAATTTGGATTCAAAATTTAAAAAATTAAATCTTTGCCGACTGCCAAGCTTGACAGTCGACAAAGAGTCACTTTGCCGGCTGCCACGTCACTGGCAGTCGGCAAAGAATCCGCCTTTGCCGACGGCCCAACCTGGCAGTTGGCAAAGAGGGCCGGCCCCGGGCCCAGCCCGGGCCACGTGGGAGTTTGCCGACTGCTTGGCGTGGCAGTCGGCAAAGAAGCTATCTTTGCAGATTGCCGGACGTCATGGCAGTCGGCAAAGAGCACGGCGACGGACGCCGTTTGAGCCTGTCAAATTTTGTCGACTGCCCATCTTTGCCGACTGTTAGTATCTTCTTGGGCAGTCAGTAAAGAAGTCTTTGCCGACTGCCTTTCTTCGCCGACGGCCAGGGGAAGGGTAGTCGGCAAAGGTCTTCTACCTTTGCCGACTGCCCCTGCTTTGGCGGTCGGCAAAGGTGAGGGCAGTCGGCAAAGGACCAGTTTCCCGGTCGCTGGTGGAGTCGCCGCCGGTTAGCTCCAGTAGCACCTTCCGTGTGTTCTCGTCCAGTGGAGCCATGTTGTTGTTCTTGCTCACCAGCTGTAGCCTCCCGGGCACGATCGGCGTCGGCCGTAGCCCTGCAGCCCATCATCGTTCTTATCTCCATTAATATTTCAGCCACACTGTTTGTAATTTCGTATGCATTCTATCATGATTTTACCAAAGCAAGACCATCATGTACAGTAGTACAAAGATCGATTAATAAGCGAAGTGGTTCAAGTTTTATTCAAGTTGACGACTGAACCTGAGTTTGGAGTGTCAGCAACCACCTCTCAACCGACCTGATAGATAGGGATAGGTTAGTTAGTCTGTTATGTTCAGTTCAATGGGCAGCTAGCGCTCCCTGGTCTTCAGTCGATCCGATTGTTCAGGGTTAGTTAGGAACGATCGGCTGCAGTGCTTCAGCATCCATGTATATAAACATCTGCACATTGTGAATGAAATTGTTGAGCTTTCTTTCCATTATTTCTCTTACATGGTATCAGAGCGCGCAGGAATGGCCAATTGCAAACCTGCGACGACCCCAGTAGACGCGAAACCAAAGTTGTCTGCTAATGACGGCGAACAGGCGAGCGACGGCACGTTCTACCGTAGCATCACTAGAGCTCTCTGGTATCTAACCCTCACTCGTCCTGACATCGCATATGTGGTCAATCAGGCGTGCCTCCACATGCATGCTCCAAGGGATGCTCACTGGAACCTCGTCAAGCGTATCCAACGCTACCTGTGCGGCACCATGGACCACGGCATCAGCATCTCATCGCAACCCTCCACGGAACTCCAAGCTTACTCCGACGCGGACTGGGCGGGATGCCCAGACACGCGCCGGTCGACGTCAGGATACTGCGTGTTCTTGGGTAATTCTCTGATCTCTTGGTCTTTGAAGAGGCAAACAACAGTTTCAAGATCAAGTGCAGAGGCGGAGTACAGGGCCGTGGCAAATGCAGTGGCCGAGTGTTGCTGGATTCGAAACTTGTTGCAGGAGCTTCAGGTCACCATTGACAAGGCAACTGTAATCTACTGTGACAATGTTTCAGCAGTATACCTATCTGAAAACCCAGTTCATCACCGGCGAACCAAGCATGTGGAACTTGACATTCATTTCGTTCGAGAGAAAGTGGCACTTGGGCAATTTAAGGTTCTGCAGATTCCCACTCAGCAGCAACTTGCAGATATCATGACAAAAGGATTGCCAGCCCCACTGTTCAATGAGTTCAAGACCAATTTGTGCATACGGTCTACCAAAGCTTCAACTGCGGGGGTGTCAGCAACCACCTCTCAACCGACCTGATAGATAGGGATAGGTTAGTTAGTCTGTTCTGTTCAGTTCAATGGGCAGCTAGCGCTCCCTGGTCTTCAGCCGATCCGATTGTTCAGGGTTAGTAAAGAACGATCGGCTGCAGTGCTTCGGCATCCATGTATATGTACACCTGCATACTGTGAATAAAATTGTCGAGCTTTCTCTCCATTATTTCTCTTACATGGAGGAGGGATAATCGGCTCGTCATCGTTGAATGACATGGCGATCGAGATCAAAGAGATTACCTAGTGCTGCAAATATTTGCTGTAGATTGGGCTGCCTCGCAACTTCTATGATAATATAAAGCTCCTCCCAATCAGTTATATATATAGAGAGAACGGGTGGCGAAGTCATGCATTTCTCCGATCCCTCTACTAGGTAGTATATATAGGATGGAAACTTATGTCCTCCTCCTCCCCGCAATGCTTTTTATTTTTAGTTTCCATTCTGATGACATGAACTGGTATCCGCTTGAGATCCATAATATGTTCTTAGAGGAGTGAAAATTCGAACTATATATAAGCTCTGTACGTGTTAATTTAAAGACAATCTCAGTTTACTACTACATCAACCGTTTTTAGAGGGGCCTTTCCATTTGAGAGGGCACTATCAACACATCCAATTTTTTGAAGTGGTTTTTGAGCCGGCCCACCTTTATAAGATCGTTATTTAAGCTGGCTTAAGCGTTGGCATAGCCGAGTGCACGAGTCAGCTATGCCGTTGGGTCTCCGATGTATTTCGAGGACTCCCAGGGCCATGAAAGTCGGCTTAGATGACTTGCCCAGTCAGCAAAGCTAACTCTGCCAGGATTCCGAACCTGTTTAGTTTAATTTCAAATCAGTTTTCGGTATGTTTTCATGTTGGGAAATTGGAGAACGCATTTTAGTGTTGTTTCCTACTGAGATAAGACCACTCTCTCTATATATACGAGATGATCGTGGTTGATATCAAAGCAATCTTGTAAAGATACATTCGATAGCTGATAAGAAGGTTCTTTGCTATTTGAAGGGAACTATGGATCACATGCTCATGTACAAGAGCAAGCCATTTGGAGGTGATAGGCTACACGAATTCAGACTATATTAGATGCATGGACTCAAGGAAATCCACATTCTTCTATGTGTTCCTATTGGCTAGAGGAGCAGCTGTTTCATATAAGAGTGGTAAGCATTACTGCTACTTCCACTATGGAGGCTGAATTTGGGACTTAATCACTTTGGCTGCGGAATTTGGTGTCGGTCAAACAATATTGATAGACCATTGAAGATACCTTGCGACAGACACGGCGCTATCTTCTTCTCTAAAAATGATAGGTACATAAAAGGAGAAAAATATATGGATTCAAAGTACATATATTTTTTTTAAAAAAAGTGCAAAAGAAAACAGTATCAGTGCATATTGGTTCCGATATGAATACGATTGTGGATCCACTAACCATTGCAACCAAAGACTTTCATTGGCCATGTAGAAATGATGTGCATTATTATAGATAAAACCTTAATAAATAGCATGTTGTGTATACACATGAATATGTATTGCTCGTAATATTATAGTCGTGGTGTGGTAACAAATTTTGTCCACATAAAGTTTATATTGGTTGATTTGATTTGTAATACATGAAGGGATCTCGTATTTGACTTGTGACATGATTCTATTGATCAAATTCATATCAAGGTCGACTTGATAAATTCGATGACAGGTGTGCACTAAAAGTCTATCAAATTTTCAAAGTCATCTCATGAGCCAAGTGGGAGAATGTTACATAATTTGACTTTAAAAGTGACCTGTTACATAATTTGACTTTAAAAGTGACCCATCTAAATGGTGGAAATAATTCTGTATTATTAACATATATGTGATGGTTGCTTGATGAAAGGATATGATCTGGGTTGAAGTACACTCTTCTCTCCCCTGGAAATAAATAATTCTGTGTGACTAATTGGTACAAGCTAAATAAACACGCATTAGTGCTAGAATGAGAACATGCATTTTGCTTGTACGAAATATGTATGGCTTAATGCATTGTTAGTGCACTAAAATGGCCACGCTTAATGTGCTGCTAATGCTCAAGGTGTAACCCAAATTAGTGGGCTTACTTGCAGGTTGGTTAATTAAAGGCAAAAGGTTAGTACCGCTACACCACTGCTATCAAGTTCATTTAATTTGTAGTGCTTATACAAAAGAAAAGAGAAGAACACTACTCTTGGAATATTATCAAGATCTTGTTGCCATACTATGCAATGAGCATTAGTGTCTAAACACAAAAGAAAATAGCTTCTAATAAAGATAACACATAGTATGAGAGTAAAGTAGTTTGTTTTATCCTCAAAAGAAGAATAAAAGTAGAAAGAAAGAGACAAGCGAAAAAAAAATCACAAGATGCAAAAGGAGCAAACATAGCACAAGGTTGATTTGCGTTATTTAGGACATAAGCATAAATATATGTGTATATTGGTTATTAACTCAGCTTGTGCTAATACGGTTCCTTCTTAAGCTTTCGCAGACTGTTTTAGCTTACCAAGCCGCAGCTTACGACTCCAGGTATTCGCACATAAAGCATACAGATTGTAACTTGTCAAAAAAAAAAAAGTATACAGATTGTACGTCTTACATTCTAAAATATAAAATGTAGTATCATGGGTATATAGGAGAAATGGAAGCTTCCCAATTGGATACCAGCTACATATATTTATATATATATATATATAATAAATGCTCTATAGATATGTTATTCAAATGGATCAATTTAATCGACAATGTACGTAGCGTACTGTGCTATAGCTCATCCATATCCATACCCGTGGAATTTTTGCTCTCTGCGGCTCCATAATGGCTGTTGGTGCTGCTAGTAGATCGATGGAATATTAACTGTCGTTGTAGTGCTACCGGTCAGTTCTCCCATGTGCAACAAGTATTACCATATTAATTTTAGAGCTCAGGACGTTGTCCATCAATGGACTGTAAGCTATCTGAATAAATTTTCTAGTTACTGAGTAGTGCAAAAAATAAGATACTAGTGTGTAGTGTGTAAGACTCGAGATAGTGTGCATATATATGCAACACGATATCGATCTAGACTTTCTTGTTGGGGTCACTTCCTCGCTAGTTTTATATTTGTTAGAGACAAAGGATGCGATGTGTGGTTATGTGAGTGAGAGAGGCCGGCAACGCCATGCGAATTACTGACGCGCGTTTGGAGGCCAGCCTAGAATTACAGTACCAAAGTTAATGTGTATATATATATATATATATATATCGAAGGGACACTAATCTGCTTGTCTAGCTCTAGGCACTGCATCGTTCTATATGGACCATGGTGCTAGCTCATCCATATCCATATCTATCCATTAATTTTGCACTGCATCAGCTTCAGTACTCCATGCATGTGCAACAAAGTGTGTACCATGCATAGTACTATTTTAGAGCAAAAATAAGAATGTGACGCGACTATATATGTACTCTGAAGCTGCAGGCCTGCGTAGAATTAAAGATTGTTAAGTGTCCATGGAAAGGGCCAACGATGCTGCATGTAGATCTGGGCACTGGGGCCTCGTTTAGATTCATCCAAAAATTATAATTTTTTCACTCTCTCTCCATCACATCAATATTTAGCTGTTTGCATGGAGTATTAAATGTAAATAAAAAAATAACTAATTACACAGTTTAGTTCAAAATCACGAGATGAATCTTTTGAGCCTAGTTGGTCAACGATCGGACAATATTTATCAAATAAGACGAAAATGATACTATTCATCGGGTTCACTTTTTTTCGCAATCTAAATGAGGCTGGATCGTTTTTGGCTCACAAAGTACTGCACGGATCGGACATTGACCTGCAGGTCGTCGAGCAGCATCCCGAGCGGCCGAGCGTTCATCGTCATCGGTCCTACTAATACTGTGGTCACGCTCTTATTAATTGACCACGTGAAACACATCCGTACTTACGTGTAGCACAGGGTCTGCATTGCTGGAGACACTGCAAGATACTGTAGAAGTACTCAGCAACGTTAATGCCTGCCAAGCCAGCCGCTAGACGGCTAGAGATACGGCAACTTGTTGCCCCAAATATGGATGGCAGGTAAAAGCATTCATGCATCTCCTAGCGAATTGGGTTAACTAGGGCGGTCTCAATATAGAAACTACAGAGTTTATACATGTTACATTGTCACTACACATAGAAACCATATCATTTTTAATGGATGGTTTCTTCAGAACAAATTTTGTCCACCAATCATGTATCACTCTCTCTTCTATGACATTTCCTTTCCTCGTATCTTGATTTCCATGCATGTAAACTTAGTTTGTTTACCTAAGAAAGAAACCATTTTCTCCTCTTACTTCATTAATTACAATGCCATCATATTAACATTTTGCTTAGTTCAAACCCTCACCAATGAACATAGAAATAATGCATATCATTTAAAGCACTATAATTATGTAGGCTTTATGTTGAGATGGATAAAAGAGAAGAGAAGTGTCCGCTGCGGTAAATCCATTTACCGCAGCGGGCAATTTGAGAAGACCGCTACTAGAAATGTCGAGCCCATCAGGCCCAAGCCACAGGCCCAAAATCGTCTTCATATATACTGTATACCTAAACTTAGGGTTTGGCCCCTCACTCACTCCTCTCTCAGCCACACAGCCCCGCACCGGTTCCTCCGCTTCACTCACGCGACGCGGTTCCTCTGCCTCCCTCTCACGCGACGCCGACGCGGCTGTCACACAAAGCCAACATGGGTTTCTCTGCCTCCCTCTCTAGTCTTCACTCCTGCCTCTCCCTCTCCACTCCGTCTCCCTCCCTCCCTCTCTCTCTCTCACTTTCTCTCTCTCTCTTGGCTGCGCGTGGCGGTGGTGCGGGGAAACGGGGCGGCGGCGGCTGGCGGCCAGATTCGGCCCGTTTCCTCCTCCCCGGCTGGATCTGGCTTGTGGCGGCGCCGGGAAGGGGGCCACGCCCCCCTATCATCTTCCCCATGCGCCAGATCAAAGACGGTGGCGGAGGAGTTCGATGGCAAGGAGCAGCGCCACCTCCTCCGTCGTGAGCTCAGTCTCCGAGCTGCCAGTGATGACCCTCCCTCCATCCGGAGCACGGCGCCCTCCCTCGACCCGGAGTGCGGCTGGGCGAGGCGGAGCTCGAGGTGGAGCGCGGTGGAGTATATCCTCTTCTCCGGTGCAGCACCCACCAACTCGCGGCCACGCATGCGTACCCAGTGGCAGGGGTCCGTGCGCCATGCAACGGCACGGGCTTTGTGGGTCTCCCTCGATCCGACGGCCTCGAGGTCCACTATGACGGATCCGGCGGCGAGGCGGGTCTCCGGTGGATCCAGCTGACGTGATGCCCCGATGGTGCAGGTCCGGGCGTGGAGCTGCGGCCGCCCTCCCTTCTCTTCGATGGAGCATGGATCCGGCAGTGCATGAAGGGACGGCGACGACGGGGCTAGGGTTTCGTTCTGGGAAACGGGCTCGTCGGTGGCCTCGGAAACAGGCTCGTCAGCATGCTCTTGGTTTTTTTCAAAATTATTTACCACAGCGGGCACTAGCGCCCGCTGTGGTGGCCCCATGATTTACCGTGGCGTGGCCTCCGCAGCGAATGCGTTTGCCCACTGCGGTTAATCCAAAAACGCTCGCTGCGGAAGTTCTTTTGTGTAGTAGTGTTAGTGTCTCACATGTTACTCTCTCATGAACCCATTGCTGAGAGATCAATGCCACCCCTGTGCGTGATGGTACTTGTATCTAAAGTGCGTTAGTATATTTCAGAGTATTCTCACTACTGGAAACTCACATTCTTCTATGCGTGATGAATTTTTCTGTGCATTTTTTGCGATACACATAGAAAAATTGACATTTTTCTGTGTGTTTCAAATTATACCCATAGAAAAATAAAAAACGTCATAGAAAAATGCGTGAGAATACACACACAGAAAAAAATACACTCAGACAAAAATACCTTGCACACACCGAAAAATTGAAATTTTTCTATGTGTTTCTATAAAGTAGCAACACACTATATGCATCCATTTTATTCTATCAAGTAGCAACACAGTGATATACAAAGATCACATGCATATTTCATATACGAGTAAATTGCACTCAGGGTACCTAAACTATTAGGCGTGTAACACTTAGGTACTCAAACAAAAAAAGGTAACTTGTAGGTACTCGATCTATAGTTTTGGCTATCATCCCACGGTACTCGGGCGGCCATGCGGGCGACTGGAGCCGATGTGGAGCGGACACCATGGACATGTGGACGCCAGTTCCTTGGCCTATTTCTAAAAACCCCCAACACATTTCTCCCTCTCTCTGCTCCTATTCCCATTCCCCCTTCTATCTCTGTTCCAGCGCCGCGACGCCGCCCGCCTGCATCTAGGTTAGTCGTCGTGCCATCCGCCTCCCGTGAGCTATCGCTGCCGTGGTTCAGCTCACCAGTAGCCATGCACGCATCGTCGTCGGTTGGGCCTCGTCTTCCTGCCCGGGTCGTCAAGAGAGGTCAAGCTACAAGATAGTCGCTACGAAATGGGGGAGCGCGATTGGGCTGCCAATGGTGCCCTACCCCTAGTGCGGCGAGGAGGTCTTAGGGCTCATCGTGGGGTCTGGATCAAAGGTCCTTGGGGCCTTCTTCTTCAAGTGCCACCTGCATGAAAGAGATGTAATTTCACCGCTGTTGCCCGTGGTTCTTGTTTGCCACTGGTGAAATCTAATGTGGTACCCAAATTCATGTTGCAGGATCCAAGCAGTTGCCTATGGTTCTTGTTTGCTGACAAGTATGAGCGAATGCTCATTCACAAGGGTTTGATTGGAGCCAAGCAAGTTGTTCCTGAGTTCCATACCAAAGTTGAAGTCTTGAGGGCTGTAGCTGGTGGGCGAGACAATGTGTTCCCATCTTAGGTCCAATTGGTGATTTAGATGCAAAGCTGAAAAAGCTAGTAACCCTAGGCCAAATTGGAGTTGTTTGCACTCTTGTCATTGCAGTGTTTGTAGTTCTTGGTGTCATCATTCTATTGTTGAGTAGAAACTAGGATAGGTGACCAACTGATTGTAAGAGTTGTACCTTGGTTTCAGTTAATGAAATGTGCCATGCCAATGTGATTTGTAAGACCTCAATATACTGTATGGTGTTTTCAGTTAATGAAATGGCTTGTTTGATGCCAATGTGTTGCAGTGAAATGAAATGCAAATGAACATTGACAACAACTATGTTATGCATCGGTCTTGATTCAATGAAATTTGACACAACATGTTGACAACAACATTTTGATAGGAAATTTTCATAGGAAATTTTGACAGCAAATTTTGACAGGAAATAACATCCATTGGAAAATTAGTCATTGAAATAGCATCCACTGACAGGAACATTAAAGATTGGTCTAGTGACATTTAGTCAGTCAAATAGCATCATTACATTAGAGTTGACCTAGTGACATTTAGTCACTAAAATAGCATCCATTACATTTGGTGCTTGCAGTACACATCCTAACCACTAGTGCACTACATCATACTAGCTGCATATGACCTATACCTATATGATCACTACACAAAAGAAGGCAAACTTCAGCTATTGAACAAAAGGCAACTGTATTTGGTCAACAAAACCCAACTATCTATGATGTACAAAAGGGCACCAACATAGTCCATAATCCTTCCTACTGTCCACCTAGACCTTGCTTGGTCCTTGATGTCTTGACAACTTTCTTAGTCTTTGATGTCTTCCTAGCTTTGGTAGCTATTGTCAGGTAAACTTTCCTTGGTGGTGTAGGAACATTGGAAAGGATGTAGGCTGAATTTGGTATAGGTTGACTGACTGGATGTTGTCTCTTAGTCTGTGAGGCCTAAATAGGGTCCAAACAAGTTTGTAAGCTAAATTGTGTGGGCCAAAAACATTAATGATTCTGAGGAGGGAGTTGTGGTACCTCATCCAAAAGTTGAGACAACATAGGGTTGTCTACTTGGGACATGCTTGCTTCTATTTCAGCTTCTGCGGTAAAGACCTCCTGAAACACATCATTCCAGTGAAAATAGATATTTTGTACGAAATAAAGGTGATAGTGTGTGGTTGCACAAACCTAATATTCTTCCTGATGCCTTTGTTCTTCATGCCTTGCTTCCTCAGCAATAGACCTTTTTCTTTTTTGGATAGCTGGTTCTCCAGCTTTCTTTGCTTCACATGTTGCAACATTATGGTCAGGTTTGTCACAATGACTGCAGTGCATTTTTACTCCATGTTTAGATAGCCTTGGTCCATTTCTGCCTTGAACTTCATGTGTTGCCTTCCACGTTGCCTTTGCTGGCCTTCCTAGTTTCTTCTCATATTTAGGTGGCTTCAATTCTGAGCCTCCAACATTTTACCAATTAGTCTTGTCAGAACATGGAAATATTTGGTAGTTGTATGCATTCTAGAATGCTTCAGTGGAGCAACAGTGTGGGAGCACTGAGTCTTTTCGAATCCTTTCATGCTTAAGGAAAGCAATTGCATGACTACATGGTATGCCTGTCAAGTCCTGTCTTCTACATTTACATTTCTTAGCTCTAATGTCGACAATATACTTCCATTCTCTATCATGAACCTTAAAAATTCCACTTCCACTAGGCAAAGGGTAGCATGTGTTGGACATTTCTGCATGCCTAGCTAGCTTCTTTCTAATTTTTGGGCATATGATAATGTGTCCCCACTTATCAGTAACCTCTTTCTGCTTGTTGTAGTGTCTGGTCATAAGCTGCACCTTGATCTTTTGTAGCATGCCCAAAATGGGCAATTCTCTGGCTTCCACTAGTAATTGTTGAAAACTTCACAAGTGTTATTCAGTAGGCTTTCACACTTTGGGTACTCACTAAAGAAAGCTCTAACCCATGTGTTTGGTGGCATCTTTTCTAACCATGCATGTGCATCCTTGCTGAGAATTCTCATCTTGTCCATCTCCTAGTTCCGTCTCACCATTGTACTAGCTCAAGCACACCTCCACAACTGATTCTTGAAGTTTTATCCTCTGAAATGGCCTGAGAAGTTATGGTATAGATGTCTAACACAGAACATATGTTCTAAATCAGGAAACACTTGCTGAACAATAGGGATAAGGCATTTTTGCTTATCTGTCATGATGGTCCAATGAGTTGTGTTTTCTATGCCAAGATCCTATTTTAGTGTCTCCATGAACCATTTCCATGATGCTAGGCACTCAACCTCAACCACAGCTATGGCCATAGGAAAAATGCAGTCATTTGGGTCTATACCTATTGTAGTTAGCAGTTGCCCTCCAAACATAGTCTTGATGTGGCAGCAATCTAGACAGATAACAGGCCTGCAACCTATGAGGAATCCTATTTTGCATGCATCCATAGACATGTAGAGTGTACTAAAGAAACCATCAAGGCATGTTAGAAATAAGGTACTGCAAGGATTGGTCCTCCTATGTTCATGCCCATAATACTCAGCTCATTGAATTGCTCCAATTCATCCCCATAAATGATCTCCCATGCCTTCCTTCTTGCCCTACACAGGTTCATTTTAGAAATGGTAAGGTTTAGCTCCAGTTGAACAGTCTTCCCAAAGTTGGTCAGGCTCATCTTCTCATCAGCCCTAAACCTATCCAAGTACTTCATAGCAAGCCACTTTGTTGTGCACCTCTTCAGTTCCCACTTCTTCTGGCATGTGTGTTTCCCAACATAAGATTTGATGATGATACAACTCATCCTTGAGTCCCAAGAAGCAAACAAGTATCATGGGCAATTAACATCACAATGAGCTTTGATTCTTTTCTTGTAATTTCATGGCATCTTCATCTCCGCCCTCTCTTTGATACAATATTCTAAAATTGCCTTTCTAAGCAATTCTATTGAATGAAAATTCTTCCTAACCTGAAAATTGGGTGTTCAGTATCCTCTGGCCTGAAAGATGACATGTTAGCCCCAACCTTACACTCTTCATCAGAATCTGGTAACTCTAACTCATCCTCATCAGTTGATATCTCATCCCATTGCCTTTCTTCTGCCATGTTCTCTTTGCCAAATGGGGCATTTGTCTTGTACCCTTTGCTCACTACAATGCCCTTAGCTGCCCCCTCATCAACCACGACCCCATCATCAACATTGTCCCACAAAAGATCATCATCCAAATTATCAACTTCATTGTCACTACCCACAAAATCCCCATCTGCACTGCCATCACTGTCAATGGTGTTGCTGCCCTCATCATCATGTCTTTCGGTAGTTGGCTTCCTTAGACTAATCACTTTGGGAAGTATAATGTTTGGATTGATAACATTTTCTTCCCAGTCATATGCCTTAAATGAATTGTAGATATCAAAGTAGAGTACAAAATTGTTAACCTTGTATGCAACTTGCTTCATGATGAGTGTTTCAGCATCTGAATCTACAATTCTCAAACCACTAGGCACAACCATCTCAGGCAATAACTAGAGAACAGTAAGCTTATCAATCCCATAACCTAGCATCAAACTGATCTCTTGAATTGAACTAAAATGCCAGTACTGGACTTCGCAATTATCAAACCAATCCACCTTCTCATCTAGATAAACCTGAACCTTAAGAGACCCACAAAAAAACCCCCCATGATGAACTTCTACAGAGAACTCCTCATCATCAGGCCCTAAAGATTGAACAATAAAACCCTACATTTTGAACCATTGTCATAAGATACCTTCTCTACATCAAATTGAAGCAGTACGACACCACAATGATCAAGAATCATGAACTATATTGAGAGGAGAGCAGGCTTTGCGGCACTGACCATAATCTGGTGCCGGTGCTCCTTCCAAACGACGGACGCTGGCCATGGTGGCGCACCGCCGCGCGCCATGTCTCACTGCACCGGATGCGGCGGGAGCCCCCAGCAGACCTTAGCCTCTCAATGCGGTGGACAAGCGGCGAGAGAGGGAGCCAGACGGGCGGCGAGAGAGGGAGGCACACGGGCGGCGAGAGAATGAGGAGAAGGAGATGATTCACCGGGGGGGGGGGGGGCGGGGGTTCACAAAAAGTCCTAGAGGCCCACGTGAAATGTCCACGGTGTCCGCTCCACGTCGGCTCCAATCGCCCGTGTGGCCGCCCGAGTACCGTGGGATAGCCAAAATTATAGATCGAGTACCTACAAGTTACTTTTTTGTTTGAGTACCTAAGTGTTACACGCCTAATAGTTTAGGTACCATGGGTGCAATTTACTGATATCATGGCAATACACAAACATTAAACAATTTGCAAATAGTTAAATAGACAACCCATTGTACTCGAGATGTCTATAAAATATGCATGAAGTGTATCACGGGCCTAACCATGAATGGGCAGCGCAAACTATCAATATGTATTACTCTATCATTGTAATTTGTAGCAAGATATTGATATCACATGACATGGATGACTTCTGTCGCTTTGATAAGATTATATTGTAGCATGGTGCACCAATGAATAAAAAACTTAGATTTGCCCATGCGTGTCTGTTGTGTAGTAGTGTAGATATGCTATTCAAATCGATCGACCAAAAATATATGTATTGTCCTCATCCACACGTACGTACTGTTGATGTTGCATGTCAGCCTAGAATTACAAATTATGGATATATATATAGTTGTACACAAGACCAGCGATAGATCCAGCGTGATTGAAGCTAGGGATCTTGACCTGCTTGTCCAGGTTGTGGATGAAATACATGCATGGCGGAGGACGAGAAACAAATAATAGGTACGGCGAAGTCGATAACATAGACAACAAAATCATATCTTTTATTAAAACATTTTATCCACAAGATGTCTCGAGCGTCAAGCAAAAATCATAATTGCACAAGTTTCAAAAATTGTACTGTTTTCTATCAAAAATTGAACTGGTGCGTCTTATCACTGGATTGACCACCTACGGATATGCGGAGGGTTGCAGCAACACTGCACTAGGCGCTAAAGGTAGGAGCTACTGTTCTTGTGTAGCAGTTTGCTTGATTCTAATCTGGGCAGCGATTTGGAAACACAAGTCACAGATCGAGTAGTCCATAGCAGACAAAACGTAGTGGTGGCATCCCAAACTAGCTATACAGCCTACATGCCAGAATCCCAAACTAGTAATAGTTCATCTCTTAACTTATGTTGTAGTTATCTTCTTCCTCACGAGTCGTGGCTGTGTTTAAGTCTGCAGACTCTAATCTTTTTAACCGAAGACAGCAATGGAAACCTCAACCTATGATTTTAATTTTTTTTAATATTACAGACCAGTTTAAATTTACTCCCACGATGAGTCAAACTTAGGTCTGTTAGGTGCTACTCAGGTACTCTAGTTTGATTGGGAATATATCTTGTTGAGTTCTTATTGATTTGACTTGCGTTACTAGCAATGTATGAAAGTGAATCATGAGTATGAATATTTAA
The DNA here is from genome assembly GCA_023333625.1 of Bothriochloa decipiens. Classification (NCBI taxonomy): domain Eukaryota; kingdom Viridiplantae; phylum Streptophyta; class Magnoliopsida; order Poales; family Poaceae; genus Bothriochloa; species Bothriochloa decipiens. The sequence continues at coordinate 45,488,321 of CM041640.1, read as the reverse complement.
CCACTCCTTTTTGTATTGATGTGAAGCCGTTATCATTAGCATACCTTACTTAATTTTCATTAATTCAACTAGAATTGGAATAACATATATGAAACCAAATTTGAGAGCAGAGTTGACTAAATAATTAGCATTGTTAGAGCTCACTCTCTATTCATCGATGTGTCTTATGGTGGAACTACATATTATGAATTCAAATTGGATGAATAAGGATTTACATGTTGTACGTTGCTAGTAGCATCAAAACTCAAAGAATTCATAATAGACATCGGCTATCTTAGTCATAATATCCATAATTATGATATGTACGATGAGATTAACAAAAGTGTTAGCAGATGCAACATATCTTGTATCATTATAAGCAGCAACAACAACATGAGAGTTCATAGAACTTGCGAAATAATTATTTGGATCATCAGATCCATTTGCAAGTTGTGCCTCGGGGGTAGTTGTAGTAGTTTTGTGATGCAACACCTTGGTACTCATTGCGAAATCACAAGAGGTCAAAATCAGATAGATCGATGAGGGAGCAAGCCTTGAGCAAGGAGACTTAGCAATAAAGTAGAGCCAAATAATTCTTCCCTAGCACTAGAGTCACCAAACAGTTTGTTGATGTCGAAGGATGTTTGAATCACACACAACAAGGCTAGCAGACCCAAGGGGTTGCAAACAACCTAGACAACAAGAACGTAACATGGTCGACGAAACTGATCTAGAGACCGGTTAGGCTGATATTGAGCCCGTTGTTGGCTTGATAGACTCCTGAACTTCTCTCGAGAAGACCCGTTGGGGAGAAGCATGTGGAGGATAGCCTAGAACAAACAAGGCCGCCTAAAATGCCACCTAATCTTGCTGGGAGACGCAACCAACAGCAGTAGGTGTTGGAAAAGAGGCAAAGGGTGTAGTGGATGTGTTTTTTGATGATTGGATAGAGGACATCCTCAATTTGCCACGATGATCTAGTATATATAGAGGAGTTGGGTCTTATCCTTGAAGGAACAAGTCTAAATCATAATCTCCAAGTTTCTCGTATCAAATACGACCAAAAACTATTTTAGAAATAACTCAGGTTGGTTTTCAGTAGGGCAGTCGGCTAAATTGATTTTTTGGATCCAGAAGGGCTAAAAATAGGATGAGAATGCTTAGAGGACTTGGCGAGTCAGCTATGCTGGCAAGAGAAGTCAGCTCAGCCGTTTGGGTGAGTCGCCTTAACTTTGTCCGAGCAGAAATCTTCTAAAATTCATAATTATTTCATTTGTACTTCAAACGAAGCTATTCATATTTTTTTTATCGATCAACACAACGAGAGAAACACAATGGTACATCGGATCTTCCATTTGAACAACTTGAGAAAGTCGGTTTACCGACTTGGAGAGCCGACTCTGGCTGGTTTAGGGGGCCGGCCTGACTTCCGCTGGACTCCAAATGCAATGATCCATATGGTGGTGTGTGCAACTATACCCAAGAGACTGAAGAAAGAATGAGATATATCGCTATAAATCCTTAGAAAATATCTATAAATGTGCCATCTCGGCGTATGATTCTGCAGGAGGCCAGGAGCATATCCAAGAGATAGAGACTGACTGAGTGAAGAGGCGGAATACAGTAACCTGCTGCTGCTAGACGTACGCCGTCGACCATGGGAGAGAGCCGCGGCAGCATCGCCTTTTTCGCCACGTACCGGCCGCCGGTACCGCTGGACATCTTCTCCGTGCCCGTCCCGCCGTCTTCGATCCGCGACGAGGTACACCGGACGCGCTCAAGTCCCTGCTCAAGCGCCCCAGGCTCGCCGCCGAGGGCGGCGCCACCGACGCCGACATCGCCAGCGGCCGCGTATCCGGCCTGCTCTTCGTCTCCGAGCGGGACGGCGGCCTGGAGACGCTCCACGTGGCCCTGCGTTTCAATGACTCCGGCAAGCAGACCTGCAAAGTGTTCTCCCTGGCCGACGTCTTCGGCGCCGGCGACTTTACCAGCGTGCGCCTCGAGGACAGCGGCTGTGTCGGCGGCGGCTACAAGGTGGGCTCTGGCACCGTCGACCACTCGCTCATCTACGTCTCCACCAAGGAGCCGGTGCAGGAGAGCGCAGCCCATGGACCGTAGTGTACAAGACCAACCTTAGGACCGGCAAGACCGAGCGGCTGACTCCCAAAGGCCAATTTGATCTGAGCCCCGCCGTGTCGCCGTCGGGGAAGAAGGTGGCGATGGCGACGTTCCGGCCGGAGGGCTGGGAAGGCGAGATCGAGGACCTGCAGACGGACATCTTCGTGATGAACGTGGAGAGGCCGCCGATGCGCAAACGGCTGGTCAAGAACGGCGGGTGGCCGTCGTGGGCCAGCGAGGACGTCATCTTCTTCCACCGGAAGGTGGGCGACACCTGGGGCGTGTTCCGCCACGACATCAGCAAGGACGAGACGGTGCGGGTGACGCCGGAGGCGTTCGACGCGGTGACGCCGGCGGCCGTCAGCGAGACCAAGGTGGCGGTGGCGACCATCCGGCAGAAGTCCAAGTTCACCGACGTCCGCGTGGAGGCGCAGTACCGCCACATCGAGATCTTCGACACGGCGGGCCAGCCGCCGGTGCATGTGACCCAGAAGACGAGGCCCAAAGCCGACCACTTCAACCCCTTCGTCCTCGACGACGGCAGCGGGCGAGTCGGGTACCACCGCGCCAGGAGCGACCTGCTGAATGCCGGCGACGACGTGCCCCGGAACTTCCACAAGATGGAGTCGCCGGTGAAGGACGTGGGGCTGTTCCGCGTCTCCGGCGTGTTCCCGACCATCTCCAAGGACGGGTCGGTCGCCGACAGCCAGGGCCTGAGCGTGGTGTACGAGACCAAGGGTCCCGACAACATCTTCGCGCCGACGTGGAACCAGAACCCCGACAAGGACATCCTGTACGTGTGCATGGGCCCCTCCTTCAACGCCGGCAAGCCGCTGGAGATCTGCGCCATCCCCAACGTGTCCAGCGGCGCGCGGCAGCGACGGCAGCTCACCAAGGGCAAGTTCAACAACGCGTTCCCGTCGAGCAGCCCCGATGGGAGCAGGTTCGTGTTCCGGTCCACCAGGGACGGCGGCGACAAGAAGCACAAGAACCTGTACATCGCCGAGAACGCGGAGCTCGGCGAGTACGGCGGCGGCACGGTGACGCGGCTGACCGACGGCGAGTGGAGCTGGAAAACGGGCTGGACCCCGGGTATTACGCCGTGTTCATGGTGAAGGCGAGCGACCCGACGGTGGTGATCCGGGTGATACGGAGCGAGAAGGACATCGGGGGGCACGTGAACCACCCCGTGTTCAGCCCGTATGGCCGAAGCATCACCGTGACGGCCGACCTCGCCGCCGTGTCGGCGGATCCCATCTCGCTGCCACTCTTCATCCACTCCGTGCGGCCCTACGGCGACATCTTCGTGGTGGACATTGATCCGGAGGACGCGAGCAAGAACAAGGACGTGAAGAGGTTCCACCGCGTGACGCACAGCCGGTACGAGTACTCGACGCCGGCGTGGACGGTGTTCGCCACCAACGACCCCAATGCGCAATGGAACATGCTGGTGAAGAAGGACGAGTACACGCCGGCGTGCCCCTACGCGTACCCGGACGGCGGCGAGACCTGGCACATGACCGGACACCTCTGCATCCCCAGGAGGTGCTGCTGATTATGTGATTGGATTTGGATTACATGAGTTCGTCGTCGTCACGGGCACCTACCAGCTACCAGCTACCAACTGCCAGCCTTTTTAATTTGTTCATCATCCATGAATCTGAGTCAGTAATAATAATCAGCAATGAATGAATCTAGTGCTTTGGTTTCATTCCTTGTCACTATCAGACCTTAGATCATTCTCGATTCCTAAAAAGTCTCCTGCTCCTTACACGGGGTACAATCTGAAGAAAAAGGAATAGAAGTGGCTTGTTGTTCTGTGAACTTTCAAGTACGTGGTTTTATGAATGTTTGAATGTGCAACTTTTATGTAATATATGTGGCTTGATTCTTCTGTTTTGAGGATGAAGTCAAATTATATTCTTTCCATTATCTAATAATCATATGCATTGTGAACGTACCGATTCGTCATGATATTCTCTTGGCTACCACATTATGCTAGGAAACTTATAACTGATGGAACAAGTACACTCTGCTTCTAACACTGAGAATGCTCTGTTCTGTAAAAGATGCTTTCATTATATCAAACTGTGTACCGCTGGAAAACATATACCAGATATGGCATAATTGCAAAAGTTTAATGATGGCATCACTAATATACTGACTTTGCAATATATTAAACCATAGTTTGTTTAACTCACAAAAAACATAGTTAGTTTTAAGAAAATAGTTATAGAACTACTAGTAGCTATTGGTTGCCTCCTTTTTTATAAAATCATTGGGCAATTTTCTTACAGTTCCACTAAGAAAACTCACAATAATCCATGATATGTCATCACTATGTCTATGCACGTGGAGCCCTCCACAATCACTGAAACTGGCATATTAGGGATTTAATGTTTATCTGATACAAGTAAAGAATTCTTCCAAAATTGTGAGATGAAACTACAAAATTTGGTTTGTGGAGAACCATATATATATATATAGAAAAGACCCCTCATGTGTAGTAAAACTATTTATATGCATAGATATAGTTATGTAAATTTAAATATTATTAATTATGGAGAAAAATATATATAAAAAAGACCCCTCAATTCTTTCTTTCAATATTTTAAATAATTTGCAAACAGTACATGTTTCCTTAAGAATTGCTATTTTGTTTAGAAAAAAAGGTGTAATAGTATGTTTTCTGCTTCCTTAATTACCTTATTAAATTGTTGGCCCTTCAGATATTGACCCTGTTTAGATCACTCTAGCTTAGCTAGAGATTAGAGGCTAGAGTTAGTTTCAAACTAGCCCAAACTAGTTCTAGTCATTGAGGTGTTTAGATTCATAGGCTAGTTTGATAATAAATGCACTTTTCTTATCATTTGTCTTATTTAAACCATCATCCCAGCACGATTTACTATGGCATACTCTCGTGTGGCCTTCCTCCACACACAAATGGCACAAATAAATTATTTACGTATTAAAATATTATGCATTCCAAATCAGTGAACTGTACTCTCTTCATCCCAAAATAAATGTCATTCTCGCTTCCCGTGAAGTCAATATTTTTAAAATACCTATAATTATATATTAAAATATATAAATATTTATGCTAAGTAATTAGTATCATCTGAAAGAACTTTAAATCTAGTTTTTTAACAAATTTATTTAGAGACAAAAATATTGTACGTATTTTCTATAAATTTAGTCAAAATTGAAAAGTTTGACTGGTACGCATCCCATAACGTTATTCTTTTTGGGACGGAGGGAGCACGTAGTAAGTCAGAATCTGCATCAAAATCCAACTGGGAACATTCAAGCTGCATCAAAGTTCAATGCAGGTTGTTGAGTACATTAGTTCAGATCATCATCTTGGACACATTGGGAGCACGGCATACATTCAGGTTCCGAGATCAAGCAAACCAAAGGCGCTTCAGCTTATACGTTCCTGTAGTTCATCACGGACACCACCTGCTGCTCCCCGCTTGTCACCTGGCCGAACCTCAGCCCGTCGTTGGCCAGCCTCACGTGCTCCGTCACCGCCCACCCGCCCAGCTCCTGGATGTGCGGTTCGCTCACGTTCTTGATCGGGCTCCACCCGCCGGCCAGCGGCTGTGGCTCCGCATGCGCCGCCGCAGCGGTGCCGGCGCCGGCGGCAACGAGCAGGAGCAGCAGCGTCGTCGTCGCAGTCGTCAGGAGCAGAACTCTCGTCGACATGGTTTGGTTTGCGAGGTGTGCTATGGATTGTGACGTGCGGGGCAGGAGGAGGAGGTGGTTGTGTCGGGGAGAACGAAGCGAGACGCTGGGATTTATCAGGACTCAGCAACGGCGACGGCCACCGCGCCCACAGCCGCGCCATCGTTGCGACGCTTCCATGGCTCCGGCAGCGGCGGGTAGCAGCCGCGGGTCGGCAGCAGCCACAGCGGCGGGCAGCAGCCGTGCCCCGGGTGGCGGCCACGGCCACCAACCGCGCTTTGGTGGGCGAGGGGCATGGAGGGTGGCCGGCAACTCACCTCCCCGGCGGCGAAAAGGCGCGGCGGCGGCATCGCGCGACGCGCGAAGGGGAAGAGTGGCGTCGCGTGAACCGGTACCTGGATCCCGTGCGGTGGAAAGGACCGGAGCGATTACCTTTTTGGCCCCACAGTAAACTAGCCTAAATAATCATTTTTTTGGGTCTAGTTTTTTTAAATGGGCTAGTTAAAAAAAACTAACTCTAACCCTTCTATTTGAATACTTTTGGACTATTTTTGGACTAGTTTAGTTTAAACTAGGTCAAACTAGCTCTAGCACTTGGATCAAACAGAGCCATTAAACAAGGAATTTGGCGATATCAAGTAATGATCACTGTTTGTGTTTTTTCCATCTCTCATTCACTTTTTTTTCCTTTTTGTTCCTCTGCTTCAAACAATGAAAATATATATACTCGGCAATGAAAATTGATCACCTTGTGTTGTGGAGCACAAACGGGTGTGAGTCCAAATTTGGAAACCACGGCTGTATGCCTTCCAAATCCGACACGGATCAGAAAGCACGAAGCCGATTCGAGTTCGGGCATGGCGTCACGGCGATGGGTGCATATATATATACGCCGCCCCTGACATGGCAAGGCCACCAAACTCGCCGGCGGTGAATCATCAGTCAGATTAGACTCCTAGACTGCTGTCATGGGCGACTGCGACTGCGACTTGGGCTGCAGCGACTGCTGCAGCGGCGGCGGCGGCGGCGACGGCTGCTGTTGGTCCATCTGCGTAGGGCCCTACTCCGGTGCCAGCCGCCGCTCCACCAACGGCCGCGGTGCATGCTGCTGCCCCACCAAGTGCTGCTGCCGCTTCATCACGGCGCTCTTCGCCATCGCCATCGCCGTCGCTACGCTCATCGCCGTGCTTGTCGTAACCTTTGCCGTCTTCCCCGCCCGCGTGACCGTCGAGGACGCGTACCACAGCCGCTTCGCGCTCACCAACGGCACGGCGCTCGCGTACGACGTCTCGCTGTCAATCGCCGTGCGCAACCGCAACTTCGCGACGGGCGTCTGGCGCACGGCGCCGCTGGACGCCGAGCTCCGGTTCCGCCGCCAGACGTTCGCGCGCGCCAGTGCGCGGCTCGAGAGCGCGGAGTGGGGCATGTCCAAGGCGCGTGGGAAAGGGCTGTACCGCGTGACGGCATCATCGGAGAACAGGGGCACGCCGCCGGTGGTGCTTGGTGGCGACGGAGTGGTGGCCGAGTTCGTGAGGGAGAGCGTCGCTGGAGTGTTCGAGCTCGAGCTCGTTGTCGTCGGCGGGGAGGTCAAGACAAGCGTCAGGGTGATCTGCCCTTTGAAGCTTTCGCGCCATTTGTTGCGTTCACAAGTGTCAAGTGCACGTAGGCGATATAGCCATGCAAAGATCGGAGTAGTAACGTCGCCAGTTGCCACGCCCAAGCGAGAGCAGAGTACACACGGTGGAGGATGATTGAGGCACATCAATGTGGCGTAGGAATATAGGACCTCATCGCTTAGCTTTTAATTTTTGCGCAACCAAAAAAATTATATCAAGCAAAAACTTTTAGTCATCAATTAGGGCATTGCTAAAGAATTGATAGACTAATATCTATGGTCAAAGTTTTAGTGAATTTTTGGAAACTTCTTGTAATGTATAAGGGAGGAGAAAAATGCTTTGTACTATTGTTATGACACTCAATCAATTAGCACCTATATCTTTTTTTTCTCTAACTTATGGCAAAGCGATCTTGAATTTTATACCTTGATTTTGATAAGCCCAAATTTTGGCCTATTATGATTTTGGTTGGACAAAGATCAAATTGAAAACGAATCAAGCAGGTCCATACTTCGTAGTTATTTTGCTCTCCGGCTGCTGCCAAGAAGATTGGCCTTATTTTTTGTCCGTCGCAAATGTGGCGTGGTCTCTCAAGTTGAGTGCGGCATGCTCAGGTCGAGAACCCAACAGAGCCATGGTATTCACTAACGATCATCAGCAAGCTAAAATAAAATTAGTGAGGATTTACGTCTAGATGTTTCCACTTCTCCAGTGTGTTGTCTTTTTCTTAAAAAAAACTTATCATCCGAATATATGTAACCTCCATTTGCCTGACTAAACCTTTATTTCCCATCAAAAAAAAAAAAGACTAAACCTTTATTTATGGTTTCTGATTTTTCGGTCAAAAAATGAGTTATATAGTGTAATTTATTTGTATTCTCAACTCTCTTGTAAACAGATAATTTATTCTGAACATCTAATACAACGAATGTAGGTTTTCCTTTTTCCTTTTTTTTTTAAGAAACAATGAATATTTTTTTTTCTAAAGTGTAAAATTTAGCTTCCACCCACCCTCCAGGCTCCAATCCGCCTCACCATCAGGCTCATATGGCCATATCTGGCCCAAAACGTTAAACCCACATTAAACCCATCAGGCCCATATCTGGAGCATATGCCCCAGCCCACAAGATAAAATCGACATGTTCCTAAATCCACAATTAGCCCGTATGTGGCCCAGCCCAAGACTTCTCAGCCCAACCCCCCTTCTTCCAATTAGTCCAGCTCTATGCCTCTATGGGTCAAAATGTCTGACAGGAAAATTAGCAGTCCAATCATACCGCAGCACGAATTCTGGGAGCCGCCGCCGCAAATCCTTCTCATCGTCGGTGCTCTCCCTCGCCGCCGGCCGCCATCCGCCCAGATCGGCGCCCCATCCCGCATCCCTCCGCTTGTTCCGCTCCCTCCCCAACCTCAACGAAACCCCACGGGTACCCTCATCCCGCTCTCCTCTCCTCTACTTGGGGGCCAGGCATGGTCAGTCCAGCACATCCACTCCGCCCCTCTCGATGTCTCGCGCGGCCTCTCGCTTGCGTGCTTGCTCCGGCACCGAATTCGTACGTCTCACCTCGTTGCTGTGCGCAGGAGAACAAAAGGCAGTGGGGAAAAGCTCCTCAGGAGGCGATGGGCGGAGGCGGCAGTCAACAAGTGAATCTAGATGGAGAGGACGACGACCTGGAGGAGTTCCGGCTGCCCATGAGCCACCGCCCCACTGAGAACCTCGACACGGAGGGGCTTGAACAGGCCTCCGTCCACACCCAGCTCACCGCGTCCAACGTCGGCTTCAGGCTCCTGCAGAAGATGGGATGGAAGACTGGCACGGGGCTCGGCAAGAACGAGCAAGGTACAGTATCTTCCTTTTGCTTCTGTAATATGTTGCCTTCTCTTATGATGACTGGTTGTCAGTTTCTGTAGCAGTTGAGAATTCACGGCTAGGAGCTTGTATTATCCTTCTTTTTTATGATAGAACACTCGTCAAATTCTCATGGCGCGGGCATGTTTCAAGCATTCTGCCACTCTAGTCAGCTGTTGATCGGTTACTTTTTTGAACTAAATCTAATGGCATCCTACAATCATATAGCTGCCCTGCTTGATACAGTCAGTCAGTTTGCTTATCTGTCTAACATAACACCAGTCATGAACTTCTTGGGCCTCAATGATGTTGTCAGCTCAAGTGACTCCAAGTTTGATCGATACTAATGCTCTATCAATAGCTATTCATGCTCTCTTTTTCCGAAGTTTCTTTACTAGGGAAAGAATGCATGCCTGTTGTTGTCTACCTTGTTTTAGCAATAACCTTAGGAAGATTCGTGGCACAGTAATATTTTCATCTGAACGTTTTCCAGAACTAGCAAGGTATCTTTTTTTTTGCTGCTATATGCTGCCTTCTGTTAGGACGATTGGTTGTCAGTTACTATAGAAATTGAGAATTCACGGTTAGGAACTTGTATTATCCTTTTTTTTTTTAACGATAGAAGCATCGTTATTTCTCATTGCTTGCATGTTGCAAGCACTCTGCCACTTTACTCAATTGTTGATCCGTTATGTTTTTGGACTAAATCTAATGGCATCATCATGTTCATGCAATCATATACCTGCCATGCTTGATATCCTTCATTGTTGACTTATGGGCTAGGATAGATTACAGTCAGTCAGTTTGCTTATATGTCCTAGTCGTAAACTTCTTAATCCTCAATATCTTGTCAGCTCACCTGACTCGTAGTTTAATTGATTCTAATACTATCAATAGTATCCACTCTCCTTTTTTCTAAAATTCCTTTACCAGGGAAATAATGGATGTCTGTTGACTGTTGTTGTTAATCTTGATTCAGCAATAACCTTACTAAGCCTTACATTTTCCTTATAATTATTAATTTTCCTTATAATTATTAATGGCACAGTAATATTTTTATCTGAACATTTGCGCGTTTTTTTTAATTTGGGCCCTCTGGAAAGACATAAATGTTAACATACCTTTTCCTTTACCAATGTTCTGCTTCACTTTGTGTAAACATAACAGGTTTAGGTGCATAGAAATTCCATTTGAGATCTGTCACTTTCTACACCTGGAGCAGAGTTGATCACCAAATATTCACCTCTTATTGTTCAGCCAACTAATATATGTGATAATGCTTCTACACCTTCTGAGGATACCTTTCTTTCTTCTGATGCAGGTATACTAGAGCCAATAAGAGCTGACATCAGAGATGCAAAATTAGGTGTTGGGAAGCAAGAGGAAGATGATTTCTTCACATCTGAAGAGAACGTCCAACGAAAGAAATTGAATATTGAACTTGAGGAGACTGAGGAACATATAAAGAAACGTGAGGTATGCAATCTAACACCTGGTGCTTGTTTATGTACATTATTCAAGGTTTTTTGTTTCCCTTTTGTTGGTGCTTGATGCTGGAAACCTAGGTCTAGTTAGCCTGTAACTAGCTTTAATTTCGCTATGTGAGAATGGATAGCATCAACCGTTAAAAGAGTCTTCAGTATCTTGTATATTTGGTGGTTTCTTTTCCCTCCTTGGTGCAAATCATGACAATCCAGGTCATAGCAGAGCGTGAGCACAAAATCTGCAGTGAAGTCAAGGAGATACAGAAGGTGTTCTTTTGCAACCTCTGCAATAAGCAGTACAAGCTGGCTCATGAATTTGAGAGTCACTTGAGCTCATATGACCACAATCATAGGAAGGTAATCCAGTTTGTGCACCCTTCTGACTTTCTTAATGCATTTTATTGATATTTTTTATATATGTTCTTGTGCACCATTCTAAATACCATTGTTGTACAGAGGTTCAAAGAAATGAGAGAAATGCAGAGCAGCAGCGGTAGCCGTGATGACAGGCAGAAACGCGAACAACAACGAGAAGAGAAGGAGCTGGCAAAAATTGCTCAACTGTATCCATTCATAATTAATTCAAAGACTTCTTTTTTATCCTGAAGTTATTCATTAGGAATTTTCGGTTGTATATGGAGCTTGCGATTTCCTTAACAAAGCTTCAGTGCTGATGCTCATAGGAAGCAGCAGCAGCAGCAGCAGCAGCAGCAGGAGAAACAAGAAAAGTCAGAGACAAAAGGTGTTGCACCAAAAAACATGGCAGCCCCTAGAAACCAGGATCAGCGAGGAACCTTGAAGTTTGGATTCTCCAAAATGGCTCCTTCCAAGGTGGGTATCTTGATACCATTCAATTTGTTTCAGGACATATATGCTCCCATGACCATAAGTTGTTGAGATGTTGAGTGGCAATTGGCAAATCTTGCAATGCTGTTGAATTTTTTGGCCACTGCTGCAAAATCTTGTTTAATTGGACTCCATAAAAATTGGATTTTGCTTTCCTAGAACCTTCTATATTTGTTATTATTTTAGGTTTGACCTGTAATATTGTTTGTTCAAAAATATAGAAAACAGGAGTATAAATCTGCACATTATATACGTCTACTGTCTTGACTTTTTTCATCGATAATTGCAACTCTAAATAAGCTGTCATTTTCATAATTTGTTTAACCTTTCATATTTACAGCAATGCTTATGCCTATACTGTTAAGTTGACCACATTTTCATTGCAAGTACAGGTTCAATTTGGCAGTGCCAGCAAGAAGCCAAAGGGGGCTACAAAAGTTTTTTCTGTCTTTGGCAATGAGAGTGACGAGGACTCATGATTTTTGAGGGTGGTACTGCTTATACAAGGAAGAAAAACATCAAAAGCCCATGAGAATGTGAGGTGCCATGTATGTATCATCTTCTGTGCCATTGGCTTGGCCCCTGCAATGAATCCTGGCATCATCTCAACAGCTTGATGCGAACAACCTGGGACTTGAAAACAGCACCACGAATTGTATAAACTTTTGAGGGTACATTGTACAAGGAAATCTGTATCGTTCTTGCTGGATTTTTAAAGCTATTTATAACCATTTGTCCTTGTAGGCAGACGATGCCCTTCAATTTGGGACACACCTTTGTAGTCTGTACCATCATTGTTGGCTTTTAATGTAACACCCTTTGTATTAGATGCTATTGTTGAGTCACATTTTGTCTGCCAAGTTGGAAGGTTGCTGGGGAACTTTTGTTGGTCGCCCTACTCTTTCGTGGATAGCTTCAGTTTAAGTTCCTTTTGAACAAAATCATGTGATTATGCTTTGGTTTGAGTTGAGTTGCATGAAACTTGCACTTTCAGTAAGACTGGCATGAGTTACCTGTTACAAAAATGACATTTTCTTCAAAAATAAAGTGGATGGACTATGGAGCCCATGAGGGAGCAGTTGGCCGGCTGGATCTGTGGTCTTGTGGTCCATGAGAAGCAATGCATTTACAGGTAACCATACTTGTTCAGATAAGAGAGTTACTCGCATACATGTGGATGGCCTGCATCTTGCACCTTTACTCCTCACACCTCGACAAGTTACTGCACAGCACAGATTTGTGGCATGGCCATTTTCATGCAGCAGCAAGTTAGTGCGTGCATTGCAAGCATGTCAGAACCAATGCAATAAGGGTTCGTCATCCAAAGATGATACATCAATCCAAATTCAATTATTGGTATTGTTGCTGCTATTGTTTGTTTTCTCTGACAAAGTAAGTTTTCGAAGAGCTTATTAGCAGATTGATTTCATCTGATGGATTGGTTCCTGTGTCCCATTTTTCCTCCTCCCTTTTTATCTTCCCTGTGGCTGTTTCTGTTTGTATTCAGATACACAGAGGGAGAGCTGGACCTGTATTGCATAATGTTTGGTGGGGGTCTGTTGTGGAATATGGGGCCATGCGAACCAGCTGCTAGCTCATCCTGAAGATGCCGCATACCTACCACGTAGTCCCTCTCTTCACTGCTGCTTTCGGTTCCATAAACATGTATATGTGATGATGCAAGATCTGACAGATCATGCCATAATGGTTAGTCAAGCACAATTTGGTATCATAGCATGTCAACATTGTCGCATTAATCCGCAATATCGTCGTTTCAGTTTCAGGCAAGCATATAAATAGCTACAGGGAGATGCAAGTTCCTCCACTAATATGTTGCAGTGTGGTATGGACTAATAAAGACTAAAGTTTGATTGATAGTCATGATATTCCATTACTTCACCTTATTGCTATTGTTCAGACTTAGATGCATCTTCTGTTTATGTTTTCACAACAAGTTCCGCTATTCTGCATAGTATTTGGTGACCATGTGTGCACTGCTGTCCTTGCACAAGTTCAGGCCACAAGGAGAACTTCCAAATACAAATCTCTCCGTGTGGCCCAGAACTGTACCATCTTTCTCGTTTATTCTCTTTGTTACAAGACAAACCATTTCATCTGTAGTTGCATGCATACATGGTCCTAAATCATTAGTGTGGGTAAAAAAGAATGCTTGGCCGTCCAGACAGCGCAAAACTTTTGTAGAAAAAAGCAAATCTGCAAAACAAATCAGACAACATTGCTTGAGGGCTCGAGGTGAAATATAGACAAGAAATTGCCAAATTTTCATGATGACAAATTTATTCGTTGCTGTATCTCTCCTTGATCCAAAATTGCTGCGAGTGGTTGGACTTGGACATGCATGGCAGCATCTGCTTCGCCCCAGCAAGTGTTGTGTGCTCTCTGGACCCTGGCTGTAGTAGCTAGCTAGTAGTAGGATTGACATATATATTATTGGATAATCTGGTTGAGCTTCATCCAGCATAGCATGAGGGAGTTCCTAATTTCTGTACTAGAAAGATATTTTGTTCTAAGTTGCTTACCTGCTGCCTCCAGTTGCTTAACTACCCTCTCACTTCATCGTTGTCTCTTTCTTGGTCTCTTCCATGCACCTCCATCTATTTTTTTTATAATGTTGATGTCAGATTCATCTACCTGTCCTGATCTACATCTTATGTGAAATCATTTAAGGTAATATCTATCTGATGCATCTGCAGGGAGACACTAATGTGGTTTCTATTTCTTACCAATAAATTTTGGATGGAAAAGTTGGATGGTGCCAGGCCACATGGCGACAGATTGGTAGTTCTTGTGACCTTGTCCAGCAACATCAGCAATGCAGACGTGGACATTAGAAAATTTAATTTGTAAAATGGAATATAAAAGGAGATGCAAAGGTGTTAGATAGTGATCCTGCATTTACAAAGAAGTTTAATTTGCGGGTAATTACGAATTACAAGTCTGGCCCACGCCCATGCTTTCCACAAGAAAGTATTTTCTTTCAGCAGGAATGAGTCATGTTTCTTTTTCAACTATTGTAGAGTTGATTCTTAGGTTAAGTTGATGTCTCCTGCTACCTACTACATGCATAATCTCTCATAGAGACGGAAGACATCCTACCCTTTTCTGATGAGAAGTCTGCATTGCATAACAATTGTTAATACAATGAAACAGCATGAAAATGAAAAATTAATCGAGCTGGATTGCTTGGTTTTTTCAGAGCGAGGTTGATTCAGGAATTTGTTCTCTTACCAAACCTTTGTTCATGTTGCCACCAATATTTTTCTTTCTTTCTTTAGAAGCTCATCCGATCCACTAGCATGGCTTATCTTGCCCCTACCATGACTAGGAAGAACCATTTTAGTATGACTTGTGCGAAAGCTTTTCCATTTGAAGAGGATGGGTGCTTCTAAATGGAAGGATTTTTTCTACCAATTTATAAGGAAGCACAGACAATGATTAGGCACCGGAGTGATACCCCAAAAGTTTTGTGTTCAACCAGCTTCTTCCATAAGCTAGTTTCCACAACACAAACATGAGTTATAATTTAATTAATTGTTGACAAAAAGCTGAGATTTCAAAATAAATATGTAGAATAGGAACCTATACTGGCTCAACTTGTTACAGTAATTTAACTAATTGTTGACAAGAAGAAACTTCTAGAGCTTTTTTTTCCTTTCAAACCCCACAATGCAATGCATAAAGAAACTAAGGAAGTATTCCCTTCATCCTAAATAAATTAACTTGTAGAGTTGTTCTAAGTAAAAACATTTTAATGTTTGACCAAATTGTATACAAAATACTACTAACATCTATGGCACAAAAGCATATATTGTATATAAACATATTTTATGTTGTATATAACTATAAAAAGTATACTATAAAAGTACATATCATATCATATCTAACTATACTAATTATTTTTATCATAATCATTTTCTATAAACTCAGTCAAATTAAATTTTTTAACATATCATTATTAGACTGAATGCAGTTTTAAAGTGTGACTTATTCAAATCAAAAACAGAAAACATATGTAGCATGTTGGGCCCATAACTAACACAAGTTCAGTTAAGTTGAGCCTTGAGCCCTTCATATATGGCACTCCCTCTCCTATGCTGCTCCTCTCTATTCTAGCCTCCTAGGACAGGAGACAGCGTGGTGGGGGGTCATAACTACTCGCATATGCAGGGAGGGTTGGACTTTGATGAGTTTCAGACTTTGAGCTAGCTATCTCTAACAGGTCCAACCTCTTGTCCTCTCCATTCCAAACACACCAACATATAAACAACACAAGGCCATTTAGCATATATAGGTACCACTACTACTAGAACGAGTGCAAAGGACACACTAGGTAGTCACAAAGATCTCAGATATGGCTCTGGCCACCCTGCTGCTCCCCTCGTCAGGCTCCACGGCCACCAAGGCTGGCACCGGCGACCACCGCACCGACAGCCGGCGCCATGACCACCACCACCACGGCAGCAAGCGCAAGAAGAAGCCACCGCCGGCATCACCGCAACCGTCGTTCCCGTCGCCGGTGCCAAGAACCCCACCAGCAGGAGCACGAAGCCACCGCGTGATGGCCGCGTCATCGTCGTCGTCGTCGTTCAGGAAGAGCCCCACGGTCCCCGCGGCGGCGGTGGGCAAGAACCACCACGCCCAGTACCAGCAGCAGCGCCGAGGCCAGCACCAGCCGCCGACGAAGAAGGCTGCCGCGTCGTCATCCTCCTCCTCCTGGGAGCAGGTGAAGAGCCTGCTGAGCTGCCGGAGCGCGACGGCGGCGGCGCGCGTGCACGACCCAGCGGCGCCCTCGGCCCTGGCGCGGCTCCGCGGCGCCACGGGCGGCGCGGGAACGTGCGGCGCCTCGCTCTGCGCCATGCGCGACGTCGTTGACGCCGCCTCCTCTGCGGCGTCGTCCGCAGCCGCAGCCGCGTCCGCGTCCGACACGGCCCCGCTGAACCGTCGCCGCGCGCACCGCGGCGCCGGGTCGTCGTCAACCGCCGGGGCCGGAAGCAGCCACCACTCGTCCCTACGGGCGCGGGGCCTCTCCGCCTGCTACGAGTGCCGCGCCATCAGCGTGGAGCCTATGTCCAGGTCCGTCCGCCCGCCCGGCTAGCTAATTAATTTTGTGATTGATTGATGGTTAGTAAGCCTTTAAGCTGGATGATGATTAAGGTAATCATGATTTTGGTGATTGAAGCTAACCGTGATTAATGGATGATTAATGAGCAGGCGGTACCCTCGGCCTCGGGAGCTGTGCGCATGCCCGCAGTGCGGCGAGGTGTTCACCAAAGCCGACACCTTGGAGCACCACCAGGCCATTCGCCATGCAGGTATCATCTCCTTCCACTTCCAGTGCTCTGCCTCTACTACTCATCGATTTCTCTACCAGTTTTGTTTTTCTTTTTTGTTGGCGAAATCGATTCCTCTGTTTCTGTGCACATATATAAATTGTTTCCCATCACTTTTTATGTAATATAAAAATTTATTAGTAGTATTTTCTCTTACATATTGATATCCATTCCCACATCACAGCAACAACTTTATTGCAAGATAAAGGCGTGTTTGCAATGCAACACGGGAATTTCACTAAAAAGGCAAAGTAAAGGCGATACGTGCGTGGACCTTTTCTTTAACATGAAGCTTGCTTGCTAGGATTAATGCTGTTCGTTCATGGGGACGAAAGACTTGGCATGGGTAGCTAGCTCGAGATCTGTTGTTTGTGAGGTAGCTAAGATAGTGTCGGCGCCTCTGGTTAGTTAACACGGTTTTGTTAATTAATTGTTAATCATGGTTAAGTTGTTCTGCCAAGGTTACATACTCTACTACTTCATTAATTGTCATCATCTAAATAAACAACAAATTGTTACCACTCCACTACTACTCTACTAGCTAGTGGAAGATCAAATAGTTTATTATGAGGGTATTATAAAAATATAATCTCTTGCTTGGCACATCTATCCATGTGAGTGGAGGTAGAAGCAGGGGGAGGAGACAAACAGAAAGGCCAGGGAAGATGCTGCTCTGGCTCTGCTCATCAAAGTTATACATGCCACACCGTAGCCCCCCTAGCCGGCCTGCTTCCTTTTCATCTTTTTCTTTGTCTTTTGTGGTTTACAAGCAAGCAAGAGACCCCGTAGTGTTGTTGTGTATGTATTCTCCCCAAAGCATCTACACACTTGTTTATGCATCCATGCATGTAACTGTATCACATCACATGGAAAATAAAAATAAAAACCATCAGTTCATGGTCCAGTACAACCAAAATAAAGTTGCTTGCATGCCCAAGCACAGGGTAGTGCGTGGCAGATGAGGTGAGGTGTGGTGGATGCCTTTGGGCTTGTATCATATCAACAGCAATAATCACATGAAAGATTGATAAAGGAGTCTCCACATAACATGACATGACATGACTAACAACACATGCATATAGTAATGGGCATGAACAGCTTGTGGTACAGTACTTGACATAGTAGTATGATAGTATCCACGATCCATATGTACTATATTTATATTTATTTATAATATAATGGTTGGTGTGTAGAGCACTGTAGGCCGCATGCAGCGAGCTGGAAATGATGTAATAAACTCATTACAAAGGGAGGCACACACATAGATTCAGCTCATTCACAACTTTGCTCTGTCTGATAAATATATAAATGAATAAGTTGGATCATGACGAGCAAAGAGACACTCCTAGATGATAAATAAATAAGATGGAATGGAATAAACAGAGATGTGGGCTTGCCTGCCATGAAAAAGTAGACAAGTAGAGTGATGAGCTGCATAGCATGTGTGTAGTGTACTGCATGGCATTTGAGATGATTTAGTTCAAGAAAAAGACGTCCTGGATCACAGGACGATTGATGAATGGCCTGTCGCCCAAAGATACCGTCCGTCGTCCATCTCGGCATGCAGTGTCGTACCCGTACGACCTGCATAGATTTCAGAGCGCATTCATTGCACTCTGTCTGTCATCGTCCACTGTCAATGGCATGCCCATCGATCATAATCCTTGTACACTAGATCGAGTTAATGGGCATCACATGCCATGCTGGTGTGGTTAATCGCATCGTCTTCCTCGGGCTAATCCATGTCCATGGATGCTAACCATCTGCTGCAGTGTCTGAGCTTGGGCCGGAGGACTCGGGCCGCAACATCGTGGAGATCATCTTCAAGTCGAGCTGGCAGAAGCGGGGGGACATCTGCCACATCGACCGCATCCTCAAGGTCCACAACGCGCCGCGCACCGTCGCGCGCTTCGAGGCCTACCGCGACGCCGTCCGCTCCCGCTGCCGCCCCGCCGTCGTCTTCGCCGCACGGGCCGCCGCCGACGGCAACGAGCTGCTCAGGTTCCACTCCGCGCCGCTCGCGTGCGCGCTCGGCCTCAGCGGCGCCACCGCCCTCTGTTGTGCTGCTGCTGCTGGTGCCGCCGACGAGTCGGCGTCGTCCTCCTCTGCCACCGCCGCCGCGTCGTCGTCGTCGCCGCAATGCGGCGTGTGCACGGCCATCCGGCACGGGTTCGCGCCGTGGGTGGGCAAGCACCCGCTCGGCGTGCGCACCACCGCCAGCAGCGGCCGCGCGCACGACTGCGGCTCGTCGTCGGAGCAGCTGCAGCCACACCAGCCGGGGAGCGACGTGAACGCCCCTGGCGCCTGCCGCGCCATGCTGGTGTGCCGCGTCATCGCCGGCCGCGTCCGCCGGGACGGCGACGGCGGCGCCACGTCGTCGTCGTCCGCTGCCGAGGAAGACGGCCCGTTCGACTCGGTGGCCGGCGAGGACGCCTCCAGCAGCAGCGTGTACGGGAACCTGGAGGAGCTGTTCGTGGCCAACCCCAGGGCCATCCTGCCCTGCTTCGTCGTCATCTACCGCGTCCTTGATTCTTGACGCTTCCTTCTCATATATGTGTAGAGACGAATGAATGTGGACCAAGATCATGCCGTTAATTTTTCTTCTTTTTTTGAATTTGTTGTCAAACAACTAATTAATACTCATCATATATATAAGTATGCGATATATATATTATATTTGTAACATTAGTAGCCTCGATTATTTGTGTATATACTACTCTGCAATATGATAATTGATAAAGATTGAATTGCAAACATTTTGTGTGATCGAGAAAAAAAATGAGTTGCTAAAATTAATAGCTCAACGTGATTATCACAATTTCCCGATTTTTCATTGCATTGCACATGGACAAATGGACAATTCGACATGGTCATGCTTTGAGCTTTCCCCATGATGGTTTGGTGTTGTTGTGATTGAGTAGTTGGAGAAGTGCTCAAGTCAACGGCTGCAGTGGACCGACCTTCTTCTCCTCCGCATGCAGCTGCTGGCCATCAGCTGTACTACTACTGTTGTTTCATGCATGGATCAGGTCAGGAGTCAGGTGACTAGCCATTTTCAGATCCATCCACAGACAGGCAGAATCTCACTGGCCTCTTTGGAAAAGTGTTGCTGATGTTGAGATTCATTGGCTCGTTTTGTTGCCCATACTTTATCAAATTTTTATCCACGAGCTGGTCAACCATGCACGTGTGCTGGATCTCAAGAAAAATCTACACGGATCCCTCATCTTCAACTAATCCCCTTCTCATTTTCTATCAAGGGAAAAAAAATCTGACAGGAAAAAGACACACTCTGCTTGTCTGCTCTGCTCTGATGTTCATCTAGCCTATTGGTTGAGACAAACCTTGAGCCACTGAAATGGTTTACCATGCAAGCTTAGGTTGATAACATGACAAACCCTTGCTTGTTTGCTTGTAATTGTTTTTTAATTTATGCATGGGAATCTGCTTTGAATAGTGTGCTGGACAATAACAATCAAGTTTGATGGGTTTTGTTAGATGTACATGTCAGCCTAATGTTAGGAGATGCCCAAATATATATATGTCCTGAAGCATATATAGAATATCTCAAGACAACACTAAGCAGCGGGTACCTACCAACCAAAATGGACAGTTAAGAGGTCAAAGTGAAGCCCAAGGTCTATAGATCAGTGGGTGGTGTCATCTGTCATGTGCAGTACCTTCATTTGACCATGCACTTGCATTGTCATGTTTATTGTTGTAGGTCAATGGGTCATGCTACGCACATGAAGCCTATATCATTCACTAAGTAGAAGGTATCTCTAGATACTTCATACATATTGTGGATTCAGATGGCATGTGTTCTTCACTTGTAAATCTTTACTCCATTGTGTGTCACGGCGCCACCACATCCTCGACGCCCTCCACCGGATCCGCCCCGGCGCGCCCGACGCCGCCGCCTCGACGCTCCCGACTCCGCCTCCCCGACGAGCCCGATACCGCCGCCCCGACGTGCCCGACTTCCCCGCCCTGACGCACCGACGTGCCTGACCTCCACCGACTTCCCCGCCCCAATGCACCGACGCGCCCCAACGCGCCCGACCTCCACCGCGCCGTCGACCTCCACCGCGCCGTCGACCTCCCCCGCCCCGACGCACCCGACGCCGCCACCCCGACTCGCCCGACTTCGCCGCCCCGACGTCCGCCTGGGAGCCCTAGCTCCGACCTCCACCGCGCCCTCGCCGGCCCCCCTCCCCCCACCATCTCTGTGCGCCCTCGCCGCCACTCCGCAGCTGCACGTGTGTTTCTGTCACGTTCATCTTCTTCGGTTTGTTTCTTAATTATTGCTTTGTAAATTGGTAGCAATTTTGTGATGCAATGTTGGCTTAAAAATATTACTCTACTTTTACATAGCATCTTGGAGTTGTTCTTAGCACTTTCATATATATATTTGTAATTTTGTTTTGGTTAATACTTATGAAAGTGAAACATGACAGTATATATTGGCTTAATTTAGTCATTGATTTTTTTGCATATATGAACTAATTACATTCAATAAATTTAACTTTAGTCAAAACTAAAGAGATAGCTGGACATCGTTCCCTCCGCCGGAAGTCATTGGTTTCACCGGCTATGTACGCTCGAGGGGTTTCTATCCAACATTGCCGGAAGTGGAGTGGCTGCAACCCCACATAGTAAGCAACTCTATCTATATGTTTGTAGTAAATTTATCAATTTTATATATGTATAGTTGATATATATATGATTTTTAAATGTACCGCAGAGGATTGACCCAGCCATTTGGTTGAAAGAGACACTATCTTATTTTGGGGTTACGAAAGTAGATGTTTGGACCGATACTGTAGATGGTGGTGCACTATTCCAATGTCAAATCCGCTTTGCAATTGGTCTTGGTCGTGGTCACGGTCTGCAGAATTATACAAATCTCAGAGGTAGGAGCAAAGGTACCTGATCGATCGGTTGCCATAAAATATGCCATCAAATCATGTGTAACTAGGCTCGTGAGGATTGGGATCACCTTACCTACTCTATGCTCAGTGAAGATTCAAGATATAAAGCTCAACATGCATGATAAACTTACATACTTGTGTGCACAGTTTTCTTAGAACCTTCCAAATGATGTGGTAAACTCTTAGTTTTATAGCTTACATCTACTTTTTGTTGTTATAAGTTATAAAGCTTGGTTCTCATAATCATATTCTCTGCAACACTTACAGATAGAGAAGTATGGCATGAGCTATGCAGGATGCAGTTTTGAAGCCATTTTAAACCAGATCATGCATAGATTGGGTTATGAGTGGAAATATGCTCATGAAGACCCAATACAAACTATAAAAGGATATCAAGCAAAGGTGACAGCGACTAAGAGGGGAAAACCATTCACTGCTGAACCACCGTTAATCGTTGTTAGTCGCCCTTGTCCTACTAGTTGTCAGACAACGGAGAGTGCACTAATTAATACTTTGGACTTCATCGATAGCATTATGGGATACAAGATCGGTGATCTACACTACAGATCTTGTACTGCGAGAGAGTGAAATCCCCACTCCTCGCTTTGGAGAGTAGTTGGACATATGTATAATTAACTTTGTGGTTGAACATCTAGTTTATTGTAATTTTTAGTTAAGTTTTTATGAACATGATGAATGGCTAGTTGTAATTTGTAAGATCCAAATTAGCTTCTTAGTTTCAATTCTTTATATTTGTGTATAATATTCAATGCAACCAAACTGTAAAAGAAAAGAAAAATAATAAAAAGAAAAAAATAAAATGAAACATTCAGTCCCGGTTTGTATTACCAACCGGGACAAGAGATGTGCTACGTGGCAGCGCATGGAGCATGGCTGGTGCAGCCTCTAGTCCCGGTTGGTAACATAAACTGGGATTAGATGGTACCTTTTAATCCCGGTCCTACGACCGGGACTAAAGGGGGTCTTTCGTCCCGGATTCGTAACCCCGGTTGGCATACCGAGAATAGAGGGGGTTGTAAACCGGGACTAGAGGCCATATGTGCACTAGTGAGATATTCTCATGTCTTGAATATTGTTTTAAAATAATGGTTTTTATATTTTTCTGAAGTTACCTCCTAAACTGTATGAAAGGTTGATATCAGAATGGAGTATTCATCAATTTTATCTTAATGACCCAACAATAATACAGTGGGTGGGGTTCAGATTTCAGAAACAACCACATGAGCAATAATATGTGAATACAGAGCATTGATCTTGTGTTCTTTTCTTGTCCAAAACACCAAATTAATTACAAAATTGAAGAAACATGACTTCACAGAGTATTTTTAATTTATAGGTCTTTGAAAAGAGTATTTTTATAGAAGTTCATAGAAATATTTTTTTAAATACGAAACCGGACTTAACTCTATCTGTTGTCATGCAGTGACACCAGAATGCATTTTAGCTTTTGTATAGTTTACATTGAAAATGTAGCATTCAAATTGTAAATGCCAAAAAATGTAATATACGTGGAAATAAACCCAACGAAAACAAAGTATAAAACACCTTATACTATCAATCAGATAAAATATATGGTTTCAGATCAATCAATCAATAAATAGACAGACAAAATGTCAATAGCTATTTTGAGGCATTTTAATGTCTGTTTTTAAAAAATATTATTATTATTTCCTTCATTTTGGCAATGTCAATAAGATGTGCTGGATATCAAGAAAATATTAAATCATCATTTTTTCAAAAATAAATAAATCTAGGCGGAAAATCTGACAGGAAAAGGACACACTTTATTTGTCTTCTAGCCTGGTGTTAGAATTGGTTTAAGGAAGTGCAACAGCTAAGACAAACCTTGAGCCCTGGAAATAACTAGTGGGTGTTTTTCAAGGCTATTTGTTTGTCATGTGAGGTTGTTGTTGTGTTCAACCTTTGTTTGTTAACTCCTGATTGTACATTTAGGCATATGATATAGATTAGTGTGCTAGACAATAAAAATAACTTATATTATTGGCTTACTAATTATATGAGACATGTCAGGATTAATGTTATAGATGATTACCCAAAGACTTATTACTTATATATATGTCCTGCAACTGCAAGCATGTCAGTTATAATGTCAATGGAGGCTGAATTAGCCAGCATTTACAGAACACCCAGATCAAACACATATGACACGGTATGGTACCATGTGCACTATCTTCACTTGATGTTAATGCAACCAAAGTATGGTACCGTTGACTGACTATAGTATCGATGGTTATTTCAGACACAAAGCTAAATCAAACTTTATAAAGTTTGTTTTCTTTAAAAATAAAACACGCCTAATATTTTACAAGTTCTACTTGTCGAACTCATTAACTACTCGGGGTCCATGCATATGGTCCGGCATATCAGCGTAAAACTCGAGTTGTCGTGGAGAGAGATATCTGCAGATCCAAATGGTGACCATAGTGTCACAGCAATACGTGTACGTATCGATCATGTCTGCCTGTGAATGTGCAGTGCAAATTTTGGCACCACAAACCCTGCATGAGATGCAATGAATCCACCATAAATGGCACACAGCCTAATGGCATGAAAAATTAAAAATGGGGATGCAGCAAACATGTCATGGCTACATCAAGTACGGATTTTCAATCAAATTTGTCGGTTGGAGATCCATGTAGGGTCAACTGATTACTGCTTATGATGCATGAGAGATTGACAATTTCTCGTGTGGGCACAATCTTGTCCAATAATTGTTTATGTTTATCTCAAAATTATGTTTAAATTTAGTACCATCTCCCGTAAAAAGATCAGACAAGAATACCTATATAAAAGGATATCTGAGTTAATTATGTTTATGTTTATAGTATTTAGCTGATACAAGAAAAATACAGAGTGCTTTTGCCAGGCTTGCTGCCATATGCTGTCTACTTGCCACATTGTGTGGTAGTATCTTGAGCACTATATGATAATGATACTATATATGATAGTATATGTTTCACCACTTGTTCCAATGCCTTGACTTGGTGATTGTAGAATAATGGCCCCGTAGATCCATGTTGCCTGGCAGCAGGAAGCTGTGTTGGATCGAGGCTATAGTACCGACACCATGTTCCTGACTTGCATTGCTTGGAAGAATCCCTTGGATTCTTTATCTTTTTATTTAGGGGCACACTTTGGGTGAGGATAAAGTGTTGTGGCTTGGAAGAATCCCTGACTGCATTGTTGGCCAGTTTTGTTGCTGATTTCCTTTATTAGATTATATATAGGTCATCATATCCTTCATTGAATTTTTTTTTTTGGAAAAAGCAGTGACTACTTTCTGAAAGGAAGTATGAACAGCAAGAATGGTTTGGTCAATTTCAAAAAGACCTCTATTTAGGAAAAAGAGTATTATGCATTCAGTTGTGTTCTGCAAGTTGTTTTGGTGGTTGAATGACAGGGAAAGTACCTTGTAGTCTGAATTCTGTTTGCGTGCTTCAACCCTTTTGTGGACTATGTAAATTTTTAAGGAATGCATGCCTACACTTTCCAGTGTCGTTATGTTCACTTTAGAGAACAATTAATTAGCACAACAACCGGCACTAAATTTGATTTGGTGCCCTGCAGTGCAAGCGTGCAACGCCCAAAAGTTTCTTTTTGATACATGCCCACGCATATGAATAAATTAATAAAAACTGCTATATTGATCTTAGCCCAAACGCTTAGAAAGGTATGGAAACTACTGGGCACTGGGTCTCGTTTTTATAGCACTGGGCCACTGGCCTTTCTCTACTAGTCTGGGCCGAAATTTATTACTAGGCGAGCAGGGAGTACATCCTACTGTGGGCCGCACGAGCGAAGCAGGGGCCCGTTCGCCGCTGCTTGCTGCTCTGCTTTCAGAAACCAGACTGTCTAGCTCTGACTACTTGGCGCTTCAATCTTTTATTTACCTGGCCTCTAGATCTGGGCAACTAGGGACTGGGATGAGTCCTTGTAGAGTTGTAGTATAAAATTATGTTGTTATTATCAGTGTACTATACTATTATATTAGATTAGAAAAACAAACAAACAAACATACAGATAGTTCCTTTTTCTTTCTGTTTCTTTTTCGTTGTCATGCATCCAACACAGTCCATCTCACTGACAGTAGTGTGTTTGTTTTTTTTTTTCAATCCTACTTACACTTACACTTACACAGCTTTACAAGTTCATGCACCAAACCTCTAAACCGAACTCTAGCATCTGGTAGCAACTGGTTACTACAAACAGCCAAATGAAACGATGGACTCCATCTAGACTACCCTGCAGAACCCTTGTTCTTTCTTGTTGATTGGCTGATGTGGAAGGAAAAAAAAATGCCAGAACATTCAATTGAACGCCGAGGTCGGCATCGCAGCTACTTCAAGCCATTGACTAGGGGAGAATCATTGAGAATCGTTCGCCATATCAAGGTTAGTAGGACCGCAAAAGAAGCGGGAGGACAACGCAACACAATTGTCCACTTTTTCATTTTTCTCTTTCTTCTTGTCCTTGCTCCGCACTCCTTCAATTGTAATCAGCCCTCCCCTTATACTATAAAAGGGGAGAATGGCAGCGATAGTGCTCATCTTCATATATACAGAGACCTAGGAACCTCTCCCTCTCTCACCCGTTTATAACCCCTATCGCAAACCGATTAGTAACACGAGCGAATCAAGACCGGATATAAGGATGTTCTGCCTAAACTAGTATAATCTTATGCCTTTTAATTCACCATCCGAGCTTAGACAAAGTTTACTAGTTGGTCTTGAGTTTTTACACCAGCATTACCCGTTTGATTCCTTGGAGATAATTAATCGATAAGGTTAGACACCGATCCTAAAACTATTTTATGGTAGCGAGTGATCCTAAAAAATCCCTTATATAAACCATAATGGAACATTCTTCGCATGAAATTTTTGTATTTTGGTCCTTTTTGGAAATATTTTTTACAAATACCCTCTGGCAAAATATTTTTCTAAAAATACACCATTTTTAGGCGTATTAGGACATGACGCCGATGGATGAGGCTCGGCATGGACTGACACAACGCTGAGGTTCGTGCCACGTCATCACGGACCGCGGTCGTTGTTTACGCGTGATCTTGTGGGGCCCAAAGCTTGGCACTGTCTAACCTCACGCTGACCTTCATACGTCGGCGTGAGGCTGGTGCACGCCTACGTCTTGTGTTGGCATAGACGGCCCACTTGAGTGCTGCGGCCCAAGGAGTTCGGCGTGCGGCAGGTTAGCGCCGAGGCTCATATCTCGGCGCGGCATGACTGAACGCCGAGGTCGTCACCTATAAAGGCCGCAGCCGGCCCCCTTCTTCCTCCTCTATCCATTCTTTCAATACCTCTTCCTCTCTCCCTCTCACTCCTCCCCTCCCACAAACCCTAACCCCCAAATGGTCCCCTAGGCGACTGGATCTTGTCTCCTGATGTTTCCCTAAGGTAATGCTCCCTCCCCTCTTCCATTCTATCCGGTTAGTTTTTGTTGCATTGGTTGTTTAGTTGGTTAACCCTAGAAACATGTTGACAAGATTGGTTTGGATGAACTACTTGGTTTTGAGCTGTAGAGAAGTTAGATGACACTCTTATTTTAGATTAGTTTAATTTTGCTCTTAGCTTTACCTATTTGTTATTAATGGATTGGTGGACAAACAAATTTGTAGGTTTTTAGCATTTGCATTATGAACTATATTCGATTAATTACATTTATTGTTGTGGCTATTTTTGGTTTGGTGGATAATCAAATTTATGAACTATGTTGGGTCATTCATTTTTGCAATCATTGTGGCGGACGGAGTTTTAGAAAAAACGAGGGCGTCCTAGAGAATTGTACCACGATGTGTCTAGCAAGGATGCCCCTATTCCTCCTAAACTCCCTGTCCCAAAATGCGACTGTGAAAAGCCGGTTGATATTGGCCAATCTCGCCATGAGGACACAGCTTCCCGTTGCTACTACACATGCAGTTCATTTAATGTAAGTGCAAATTTTGCTTTCATTATGTCTTGATTTATTGTAGTAGTTCGCTAACAATGTTGCTAACATTCATGTTTTGTAGGACCATGAGTGGTGCTTTTCTTTCATTGGATTGACGGTCCAGAAAAGTTCGACACAAGGTTCCTCCAGTTTGACCTTTGGTGAAAAGGGTCGCATAATCCACCCGATTAATTCGAGCGGTGGGTGACACCTCCCCCTGACCCCCCACCAATGACATAAGAGGAGAAGAAAATAGCCGAATTGAGATGGCTTGAATCTCCGCCTCGGTGCAAATGCGAAGATTATTCTGTGATAAGTTCAGAAAGGCCTGACGAGTTTGAATGTCCTAACCCCATGTGGAGTAAGTGCAAATTGTATGTCTTCATGTCTTTCTTAGTCTTTGTGCATGTACTGATATTTCACTTTCTAGGGTGTGTATATCTTGTTGCAGAAGTGTAACTTCAGGGAGTGGCTCTGGGGTCCTAAGAACAATTGGTCGGAGCCAAAGGTGGACAAGAAGAGAAAAGTGGTTACCCTCGCTCTTCCTCTGATGTGCAAATGTGGTGTCGAAGCGCAGTATGGCCTACTTCCTTCGAAGCTTGGAATAGGCTATTGGTGCGGCCATATGGTTGATTATGATGAGGTTCGTTCGTTCTACCTCTTGCTTCCTTGATATCCAAACTTTGTTCTATTTGCTGACTGTGTATAATTCTTCCATTCGAGCATAGAGCCTCAGGAAATGCAAGTGGGAGGTCTTTGACCATGATGAAGACAGGAGGGAATACATGAATACACTCAAACATAAGCAATTCATGGACCAGATGATGAGGTCAGGTACTCATTTTGTGGACAACTACATTAAGATGTAGAAACAAGCATAGCTTGACTATGCCAGACGATTGGGTGTCCAAATCCCAAGTGCTGCTTAGTGGAGGAAAGACTATGAGGCAGTGAAAAAGAAGAGAGCAGAGGAGGCAGCAGTGCATGCGAAAATTGAGGTGAAAAGAAGAGAGTATGAGGTCATCAAAGGCCTTGAAGCTCGCTTGTGTCTCAGTGAGTGTCTCTCAAAGCTCATAAACATGTTTGTTGTTTGTCTTTCTAACTTTTTGTTTTGTTTACTACAGAGATTGGATGCACCGGGAACTAGGATGTTGAGGTTGCGCATTCAGCTTATTTGGAGCAAACGGTAGTGGAGTCCGAGAAGAGGGCTAATGAGAAGGAGAAGATGGAGGAGGATAAAAAGAGGAGCACTGACGCGGAGATGGAGGACGATGATGACACTTCTATATTGCACAAGCTCATCGCCCTAGCGGAGGCCGATTTGGAGGCACAGGCTTTTGAGAAGGAGAAGATGGAGGAGGCTGAAGAGAGGAGTGTTGAGGCAGAGATGGAGGACAACGACGACACTTCCAGATTGGACGAGCTCATCGCCCTAGCGGAGGCCGATTTGGATGCGGGTCAAGGCAAGTTTCTTACTCAATACACTGAGGACGAGGAGTATGATGAAGCGTTCACCCAAGACCTCAATGAATTCAAGGCCGCTTACTATAAGAAAAAGGAAGAAGAGGGCAATGCAGCTGAGCGTAGCCTTACCAACGAGTTTGTGGTAGAGGATAGTGGTTTTGAAGATGAAGACTTTCTTCCCGGTTATGTTTTGGATATTTAGGTCCAATTTGTTAGTTGAACTTTAAGTATTGGACCATTATGTGCATCCTGCTTTGTTGAGAGACAAATTGTGTTGTAATGGACTATTGCCCATGACCTATAATTGTGTTGTAATGGACTATTATTATGGACGTAATGCACGCATGTGTTGTATGACTAAACATAGGATTAGCCTTTTCAGATGAAATGCATGCACACTGCTATAGACTTTTTAGTTGAGATGACAACTGAACAACTATAGCCTTTTTAGATGAAATGCATGCACACTGTTATAGACTTTTCAGTTGAGATGACAAATGAACAACTGTAGCCTTTTTAGATGATATGACAGAACACAGTTGTAGGCTTGTCAGGTCGAATGACTAGACACGGTTGTACCCTTTTCAGATGGAACGACTGTACATAGTTATAGGCTTTCAGTTGTAGCATTTAGGCTTTTTAGTCTATGAACAATTACCTTCAAAGGTGTTAGGTTTACTGGCACCCAATGTGAATCTACCTTCAGCTATATATATGTAGTCCCTGCTCCATTTCTTGCTTCATGTCCATACCTGTTCTTTTTGTTTGTTTGCTTTAGTTGCAATGTCTGGTGGAGGATCCTTGAGCGGAAAGGGTTCTGATAGAGGTAGAGGCAAGGGAGGGAAGAAGGGGGTTCTGATTGTGTGGGAGGGTTCTTTGGGTCCAGATTCATTTGATGAACCAATAGAGGAATCTCCTTTGGAGAGCAAGAGTGACTTTACTCGAGATTAGATCATATGACAACCGCATGGAAGATTGGCCCAAGTGCCACCATGGTTTGGATTGTGTCATCTAGATGTGCAATGACTGTGAAGGTGGAGGTCGTCGTTTCTTCAGATGCCCAAGAGGATGGGTATTTTGTTCAAACTCTATTCTTTTTTACATATGCACATCATTTTTTTGTAATATTTATTCAAGTCAATTCATGGTAATCAGGATTCAAACTGTTCGAAAAACTATGGTTTCACATCTACATAAGGTTGGCCTGCAGGACCTCTCCCCGCAGCATGACAATACCTCCTTTGATGCATGGTGGGAAGTACAAATTCTGGTGTTGATAACCAGACTAAAAAGGGTCTCAATTCCATCATCATTCTAGGAGCTTGGTCTATTTGGATTCACCACAATTGTTGTGCGTTTGATGGTAGTTAACCGAGCCTAAGTAGTGTTCTAGCTTCGGTAAAAGATGAGTTCCTCCTATGGAGTTTGGCCGGAGCTCAGGGCATATTCAATCTCCTTCCTCTAGAGCCAGTCAATGCATGAGTTCCTCTCTAGTGTTCTTGGATCAAGTTTGAAAAGCGAGAGAGATAGAGAGAGATACACCTTTAGATGTAAAATAGAGAGAGAGAGTGTGTGTGGCTATATGGGGTTTCTAAACCCACTCCTTTACTCTTCTTAATATAATGATATGTAGCTCTCCTGCATGTTTGAGAAAAAAAACTTCCACTTCCTCGCTATCCTCTGCATTCCTCTTCTATTCCCAGTTACTCTTGCATTCTCCCTTGCGCTGTTACACCACAATTCCAGCATACTCGTGAAATGAAAAATCAAGCCACAAGGATTATTAGCAGATAATTGAAGCTCCTGTGCTTCTCTGTGGCTAGGAAAGCCACGGTGCATCTCCACCAAATGTTGAAAGAAACATGGGAAAGACCCAACCGCTTGAGAACATTAAACTATAATTGTCATGAGAAAACATATGAGACCAAGAAGAATTGTACTGTCTCATCAGCACGATCACATAGCGGGCATTGCTACGGGTAAGGCAAACATGCATTATTCAAGACTCATAATTAGCAAACAATACTAGAATACTGGGCTTGTATGAATCCCTTCATTTTGGAGGACTGGAATGTATTTAAGAAATTAGGTTATTTGGCTTTGAATTTGAGATTCCACAACTTTCAAAGTTTACATATAATCCTATCTCAAATTCATAGGGTTGGAGATGAGAAATGGATTCTATAGATCATCATGCTATGTTTGTACTCTTTAGCTTAATTTAAGTTGTAGAAATTGTATAACCTATCCCAAATATGCGCCTAAACTATAATTTATTACAATGAGTTCAATTCCAAGGATCCAAACGGGGCCTTACAGAATTATGAATGAAAGGAGAGGTTGCTTTTTAGTTTTGTTTGCACCAGAATTCCTTCTAAATGACATTTTCTTGAACACCTTTGAAGTTAAACTAACATAAATGTTGGTTTTGTTTAGGACCAGGAAATGAAATTTTTGGAACCTTGACTGAAGCAAGTTATTGGGATGTTGTGATGGCTTCTGTAGTTTCAGGCACTGGCACAGATGCTATATGGACGAACTGATTCTATCCCAAATTTGCAATACATACAGCTTGGAGCAGGAAGCATGGTTGGTCATAACTAATAACTGCACAGCATATTTTATTTTAATTATAATATTATTAAAATAAAAGATGAACGGATCTTTCTCCATACAGTTTGTCATGAAGAATTCTCATGAAAATATTTTGTTGAGTCAAGTCTCTATACTGCAGATCTTTCAACATTAAATTGGTTTTACAAAAAGAAAAATGAGTGTAAACAGTAAATGGACAATTTGTACAGGGGCTTCTGCTTGACTGAATTTGGCAGTGACATAAATTCTGAGTGTTTGGATCCTGGTGAACATATGAAAATTTTATTTTCGTATACATACAACTAAGTTTATTTGTTCTTAGTATCACTCGGTAAATTGTCCAGAGAGTATTGATAAGATGAGTAAAGTATCCAACTGATATTTTTGGTCATTGGTTCCCTAACAATCTCTCTAAGCTGTATGTACTTAAAGGCGGCTTCTTACATGCCACCTCTTGTTTGTGATGTGTACCAGATAACTCTGAAGAACTTCGAGAAGTTGAAGTACTCTACATCATTGGTATAATAAGCTACTAGTTTCTACTATTCTTTCAATCATATGTGCATCTTGTTAGTATGTTCTCTGGAAGCATATTTCTCATCAGACCTCCTTCATGGCCAGGTTATTAAATTGTCATGCACATGAAGAGACTCATCGTAGAGGGTTGTCATTGCATTGCAAAGATGGATGGCAGACTGGTTGGGGTTGGTATTAGCAGAAGATGGAGATTGATATCCGAGGGACTGAATTTTCAAACAAAGAACCATTGTTCAAATGGATGTCTGCCTCTATATGATGGACATGGAACATGCTGTTCTTGAGATACTTGGCCCCAAGGACTCGGAGAGCATTGTTTTAGAGCACACTAAAATGTGGCACTTCTGGTGGTTGCAACAATCTCAAAATAAGATGCTCCGCTCTAGGTACGGCCATCACTACAAACTTGGAAGTTGTTCTTTCCTTTTATTGAATAGTCATTATAAAGGATGGTGGACCAGCACATTGTCCTGGTATATGATGTTATGGTAGTTTGTGTTGTTTTCTAAATCCTAACTAGTGACAGATGTTGCTTATAGCAAGTTACAATTTTTTTCCTTGAATGCGCAGAACTGCATATTATTGCCATTAAGAAGTAGAAAGCAAAGTACAAAAGACAAGAAATAATACGGAGAGTACAAAAGACAATAAAGGAGAGTATTGTTGCCCCCCGCTCCTCATGCTTGCGCCCCACCTTCTCCCCGTGGCTGCGCAAGCGCCCCCACCCGTGACGGCAAGCTCCTCCCTCTCTCTTCCCTCCGGAGGCAACGGCGCTAACAAGCTCATCCCTCTCACCCCTCCAGTGACAGCGGCACCAGCGAGCAAGGTAGGCCTCCTCCTCCTCCTCCTAGATTTGCTTCTTAGGGTTTTGGCAAGTCTCTCCCTTCTTTCTTCTCCAACTCCGAGGGGCCGGCAGGCCGACCAGGTGGTGGTGAAGGAGGCCGAGCGGTTTAGGGGCCTGGCAATGGTAGCGTCGCTGGCGAGCATGGTCACGGTGGAGCTCTGGCAAGAGGGGGGAGGGGAAGAAGGCGGCCGCTGTGGTCCGGCGAGCTCCTCCCTTTCTCCCCTTCGGTGGAAGTGGTGCCAGTGAGCGAGGTAGGCCTTGTCTTCCTCCTGGATCTACTTCTTAGGGTTCCCGTGAGCCTCTCCCCTCTTTCTTCTCCAACTCTAGTTGGCTATGGAAGGGGCTATTTGGAGGGAGGTAGGCTAGCCTGGTGGTGGTGGGGAAGGAGGCCTGGTGGTGGTAGTGTCGCCGGTAAGCTTGGCCATCATGGAGCTTCGGCGAGACCCGGGGGGGGGGGGGGGGGGGGGACGAGGGACGACGACGGCGAAGCTAGAGTAGTGGTGGTGGTGAGGACAGTGAGGGGTGGGAGCACGCGGCACGGCAAAGATGACGGAATGCGGGACCCATCACACGTTATCTTTGTCCATTTTATCAGATTGGATGCTCCACCTGGTACGTAGGCACACTTTGTGGTTCATCACACTGACACACCACACTGTCACTGAAAGTCATGCAACTAGAGAATGTCATGTTCTTGATTTCAGTAGTATGAAATATGTGTATAGAAGGAATAAATTTAACCGAATTGAACTCAAGTTTGTGCTTGAAAACTTCTACGCATTTGTTTTTTATGCTGCTTACTTTATATGTGTTATGAAGTAAGCTTAAGTGGTATTTTTTATAAAGTAGCTTAAGTGGATAAAGTAGCTTAAGTGGTATTTTTACCACTGTTCTTTATTTTATCACAATATTCCATTAAAATTTTGTATTTCAGTCGCATATTTTGAAATTGACATTAGGCATGCATTATATGTATAGCTTAACAAATTACAATCATTTTTCCTCAAAAAAATCGAATGACAATCATTTCTTCTTTATGGTATATCTTGCCTATAAAAATTTCTTTTAGATGTGTTATGACTTGCTTAAGCCATGCCAAATATAACTGTAGGAGTTGCACACCAAATGTTGGTTGAGTGCTGCCAACCATTTGTACAACCAGATTACAACAAGGGAATAAAATAGTTAAAATCACTTGGGTGGAGATTTACTTATTGATCAAAGAGGTTGGGATACCTGTCTTTAATGCGTTTTTACAAATGTGTTTGTAGTGCATTCAAGTAATAAATCAAGTGCACTTTAGGCAGTATTCTGGATATAGGTCACCACAAACATAAAAGATTTAATGCTATCTATAACCTTTCAGGTAGAAGACACCAAGCCCAACACATCAAAAAGTTGAACCAAGTGGTTGAGAGTTCCCCATTTGCTGTCATGGCCATAGAGAACCCTGGGCCACATGCTGACTTCGAAAGTATCATGGCTGATCTTGAGTCTGAGAACTTGGTTGCTAACATCTCTGCTATAAATCAAGCATTGGCGTTGATTGCTGAAGGTAAAATCCCTGAACCCCAGTTGTTGTGCCGCCTAATCGCCGGTCTTGCTTCCAATCTAGAGAAGCCTGACCATGACTCTGCCACCAAGAGGAGTGTTTCCTCGACTCTGAAGGTAATCAGGGTGGCTATTGCTAGAATAGAATGATTGCATTACTTGGCTAACCCTAGAAGGGTAGCTATATAGAGTGTCATACATGGGCCTCATGTGCCTAACCTCATGGGCCTACTACACTTATACTCCAACACCCCCCGCAGTCTAAACTTCTGATGCAGTGGAGTTGCAGACTGGGCATGAAAAGAAGCACACACACGAGCCCCCCACAGACGCAACTAGCCACCGGTGACATTGAGGCTGGAGCGGAACTCAGTGAAGGTCAAGGACGGGAGGCCCTTGGTGAAGATGTTGGCAAACTGGGAGGTGGTCAGGACGTGGAGGACCCAAACATCGCTGATGGAGACTTGATCATGGATAGTGTAGGTCGATCTCCACATGCTTGGTCCTCTGGTGCCGAACAGGGTTGGTGGAGAGGTACACCGCACTGACGTTGTCGTAGTAGACCAGCGTGCTCTAGGAGAGAGGGCTGTGGAGTCAGCGAGGAGCTACCAGAGCCAGGAGGCCTCAGCCACGCCGTTGGTGACAGCGTGGTACTCCACCTCGGCACTGGAGCGGGAGACCACCGGCTGGCGCTTGGACGACCAGGACACCAGGTTGCCACCCAGGAAGATAGCGTAGCCAGAGGTGGAGTGCCGAGTGTCGGACACCCGGCCTAGTCGGCGTCAGTGTAGACGACGAGCTCGGTGGAGGATGACCAGTGAAGGAGCAAGCCTGAGTCGACAGTGCCGCGGAGGTAGCGGAGGAGGCGCTTGAGTGCAGTGAGGTGGGGCTCTCGGGGATCATGCATGTGAATGCAAATCTGCTGCACAGCATAGGTGATGTCCGACCTGGTGAAGGTAAGGTACTGAAGTGCACCTGCAAGACTCCGGTATGCCATGAGGTCTACCACTAGGTTTCCCTCAGCTTCTGACAACTTGCCTTGTGTGTCAACCAGAGTGGGGCAGGGCTTGCAATTACTCATCCCAACTCGCTCCAAGATATCTAGAGTGTACTGCCGCTGGTGAAGAAGAAGCCTAGTGGGACGAGACTCAACAGTGACCCCGAGAAAATGGTGGAGCACCCCAAGATCCTTCACAAAAAACTCCTGCTAAAGAGAGCTGATGATGCGGTGGAGTAGTGACGAACTGGAGGCTGTGAGAACAATGTCATTAACATATAGCAGCAGGTAGGCAGTCTCAGCTCCACGGTGATAGATAAACAGAGACGTATCTGACTTGGCCTCCGCAAAGCCCAGTGTCACTAGGAAAGCAGCAAACCGAGAGTGCCACGCTCGAGGGGCCTGCTTGAGGCCGTAGAGAGACTGTTGAGCCGACAGACAATGTCAGGACGAGAAGAGTCAACAAACCCTGCTGACTGGCTGCAGTAAACTGTCTCAGTAAGAGTCCCATGCATAAAAGCATTCTTGACGTCCAGCTGATGCACGGGCCAAGAATGAGCGAGAGCCAGTGAGAGCACCGTGCGGACGGTGCCCGGCTTCACCACTGGGCTGAATGTCTCATCATAGTCGACTCCAGGCCACTGAGTGAAACCCCGGAGTACCCAGCAAGCCTTGTACCTCTCAAGGGTACCATCAGCCTGCTGCTTGTGTGTCCAGATCCACTTGCCAGTGACAACGTTGGAGCCAGGCGGACGGGGCACCAGATCCCATGTTTGGTTGGTGAGGAGAGCTGCGTACTCCTCTTCCATCGCACGGCGCCAGTGAGGGTCCGACAAGGCGTCGTGAATAGAAGAGGGTACAGGAGAGACCTACGTGTTGTCGGGCATCGCCGTGAGAGCCCGGGACCGCACGGTACCCGCCGCGTGCCGCGTCACCATAGGGTGAACATGCCACGGGTATCGGTGAAGGAGCAGCAGGTGGTACACCAGCGGCATGACACTGGCAGCCGGGGGCAGCGGCGGTGGTGTAGGCGTCGCCAGCGGAGAAGAGGTCACTGGCGGTGGAGGCATCACCGGCGGAGAAGAGGCCACCGGTGGTGATGGAGGTGCCGGTGCCGCCCGCGCCCAGCGTTGGTAGACATGCATCGGCTGGGCGAAACACGCAGGAGGTGCAGGAACCGGTGTTCCTGGCCCCGTGTTGGGTGGAGGAGCAGGGGCCGCACCAGAGGGCGACGCCTCCGGACCCGTGCAGGGCATAGGGCCAGGAGCATCACTGATGGGCGGCGAGTCAGGGCACGGGGCTGGCGAAGGGCACGGTGGAGCAGTACCTGCAGGAGAAAATGGCAAAACTGGCTGGACCACCGTGTCAGTGAAAAACAGAGAGGAGAGGTCAGGGTCAGGGGTTGAAGGTGGTGTGGTGGTGGTGGAGAAGGGGAAGACAGACTCATCAAACACCACATAGCGAGAGATGAGGACCCGATGAGAGGTGAGGTCAAAGAACCGGTACCCCTTGTGATCTGGGGAATACCCGAGAAAGACACACAAAGTTGAACGGGGAGCCAGTTTATGGGGAGTGGTGACAGTGGTATTAGGTAACACGCACACCGAAGACAAGAAGGTGGTCATACCGAGGAGGGGTACCGAAGAGAGCGTGGCGTGGTGTAGGAGCTAGGAATGCAGCGGAAGGAAGACGGTTTAGGAGATAGGTGGAGGTGTGCAGAATCTACCCAGAAATGAGCAGGAAGCAATGCCTGGAGTAGAAGGGTGCGCATGGTGTTGTTCATGGTGTGAATCATGCGCTCAGCCTTGCCATTTTTGGAGGAGGTATACGGACAAGACATGCGCAATTGGACATTGTGAGAGAGGAAGAAGGCACGGGAGGTGGAGTTATCAAACTCACGGCCATTGTCACACTGGACAGCCTTGATGGTAAGGCCGAACTGAGTAGACACCCAAGCAAAAAAGTGGAGAATAGTAGGGAATGCCTCAGACTTTGCACGTAAGGGAAAAGTCCATGAATAATGAGAAAAATCATCAACCACCACAAGATAATATTTATAGCCAAAAATACTGATGACAGGAGATGTCTATAGGTCACAGTGTACAAGATCAAACACATGAGTAGCATGTGAAGTAGAAGATTGAAAAGGAAGATGAACATGACGGCCCAGTTGGCACGCATGACACAAGTGCTCATCGTGAGCCTGAGTACAACGAATGTCGAAACTACGACTAAGTTGCATCAGAGCATCACGTCCAGGATGGCCGAGACGATGGTGCCAAGTGGTGGAGGAAGTAGAGGCGGTGAAGGTAGCTGACAACATGGACGGTGAAGAAGGTGAAGCAGAAGCTAGAAACCGAAGGGTGTAAAGGGGCCCCGAGCTGTCACATCAGAGGAGAGGACGCTGGGAAGCCAAATCCTTCACAGTAAGACTAGAAGAGTCAAATTCAATAGAACAGGAATTGTCAGCTGTAAAATAATGAATAGAAAGATGGTTGTGAACCATAGAAGGAGCAACAAGAACGTCAGGAAGACGAAAGGAGCCATGAATGCCGGTGGCACCCATGGACATGACAGGAAGACACGACCCATTTGCGACCATAATGGACGAAGGATGAGAGGGAGAAGGAGGGTGAACAGAGGAGAGTATACTAGGGTCAGGAGTAGTGTGGTAGGTGGCACCCGAGTCGGCGACCCATGCTGGTCTGGCAGGAGGTGTCAGGGCCATGGTGATGAAAGTGGAAGCCAAGGCCGCCGGGTCCCAACCGACGGGCCCGGGCGGGGCACCAGGAGGTGTCACCCACGGTTCGGGCGAGGTGCCAGGAGGTGTAGCCCACGGAGTCGCAGAGTGAAACCCTGGAGGAGCACCAGTGAGCATGGCCGCCGGCGGGTGAGACTCACCGCCAGGAGCCTAGAAGGGCCACATGGAGATGCACCCTGCCCACAGGTTGTTGAAGAAGGGCCAGGGTGTACCCTATGGAGGCACAGGTGCTGGGTTGCTCCCATGGCCAGCACCCGCACCACGCCCCCCTTCGCGGCGATGATGGCCACCACGTCCCCCCACCCCTGCTCGACTCGGGGGGAGGAGGACCAAGAAGAGATGACGGCGGCGGAGCAAACAGAGACGGCGGAGGAGTAGCGGCAAGGGCAGCTGAGGAAGATGAGATCCCCAATGCAGAGGTGGACCGGGCTGGATGCCCTGAGTGAGCTCCTCCATGACAAGGTCATCACTGACCTGCAGGAAGGTGGGGAAGGGCCGCTGCCAGGTGATCCACGTCCGGAGGTGGGCATAGCGGTCACTGAGCTCGCGGAGGACGTTGAGGACCAGGATGCGGTCCTCCACGGGCCAGCCAAGGTCACCGAGGGAGTCGGCCATGCCCTTCATTCGGTGATAGAACTCGCTGATGGAGAGGTCACCCTGGACAAAGGTACGGAAGCTCGCATCGAGACACAGAGCCTGGGCCTCAGCATTGCCCAGAAACTGGCCCTCCAGGGTGAGCCAGGCCTGGCAAGCATCGACGGAGTTGCGGATGAGGTTGTGCAGGTCGAGGGAGATCATCCTGATGATCCAGGAGAGCATGATACTGTCGAGATGCAGCCACGCTGGGGTCTGGACCGTGACCGAGGCGTCGGCAAGGACGTGGTCATCTAGGGCATAGCGGCGGAGGGTGAGGAGGACCAGGTCCCGCCAACGGGCGTAGGCAGGTGACTCAAGCTTGAGGACGACCGGGATGAGGAGCCAGATGTTTTGGACACTCCTGGCTTGGTAGTGGAGCTACGCCACAAGCGGGTCAGCCGGGTCGTGCCAGAGGACCGCGGTGTGGGACACGTGGTGGCCCGGTGAGCCAGAGGAGGTGACCCCAGCGTTGTACGAGGCAGGGAGGATGAGGATCTGCTCCGCCTTGGCGATCTGGCGGGCCAGTGCATCGGCTGCCTCATGCTCGCTCTCCCAAGCGAGGGCGGCGGCACGCACACGAGCCTAGCCTTTCGCAGCAGCCGCCCGGGCAGCGACGAGGGCAGCGGCGAGGGCGGAGTCGGTACCCATGGCGTGGAAGTGAGAAGTGGGCGGTAGAGGTGGAGGGGCGGGAAAAGGAGCCACGCCCAGCCCTGCAGCTGCGACGGCGGCAGCCACGGCCGCAGCGTCGACGCCGGTGTCCGGGCGCCCGCACCCGCGCCTGGGCTGTCCGTGCCTGGTGCACCGTGTGCGCCCGCGCTGGGGGCGCCTCCTGCTCCGTGTGCACCTGCGCTGGGGCCGCGTCCGCCCGTGGCCAGGGGCCCGTCGGGTGCGCCGCCTGGGCTGGCTGCTGCGCCGTGCGCGCCTGGGCCGCCCACGGCCAGGGGCCGCCGGGTGCGCCGCCTGGGCCGGCTGCTGCGCCGTACGCACCTGGACCGCCTGCGCCGGGGCCGAGAGCGCCGTCCGCGGCCAGGGGCTCGCCAGGTGCGCCGCTTGGGCCACCGCCAGGGGGGCCGCAGCCTCCACCGCCCGCACCGGGTGCGCCGCCCGCCGCCAGGTGGAGTGCCGGCAGCTGCTTGTGCCCAGGAATAGTTGGGAAGCGGGGGGGGGGGAGTGGAAGTAGGTAGTGGAGGGAGGGGGAGGAGGAGGCCGGCCGGCCCTGGTGGTGGCGGCGGCGGCTGGGGAGGAGGGGAGGGAGAGAGAGAAGAAACTCTAGCTTGATACCATGCTAGAATAGAATGATTGCATTACTTAGCTAAGCCTAGAAGGGTAGCTATATAGAGTATCATACATGGGCCTCATGGACCTAGCCTCATGGGCCTAATACACTTATAGTCCAACAGCTATCATTTGGAACCACATGAACATGGACTCCTCAGCTCACGATGAGGCTCTCCATGCCATCTGGCGTTGTTTTTTTGATGAAGGTATTCGTCATATTCAACATGGTGCAAGTATGGGTAAGGCTGTGGACAGTACAGGATCAACTGGCTGCCGTCAAAATGTTATGCTCCTTCTTCCATCTCTCACAAGGGAACATCAATGACACAAGGTGTGTTGCAGCCTTTGCGTCACTGATGTTGTCACCATACAACACTGTGGTGTGTGCATGTGCAGATGCCCTGCTCTCTTTGCCCCCTGTTGTTCCAGGATTTGCATATGCCGTTGCAAGAGCCTATGGCCATATGCTTGTAACAGTGCCACCACAATCATCACTTCAGGTAAGCAGCATGGTTGCAATGCTTGGTAGGCTGAAGCAGGTTAGTATGACCATGGTCCATCACCCAGGGTTTGATGGCCTTGCTGTGAATGTACTAGCAGCTTTAGCAAATCGCAACCTTGCTGTTAGAAAGAATGTTCTGAACCAGGTGGTCAGCCTCCTCACTCGAAGCAACGTCAAATATGTGCTGGATCTCCTGGATGAGTTGCTTATGGCTACTGACATCCCTGAGTATGAACAGATGCTGGAGGAGGCGATTACAGAATGCCATTCTGCTTTTCCGGGGAGTATCATAGAATACACACAAGGTTCCAAGTATGCTGTGTATGATGATAGTATTCTCTACATCATAGACATCATTGACACCAACCAGTCGTTGCAAACCGAGCTTCTGAAAGGTCTTCTAAGGGTGCTCCGGCATGTCAAATCACCGCTGGTATGCGCTGCTGCTGTCTGGACCATCTCATCCTTCTCTGAATCAACAGTAGAGGTCATTGATGCCATTGCTGCGCTTTCACGCTTCTTCAAGGACCTACTGGATCGACGTAAAATTGAGAAGCAGATACTTGGAGGCGAAGTGGAGGATCAGTACATGCTTTCTACTGATTATTATGGTGTCACTGCTAGAGATGCACAGGGAGAGTACCAGAAGCCATAGCTGATGGAGATGGAGGAATTGTTATTTGTGCGCATAGGGCTCACAAGGCAAGCAGGTGGGAGCTATGACATTGCTTCAAGTTCCAAGAGCAGTAATAGTTCTGTGATGTATGTTCCGAAGCCATTGGAGCATATGGACACCCTGTCATTCCTTGTGCATTCTGGAGAAGTGGAGATGCCCTCTTGGCACATTTCGTGGAAGACATGCTGTCTGACCTCAAGGAGAAGGCCGAAGCTGGCGTCATGAGAGGATGAGTTCATTTGAAGTAATGATTTAAAGGTCTCAGCCTCAGGCACAATGACTATATATATACTCATTCCTCAGTTACTTTGTTCCCTAGTGCTGGGTTTTAAAAATGACTACTCATTACTTTGTTCCCTAGATCTGGGTTTTAAAAATTAGAAATGGAGTCGTTGAACATTGATCATTCGTTCCTCAATATGCATAATGCTGTCATTTTTATGGAGGCAAGGGAATATATTATCAATTATATATATGTGCTTCTCATATTACTATCGCTAATACCTTTCCATTGAACCTTTTGCCATCTATTTGTGTTGGTTGAGTTGACATGATTGAATATTCTTTCACAGTGGATGATATATGGTGCTTTTGGGATTATCCAAATATTTTTGTTCTCTTTGCTTACTTGTCTTAGAAAAGAAGAAATGCAGAATGGAACAGGGATCTTTTATGGCCTTGTAGCTATGCTGGTTCAGCAACGGTAGGCTGATGCTGATCTAATTATCATCCATTTAAACTTTTTTTTGCCTTTGTCACGCTACATGGCATTATGTGATGGTATGATTTATGTAGGCAACGACTCATTTGTCATATACTCCGTATGTTTTTTTAATAACTCTCTTGTCATGAGTTTTATTTTTTTTCTTGAGAAAGGGAAGTCTCCTGTTTTATTTCAACGAATAAATCAAACATGTCTAGTGTCGAATTTCTCATTAACTCTGGATGTTTGCACCTCCAGCTGAGTTCAAGCAGCGCTCTTGCTATATAGATTCCAGCATCTGCACAATGCTGTCCAAGGGTCCAGGTACTGCCGATGCACAACAAACATCTCCCTTGTGTTCCACCGGACCATTACCTTAGTTTTTGTACACCAAAAATATGCTCCTATAGACAAGGTGTGATAGGTACGAAAGTTGGGGGACCACACGCGCTGACTGCGTGTCAAGCTCCGAGCACCAGTCACCCGTAGTTGTGGCCTTGGCCGAATGTGATGTGGCGGGCCGGTCACGTGGTCAAAGCATAGGGCAAATAGGTAAAGTCACGTGTGCCTGTCACTGTGTCACCAAGCTGAAGCGGACCAAACGCCAAATTACTACCCTATTCCATAATGGTCCATTCCACGACAGTCTGAGGTTGCTTAAAGGCCAAACAAGCGCCCCCCCACCCCCCACATCCACAAGTATGCAAACTTTTCATCCCTCTGATTCTCTTCTGCGTTCTTCCTCTTGTGCTGCACCCCTTGCGCGCACAAGAGGCTCAGGCACTCTTCATTTTTTTCTTGAATACGTACGAGTATGCATATATTTGTATTAGAACGAAGAGTTTATATATAAGAAGCCATTACCGGCTGAAAAAAAAAACGCTAGAGGCTACATATTGAAAAAAAAAATTCTAGAATCGAAGTGGTACTACTGTCCACGCTACACCTGAGTAAGGGCCTTCAATGACCCAGCGCCAGCATCGACCAATGAGTTGGCTTGAGCTTTTTTGATGAGGTGCAGCATCTCTGGAACCGTTACCGACGCATTCATGAAGCATTGCGTTCTTTCCAAAGTTGCCAAGAGATAAGTGCAAAAAGATTTTCCATGCCTCTGTCACATACATGTTGCAAATTGATTATTGATGATTTCATATAAACTGTCAAAATGTGCAATTTCAATGGCTTCAACAACAGAACAACTTGTGTTAAACATAGAGGTCCAAAATACATTTGTTACTCACTTCACCTCACATCACCTGGCATCACTAACACATCATAGGTCTGATGCTCACTT
This sequence comes from Bothriochloa decipiens, assembly GCA_023333625.1. NCBI lineage: Eukaryota > Viridiplantae > Streptophyta > Magnoliopsida > Poales > Poaceae > Bothriochloa > Bothriochloa decipiens. Next base: position 45,444,643 of record CM041640.1, on the reverse strand, counting down.
CACCAACAATACAATGAGCATCAAAAACTGGACACACAGCATTGCAACACACACAAGACATATAGCTCACAACAACATCACTCCTTGTCCACTAGGGAAAGATACCACCTCTTTCTTCACCAGTGCTGCCCCAAATCGACATGTATCTTCAAACCTTGATGTTTCTTCTTCCACATTGAAGGCTGAACTGAATTCCACATCGTTTCCCCCCAACAGGGCCGCCAGCTCTCCCTTCCTGGCCAATTCCCTGAGGTGATCCACATACTCATCTTCCCAGTAGAAAACGGACACCCAGAGTTCCTCTGCAAAAGAATTGAAAACACATGAAGAACCAATGAAAATCCAGCACCGGATTGAAACCACGATGAAGAATCATGAAACCCTAACTGACCTTATGGAAGGGGCAATAGTAGAATACTTGACCCAAGGTTGTCTCCATTGTCGACACACGCCGCACCAACCACGCCTCCTGCATATGGAGCAGAAAATGAGGGGGAGCGCTCCATTCCCTTGTTGCGCCATGGAGATCGAAGGAGGGAGAGAGAGACGACCAAATGGCAGCGAGAAAGATGAAGCTGCAAAGAGGAGGATGAAGACTGAATGCGGAAGAGATCTGGGGGCAAGCTACATATTTCCATGGCCCAACCGCCCTCACGCCCCGGTCATGACCCCCAGCGGCAGTTTTGGCCACGCTGGCCAGCCCACGTGGGTGAAATTTCGTTAACCAGGCTAACTTGGGCCTGCGGTGAACCGAACAGCAAGTTCACGGGGCAAAATGTGCAATTTGACAGTCCATGGACCTATTTGATACAGCGAGAAAAATCCATAGGGCTACAGTGCATTTTACTCTAAACCATGAGTTTGGCTCTCCTCGATTCTCCACAAATTTGATCCTGCCATTTTTCATTGGTTGGGTAACCTGATGGACTATATATACATTTATGTGGATGGGTGTTCATAGAGTTGTTGTTGCCTTACGATTTTAAATTTAGCGTATCATATTTGTGCAAATCAACCATTGAACATGATGAGTCTTGCTCGGGTTAGTTGTTGTCACATATCTTTTAAGTTCATGTTCAGATTGTATTTTCAATTCTCATAGTAACTTTTTTAGCAAGGTATTGAAGGAACTTGGTCAATTTTCATGAAGTTAGCACCTGCTATGGCCTATGGGGTTTATACAATAATTTCCCAACTTCTTATTGTCCATTAGGCTACCCCAGCTGCACTGCGATGGTGTCCCTTCATTCTTGCTTAATTACTCCTCCATTTTCCCTATTGATTAAACTGGTTCCTGTAAAACACAAGAAATTCACAGTAAAAGAAAAATGCATCCTATTGGTTACAAAAGTTTATGCTTGCTCGCAGCTTCTAAATAGTCACTTAATTATTGGATTTGCAATTTCTATAAAAACATATGGAATAACCAACAAAATTCGCCAGACCACAAAAGATATTGTCCATTTCATGCACAAAAGTTTGTTCCTAGCTTGATTTCTTGCCTACCAATTAATTACAATGGAGCTGGCATCATTTCTTTCAGGATAAATAGACATGATTGGGAGTGCATGTGAAGCTGTGAAGTAACTAATAGCTGAAAGCCGTAAGAGCTATGGGCTAGGAACCCATCAGGGAACAAATCTTGGTCCTACACGAAACACAGTTTGCAAAAAATACAGATACAGGAAAGCCTACTTATAGCAACAGTAAATTATTTGAAAGGTGAAAGGTAAACAAATTTGCAAATAGACTTCCAAACCAAAGAGTCCTTTGCTTTGTCAGTGTTAATAAATAAATTTTTAAATAACTTCCAAAACAAATAGTCATTCCACTTCTATTTTCATGTTACAATTTTAAATAGTTACAACTTTACTAACATTGTTTAATTGCCAGAATTATGGGTACCTAGAGATCAGAGGCACCACAATCTCTTCCTACCCATCTGATAGGAGTGCTTTTAGCTGCTTATCTCAGTAGTCATATTAGTTTAGTTCCTATGATTGAAGTCTTGCTTTCGGTTCTCACAAAATGCTATGCAATTATTGGTATACAGTTTCTCCAGCAAAGATGAACTGGTGCTTTTTTGCATTGTTGTGAGAGGATTACATTATTTTTGGGAACTACAGAAACCTCTGTGATCATTTCTCTCTATATTGCCTTTCAGGAAGGTTCGTTGCAGCTACAGGCTACGGATTAGCGGTCTCTGGTTATATAGCAGCTGTCCAATAAAACACATGAAGATACACCAACCTATTGTTTGAAAGCAGGCTTCTTAACTGCCAATCCATGCACCCATGGAGGTTACATTCTCTGCCTTATTTCAGTTCTACGTATTTACGTGTACACTAATTAGAGATGAAAATATTCTACGTCACAATAGGATTCCTATGTGCACGTTACTGATTTGTTTCCTCGAAAAATGCACGTTAGTGAAATGGCTCATGTTATATGAGAGGAAAAATGCCTTGCCGTCTTTTTTTACACAACGTTCAGCTTTAAACTTTGGTACATTCTGAGTTGTTGTGTAAAAAATGAAATTGAAATGTTTTTAAGAGATGGCATACCATTATTTGAAGGAACAGCAAGGTCGTCAGTGTATTTTGATTCATAAACCTTTGAAAACAATTTATTCATGTATGGCCGTGTATTTCTCCCAAAAATATTGAGAGTTCTTAGATTACTCTTGTGTTGTTTTTGGGACCAAACGGTGAATTCAGGGTGACGTGTTCTGTGCAAATCTCAATTTCTATATTTTTTGCTGCTGGATTCGTCAAAAGAATTGCTCGCATATTCCTGTTATTATAGATTAGGTCGATTCTTGCCTGACGAAAGTGGTACTGCATTGCTGCCCTACAAGCTCGCTGCAAAAGTATAGCGCGGTGCACATTTTCCCCTGAATTACACAACAATCGCTTCCTCTCCCACTACAATTAAAGGGCTATAGCCAACTGAGCTGTTGTGAGAGAAATAGAATGCCATTTTTTTGTTCCTTATTCTCTATTATCCTTCTATTTTAGAGTATAATCATATCTGTTGGTTGGCTTCAAATGAGTTGTTTGGTTCGTCACTGATGGTTCGTCATGTATTCCTTACATCAGTTGCACATGAGACACAGTTAGGAAAAAAGATATTTGGATTACTACCTCTTGGTGTTGCTTCATTCAGGGAACTCTGACAACAGGATGATTTGTATGGCTATAATCTTATTACTTTCTCAGAGACATGAACTTTATTTTAGAGACACCACGTCGTGTCGTCTTTAATTCTTTTATGATGCAACCTGGTTGCTTAGGCAATGTCCTTGTGGTGGGGTCATCATTCATCAAGCATGTGCTCTCTTGACTTCCAGTTTGTTAGTGCCTCATTTTCATTAGGCAGTACCAGTAGTCCAATATGCAATACAAAGTTTTTTTGCCACCTTGGACCGACAATAGTTATCTCTGAATTGTTTCTTCACATTATGTTACTTCCTCTCACAGGCACGATGGGCACTCCTGCCCTAAGGTGACACACTGTAATGGCTCCAGGCTGCAAGGAGTACCAATTTATATTTGGGCTTATCAGGTACAGAGGATCCAAAGATCTCTATCAATCTCTAGCTTCATTTTATGTTATTTGAACTTGATACACCCCTACTGCAAAGGCCACCAAATGTCTGTAGCTTTGCTGCACATGTTCAGTTTAATAAGCCAACTTTAAGTTCTTTTTGCCACACATGAGTTCTGTATCGCTTCTTTCTTCGACCATCCTATGCACATGGTATGTGATTTGGATAAGATAGCTATATTAAGCTATGTTTTTAGTTGACAAAATCAAGATTTTTTATAAAATATTTTTTAAAATAATTCATGTTCATTATTATTAATTAGTGGCAGGGGGCCTTCCCTCAGGATGGTCTCCACTACTTCAACCGACATGGTGTCAGGTCCAGTGAGAATATAAGCTCATTGCCTCACATCTTAAACTGAATCTGAAGATCCACTTTTATGCTAATGTAGATGCTTGTTTGTTGTTCATTTGGTTCTTCCTTCCAGCACCCAAGAATTCCACAACTACCACTGTGAAACGCTTCCTGGGCTTCAGAGATACACACAGCTACCAATCTTCAAGGTATATGTTGGATGGAAAATATGCACATAATTTCCCCCACCTTTTAAGCTATCAAGTTTCATTTATCTCAATGATAGTAACAACTGGGAAAAGTAACACAATTGCATTAGAACCAGATTTTCTGTACCTGAATGAAAACATTTCCACAACATGTATGATTACACACATACAACTTTCATATCTGATCTTAATGAGAGGTTGCTCTGAGAGGTTTAAAGTTGATAAGCTAAATCTATGCCCATGTGTTATTCTATCTATGTAGTTTCCGTGTTAATAATCATTTGGAATCATCATATAATGTTTACAGGATCTCCTTATATGTGCTGATATGATCCTTCATCATATCCTTGTATGCAGTGAAAGTCTCCTAAATAGGCCTCATTCTCTCCTTCCAGAGCCACTCCCGTATTTTGCTGCTTTCTCATACTATCTAAGCATTAAATTTTCTCCAGCGATGACATGACTGAGATGCACAAGCTGGATAAGAATACAGAAATTATCACAGAATCATGATGATTTATTCCTTCCATCAACCAAATCATTGCTGCCTGTTTGACACAGGTGAGTCCCTGCCCTCTGTACAATTGTTGCCAGGCAATCAACTACATTTCTGTTGTGAGTTCAAATTTATGCCGACTGCAATTACCTAAAATGGACTGCTATGTTGTCTAATTAGCATTGCTGTATTTGTTTACTTAAGATGATTTCAGAAGGTACCATCGCTGTTCTTCAAAATAAGGCAGCAAAACATAGACAGACAACTCTAAACCACACGTAGTTATTGTACCCAAACTTAACGTATTGTAATTCCTTATTATACCAGTCCATACATCCACTATGCTGCGACAAACTCTATATACTAAGTGCAGACAAAGACTTATAACATTGTGTATTACTATATTATGTCTGCTTATCTTCCCAGAACATTAACCTGGGCGCGCAGGTGCACGCTCTTTGTACTAGTATATATGATCTAGGTGTGGAGGAGTCGTCTACAAAAGTTGTAACGGGTCTTATATATAGGCCATTTATCAAACCCGGTATACTCATCTCAACGGTAAGCTAGCAGTGCTCTAACTTTGAAAAAAAAATGTTTAAGAAATGGTCTGCTGCATGGTGAATACATCAGCGACGTGGAAATAGACAGACGAATGCTAGCAGATAAGATTCCATTCCAAATATAGTATTTGCATATCACACAAGAGCCTTGTGATGTAGTGAACAGCAACAGCATCTAAAAATCTGCCGCAGAAAGCACCATTCTTATTTTTACAGCTAATTTCCAAAAACAAAAGACGGCTAGCTAGTTATGTGCCTGTTAAACCTTTATCAAAATTTTGTTCTACCAATTTTTTCAGGAATTATGAAAACATTAGAAAATATACATGTAATTGCTGCTAAACTTTTTTGCTGGCCATAGTTGAGCACCAGAGCGACGATGGCAGGACGGTGTCGTAAATAAGCCACATTTTAATTTCGGGAATTATGGAAGCATTGTGCATAACAAACCTAGACAAATGCCAATCTTTTGTTATTAATCAATTTTCTAGTTACATTATACATTTCTACCCCCATTAATTAAAAGATATCATTCATTTTTTTTGACGTAACTGGAGGGGCCGAGGCCCCTACAGGGAATTTATTAAAAGAAGAAAACAGGATTACAGAGTAGCAAATATGAAAACAAAGGGGCTGGGCCAAACCCAAGCTTCAAGAAACAAAAAAAGAGACAAAGAAAATGAGATACATGAGACAATCTAAACCAGGGTTTGTAGCCATGTGTTAAACCGATTTTGAAGAGCTGGCTTGATTCTGTACTGCAGCAGATCAACCTCTTTCAGGAACCTGGCTTTGCAGCTTGACAACCTGGGCTGAACCCCATTAAAAATGAGACCGTTTCTCTCATTCCATATTGCCCAACAAATAAGGATTACTGTCTCCATAAAAAACTATGAACCAATCTGATCCTTCATCTGTTGAATGTCAGGGAAGGTACTCTGCAGAGGGATGCTTACACTAACTGAATCCCAGCACATGACAGCAAATGGGCAATCCAAAAAGAGGTGCTCCAGGGTTTCCTCAACTAGACTATTGCAAAGAACACAGTTATAGGAATCCAGCTACATATTTCTTCTTCTCAAAACATTTCTGGTACTCAGCCTATCCTTCAGAATGAGAAAACAAAAGACCTTGTGCTTAAGCTGATTCAGGCGTTTCCAAAGCCATTTATAGCTGGGGTGAACAATTTCATGTTCAATAAGTCTTCTATATACCTTTGCTGAGGCAAATTTATCATTGCCCCAGATATAAGTCCATCTGTCATTCTAGTCAGTGTCAGGCAGCAGCATTTGCATGGAATCCTCAATCTGTTCCATTTGCAAGTAAGCAGTGTTGGAAATGGGGAGCTGGAGGATATCAGACAGGCTTTCGTGGCTGTAAACTTGCTTGACAGTTATGAGTTTGCTTCTGGCAAAGGAAAAGAGCTCTGGTATAGAAATTTGCAAGGGCTGGGATTGATTTATCCATTTATCATACCAGTGGACTTGGGAGAGGCAAAGCTCTTGAAACATTCCAGAAGTTTAAGGTTGTCCCTCCACCAGAAGGATCCTTTCTTCACATGGCTAGGCAGCTTCCCATTTCTATAATGCTTTTCCCAAACAAGATGCACCCAGGGGATGTCAAGTTTGTTATAGAATTTATGCAGGTTCTTAGCTAGGAGAGTTATGTTCTATTTTTCAATATCAATGACTACCAGACCTCCTTCAATTTTTGGCCTACTAACAAGCTTCCAGGCTCCTTTTGGTAACTTCTTTGAATTGATATTAGAGCCTCTCCATAGGCAATGCTTCCTGTATTTATTAATCTGTTTGATGAATCCTTTGGGCAGCTTTAGGGAGCACATGTAAAAGGATGGAAGGTCACTAAACACTACATTTGTGAATTGTAGTCTACCTGCTATGCTTAGGAAGGAGGACACACCTACCAACCTTCTTTCACACTTGGTAACCATGGGCATGAAGTGTTGAGCTTTTGGCCTCTCAATTCCCAGAGGAAGTCCAAGGTAAGTAAATGGTAGACTACCTTTAGAGCATCCAAAAGTTGTAGCCAGTCTATCAAACTTCTCCTCTGAGATGTTAATGGGAACCATCATCGACTTGCTGTAGTTCATTTTCAGTCCAGTGGAGAGGGAGAAACTATTAAGATGGGATTTCAGAAAGAATAGTTTCCTGTCATCTCCTTCCATGATTATTAGAGTATCATCTGCATATTGGACAATTGGAAAATCATTTGTGAAGATTTTGGGTATTGGGAGGTTTAGCAGGCCCATGTATTTGGCCTTGTTAACCATGGACTGTAGGAAGTCAGCTGCAAGAACAAAGAGCAAGGGTGAGAGAGGGTCTCCTTGCCTCACCCCTCTTTTACAATGGAAGGTTTTCCCAGGAACACCATTGAGGAGACCTTTGAGGTCCCTGAAGAAAAAATAGCTTTCATCCAGTCAATCCATCTCTGCCCAAATCCCTTTGCCTGCATGAGGGTGATCATAGCCTGGTGCTCTATCTTATCAAAAGCTTTCTCAAAGTCTAGCTTGATGATTACTATCTCTTTTTTTAAATGGTGGTAGAGATGGAGATATTCAAAGGCCCAAGCTAAACAGTCCTGAATTGTTCTGGTTTTGATGAACCCATATTGATTTGTGTTTACCAATTCAGTGATAGGCAACTATAGTCTGTTGGCCAAAATTTTGGTGATGAGCTTCACAGAGGAATTGAGGAGGGAGATGGGTCTAAAATCATTCACCCTACTGGCATCATCTACCTTTGGAATGAGAGTGATGTAGGATGAATTGATGCTCCTGAGACAGACAGTGCCCTCATAGAATGCATTGCAGTGGTTATAAAACCCTTGCTTGATAATATGCCAACACTTCTTTAGGAATTCATTGTTGAAGCCATCTGCCCAGGTGACTTGTTGTTAGGGAGGGCTCTGATGACTCCATCAATCTCATCTTGAGTGAAGGGCTCCTCCAAATAGGCTAGATTATCATGTCCTTGGAAGAAGAAGCTGGGGTCAACATGGAAGCTATCAAATTCAGTTGTGCCAAGCCTTTCCTTGAAATCTTCCCAAAGCAGCTTTTCTTTCCCAGGATGGTCAGAGATTGCTAAACCAGTTTCTGTTATTAGCTCTTTGATCAAGTTGCCCCTATGTTTGATGGTAGCATTAGCATGAAAAAATTTAGTACCAGCATCACCAAGCTTGACCCATTTTATGGTGCCCCTTTGTTTCCAGTAAATTCTCTGCTGCTCAAGCAGTTGAAGGAGGTGATTTTTGATGATTGCTCTCAAATTCCACTCCTCAATGCTGAGATCTCTGAATTCCTTAATCACCTCCAGAAATTGAATACCAAGTCTGGTATTGGCAATGGTTTCTCTCAGACCAGATTTGTTGGCTTGCCATTCTTTTAATCTCTTTCTTAGTTCTTTGAATCTTGTTGTCAAGGCCTTGGCAGGATCAGTAATGTGATTTTTGAGTGGACCAAACATCGTTGACTAACCCCATGAATTGTGGACTACACAACCAGTAATTTTCAAACCTGAAGACCTTGCTTCTTGGGATGTCAGTTGAGATGGCTACAACACATGGAGTGTGATCAGATGGGGTCATATCCAAAGCCCTGGCTAAGGTGTTTGGGTATGAGAGGGTCCAACTATTAGAAGTAAAGGCCCAATCTAGTTTTTCCAAGAGGGGAGAGGGCTGCATGTTAGACCTGGTATGCCTCCTCCCTTGCAGTATGATTTCATTGAGGCCCAGAGTGCTTATTGCATCATTGAACATAAGCATTTCAATCAAGCTTCCCCCTGGCTTGTTTCTATTTTCCTGTCTTCTGATAAGGTTAAAATCTCCCAAGATCAACCAATCAATATTGTCAGGCATTTGTACATTTTTAAGCTAGTTAACAAAGTCAACCTTCCCCTCAGGGGTGCAAGGTCCATAGACACCTGTCAGAACCCAGCTAGCATCATTGTGGGTTGAAGTAAATTCAACAGAGATACAAAATTCATTGCTAAAAATTTTGGTGCCCTTGAAAAGACACCCTTTCCATGCAATTAGGATACCACCAGAGGCTCCCATAGAAGGGAGGAATTCAAAGCAATCAAAACCACCAGGGCAGATGTTTCTTAGGAACTATTGATCTATCAATTCCTTTTTTGTTTCTTGCAAACAAATGATATCGCAAGCAGACTCAAAAATTTTGTTCTTAACTGCATCCCACTTCCTTCTAGCATTAATGCCTCTGACATTCCAAGTCATGACATTCCATTTCCTACTAGTGTTCTGATTCATTGCAACTAAACAGAGATACAAAATGCATAGCATGGTTCACAAAAGCTTAGCAGTCATAGACTCAGCTAAGAGCAAAATGAGGTCTACACCCTCAGTTGCCATCTTCAGGGGCCTTGTCACCCTGCTCTTGTCCCTGATCTTGCTCTTCTCCCTGGTTAGCTTCTCCCTTCTTGTCCTTGTTCTTAGTTCCTGCATCAGTGGTCCTTTTCTTCTTAGCGATGGACTGCCTCCTCCCTCCTTCTTTCTTTAGCTCTCCTCTTCAAGCTCTTTAGGATCCATACCACACATCTGGACACCCAAATTCTTTATTAGTTTAGAGGATAGAGTAGGAAGAGTAGGAGAACAAGTGGAGCATCTTCTGTCAGCACAAACTATAGGTTTGAATTCATTGTAAATAGGTTTCAATCTAGGACTTCTCCTTACCTCAATCTCCAGCACTGGTGTTCTTTTGCCCTTGCCTTTCTTTGGAGCAGTAGGTGTCTGCCCTTCTACTGGTCCAACTTCCTCTGCCATAGTTTTCCCAGAATCTATCATAGTTTTTTCAGACATGGGGTCAGATGAGGTAGCAGGTAATTGTAAGCAAGCACTATCATGCACACTGGGGCATTCTTTAGGTAGGGAATAATTAATTAAGCCATGCTTACCTTCTATGATCTGAGCTGCTTTAGATGATAAAAACTCCTTGGCCCATTCATAATTACCTGGAGACATAATGAGTACTGTGAAGAAATTGGCCCATTCAGCTGAAATACTAACATTGACTAAATTTGGCCTACATGGGCTGAAGAATCTGGCCTAGATTCTGGTTGCCTCGGCTCTCCTGCTTCTTTCCAGAGCTTCAAATGTTGGATTTGGCCCATTTTGATGGATCAAGACCATGCCAACATGTAGAATGTTGTTCTGAGGTTGTATGTTGTGCCCACCCCATAAGACATCAGCAGGCACATCTTCCCCTGGCTGTCCATTGGCTTTACCATCACCAGCAATTGCCTCAATATGCATCATGTTTAGGTTTGAGTCACCCTCTTGCTCTAGGCCATGACTGATGTTTGCTTCTGCATTCTCCTAGATCATATCTTGGTTGACAGGAAAGCCTTTCTCATCAAAATCAATTAACTGATCCAGAGGGATTTCTTCATCTAGCACATTGATAGGAACAACTAGGAGGTGTGGAACCTACTACATCTTCTCATCAGCAAGCATCATAAGGTTTTGTTCTTCTGGGATCATAACTGCCAGATTCTGTTGAATTATGGCCTCTTCAGCCACATTGTTCCCTGCCAACAGATCATTGATTTCTAAGAAATCTCCATGTGGTGGCTCTAGAGGGTTGATGATCACCTCCTGCAGGTTGAGCTCAGGGTCCTGCCCAGGAACATTCAGGTCTATTTTCATCACATGTGGGGGAGCCTGATTGAGGTCCTGGATGATCTGAACTTGCTATTTTTGCTCCACTGGCCATTGTTCCCAATCATCCTCCTCATTCTGCTATCCTTCATTGCCATTCTGCTGATCCTGTCGCTCCTGTATCTGCTCTACCTCTTGATTCTGCTCTGCCTCCTGTATCTGCCCTGCCTCCTGATTCTGCTCTGCCTCCTGTTCCTCACCGTCCTGTTCATCCTGTTCTGGTCCTGCTCCTGGCTGCCCAAGCCCAAAGAAATCATAGGGTGCTCCACCAATTGGAAGCTATGGCACTGGTTCCTCATCAGGTGGCCATCCTCTCAATAGATTACCCTGCAAGATCTCACACTGTATTGTCCACTACTATCCCTGAAACCCAGGCGATTCATAGAAGACAATGAAATGTGGGATGGACTACAAATCTAGCACTCTGGCCTTAATAATCACCCTTGTGATCATTCTTTCCTGCTCCTGCCATAGAATGTGTTTACCAAAGGATCCAATTGCATCCTGATAAAACTGATCATCCTGATAGTTGGGAGGAAACCCTAGCATCATGATCCAACACTCAGCATTAAACAACACTCCTCTCCAGTTTCTACCCTCTTCATGCTTAACAAATGTCAGGAAAATGTTGCCATATGGGATCGGCCCTTGCTGAATCAGGTTATCCCTATCTAGTGGCCTCTCGAAATGAACATAAGCTTGACCCAAGGTGCACGCTGGATGTCTGTGACTCTAACTCTTTGAGCATGGAGACGATTGTGAGGTATTCATTCTTGGGGATTTCATCATTGCTCGGCGTTGACTTCTTTGATGCCACTGCGCACACCATGGTAGGTCTATTCAGGATATCCTCCCAGACCATTTTGCAGGGGACCCAAGGACGGGGGTCGATGCGCTGGAACGCCATGGCTTCCAACGAAGGCTGCTCACCATCGGCCGGTGGTGGGTTGCACTGTAGGTTGGGTGTTGGGTTTTCTCTCTCAGGAAGCTAGGCAGACCCACCCTCAGGAGTGGAACTTGAGGGAGTAGCTAGCGTCCAAAATGCTAGCTCTGCATTAATAGGTGGCGGTGGCGCTTAAGCCTGATGGGCCATAACCGGCCGAGGCCTCGAGGAAATCCAGGGCATTTTTTCGGGTGCAGCGAGAACAGGGGCGGCCTGGGGAAGGCGAATGGACTCGGCCAATTCTTTGAAAGAATTGAACACTGGGGGTTTGGACAGGCCCGACATAGCGGCATTCCGGAGGCAATCCGGCCTGTCGACAAGCGCCGCCTTCCCTTTATTGGAACTTGAAACTTGTCCCCTATTAATTGTCGCCACAGAGCACAAGGAAGCGGTGTGTCCCGAGGCAAGGCAGGCCATGCACATGACTGGCCAATGACAATCACGCTGGTTATGACCAGGCAGAAGGCACCTAGGGCAAGGAGCAGACAGAACAATGGCGCCGGTGGCTCACTGGAGTTGGGGACGATGACCAGGCCAAGCAGGGGAAGGCCAAGGCCAGCGCAGGTTAGGTCAAGAAGCCAGCTGGGAGTGGCGATTGGCCGCGGGAGGCTGAGGGCGCCCCACGGGAATGGAATTGGCTCCCGTAAGATGGATTCTGGGAGGATTGGGGGGAGGCTGCCGAACAACATGTGTGCACAACCGATTACGGGCTGTTGAGGGCAGAGGACCCGAAGATGGCCGGCTGCTAGATCTCGACTGGGCAGGCTTCCATGTGGCATTCTTTTCAGCAGTGAATCTACTATGCTCATGCCCAATCTGGGCCACCTCCACCCCAGAGATGGAAGAACACTTTGAAGTGCTCGCAGTCAACCGAGCCAAGATGCCTAATGCAGACCCCAACAGCCTTGGAGGCAACTGTGAACTTGAAAACGTGATCTCCAAGAGAAACGACCTTGAAGAAAGAGGCATTGCCGCCGAGGGAGGCTTGAAGCATTCGGCTAACGGAAAGGGGCAAAAGTTTGAATTTGCAACGGCCAAAGCTTGCCACCAAGATGAAGGAGTCATCCATGGACAAAGAGATTGGAAGCCCAAGGGTGGCTCTGACCTCATCTTGGAATCTGAAGCCCGGCGAAAACGAGAGGCCCGGGAATGCCATGGACACACAGGGCAAAGGAGGAACGGGAGGCAGTATTGGAACGCTTACTTGCCTAGGATGAGGGTGATCAGCGGCTAGGAGCCACCAGCAGCATGGGTTGGCATTACCGGCGGCGGGCCGCCGCCAGCAGTGGGGAGCTTCGTTCGCGGTGTCGTTCGCGAGGCAGCTTCGTCGCCCCTTATCTAAAGATATCATTCATCATAGTTTACAAGGGTAAAAAAAGAGAAATTTCACGACTGATGATTGGAGCAAGTTGCCATGACTCATATGTCAGAAAGTATTATATTTATATCTATAGAGTGCCCATGCCAAATCATGTGCCTTCACGACTCATCATGATCAAACAAGGACATGTGTACGCATGCACACTGGGAGGTTACACTTCTTCGATCTATTTTATTTCTGAAAGTGTTTTCAAACAAATAATATAATGCACATTGCATATAATTAAGCTTTCCTTGTGCTTTTCTTCATCATCATTTGTCTCATCCTTCTGTATTTGTTGTGCAAAGTATTATATGCTCATTACATGTCAGGTGTATAACGTTGTACGTGTATAGCTACCAAATGGCGCGCACGTAGATCTAGGCCCTTATATAAAACATAAGAAAATGTACAGATATATACCAAATGGCGGATAGATGCAGAAGGTGGTGTAAAACATCATCAAACTTAAATACATATACTAGCCAAACGGTGGGCAGATCTAGAGGTTGGTGTAAAACATAAGAAAGTTACACGTACCAAATGGCTAGTGTACAGATCCAGAACGTGACTGTACTACAGAGCCTTCATCAGGTCGCCTTCTTATCTTTTACCCTCGTGCACATGCACATGACAACGTCAGAACCTCCAAGACAAGAAAATGAATTGGGCCAGCATTGGCACAGATCTACATGAAAGAAAAAATGGGAGGCACATTAGCCAATAGCCATGATGCCCTGCTTCAAGCTTAACTATGAAAGGATGCAAGTATATAATTCCGCTAACGCAAATCTTGTTCGAAACCCAAAGTTCTAGAATGCATAGGTCTCACTGACTGATTGATTTGGGGCCAACTTGGTTTCAGAGATTTTTCTGAGTTTTATCCTAGAATAATAATCGGCACACTTACGACAGGATCAAGATGCGACAGCAGCTAGGCTTATGATCAAGCAAATCACCAAATGATATCTATGAGAACGACTATTTTTCAGGCAAACGGGCGCATCGAAAATTTCACCCAAGCAGGACCTGCAAACTCGAATAGGCCTGTGTGTGCAAAAACCAAATTCAGCACTGTCACAGATGCCATTGTGGCGATAGTAGATGTGGCGGATACCCTGAAACTCGCTAAATCCAAGCCTATATTTTTTTAAGTTTTCTACAAGACTCCTGCTTTCTATTCATTGTCAGTAATCACGATGTCCCCTGAGACTACTAGGCTGCTAATAAAGTTCTTGTTATAGCTAGCCATCTCCTAGAAGAAACTAGTATTTTCATCTCCTAAGTTGACCGATCTTACAGTATTCCATTGTCTCCAATATATTCTTCAAGACTCCAAGATAGAGGAGAGGTGGGTTTTCACCAAGAAGTTTCCAAATGGGACAAGGGTCTCTTTGATCTTCCAATCCGTTGAAACACCCTATTGTTATTGTGAATAGCTATGCTGAGGTTAGAGATGTTCTTTCTCTAGTTTTTGATGTCCCCACTCTCAGTTGCTTAAACTTTGTTGAGAGAGTTTTAGTTGCATGTCATCGAGCCTGGTGGAGGCCCTTGACAAGGCATTTCTAGCATTCAACGGGGGCACGTGGGAGCTTTTCATCAAAGACCCGTAAAGAGCAGCGAAGCTCGCACTTTGTTTATTCCTTTTATATAATATCGATTTAGGGAGCAGTCTCCTAGGTTGGTCCGGTCTAGTAGACCACCTAGCACGCCAGATGCGTGTTGTTTGTACTAAAAACACTCTTCTTCTTTTTAATATCAATGATACGCAGATCTTTTGTGTATTTAAGAAAAGAGGGTTTTAGCTGCATTTGCATAATAAGGGGTTATCCCAGTGGAGCTCGACAAGTAGCAACCTCAATTTGTATTCATCCCCATGTGATTTCCTATCCTAACTTTCTAAATAACTTTTGATTTTAGAACTATATAGGAACTATATTTCTAAACCAATCGAGAATTCTTTTTGTAATTTTTACCTCATTCTCACCTCAAACTTTGTTTTACCATTTATGCATCCTTCTTATTCATGAGCACACATGCGATGGTCGGTGGTAACCAACCTCTAGCAGGCCGCAGAGTGTGGGTGTGCGTGCGGTCATGGGTAGTGGTGGAACGAGTCAAGATAGATGTCCGTAACTTCAATGTAGTGGCAGCAGGAGTCAGGATGTCAGACTCGTGCCCAAAAAAGAAAAAAAAAAGAAGTGCACAAAGAAGGGTGATGGCAGGCGTGAGCGCAGGAAAAAGAACAAACCAACTACGTACATTGGAGTTTCTCCAAGTAAAACAAACCAACTGCGTACATTGGCGATGGGCATAGAAACATACACCCTTATTATGAAATGGAAGATAAAACGATCGACCAGCAAAGGACGACGTCAAGGTGCAACTAGCTAGCCACACCCATACTTATGCAATAGTCGAGTGTACAAATGGGATGGCTCTCAAATGCAGGTCCAACTTTTTGGTGACCCCCATCCCATCACTACAGGAAACAACGGCTTTGCCGACTGTCCCAATCTTGGCCGACTGCCCCAATCTTTGCCGACTGCCTTAATCTTTGCCGACCGTCAAAGCTCGGGCAGTCGGCAAAGAAGCCCTTTGCCGACTGCCAAAGCGCCTGGCAGTCGGCGAAGATAGGCAGTCAGCAAAGAAGCCTTTGCCGACTGCCAGACTCAGGCAGTCGGCAAAGACAGCCCCTTTGCCGACTGCCTCAGGATGGCAGTCGGCAAAGAGGCCTTTGCCAACTGCCAATTGAGACACTCGGCAAAGAATTGATTCTTTTTAATCTTGATTCCAAACTTTTTCTGTGGTCCTTCAAAATTGTATTGAATCATATTTTAAAATTTAAAATTTTTTATAACTTTTTGCTATATTTCTTGAATTTATTTTGTTTACTTGTATTTTTCTCAAAAAAGTAAATTTAAACTACAGGTGCATGAAATAATAAAATCTATGTTGGGAATATGCCCTAGAGCTAATCATATAGATGATGATATTCCGATTGTATCCATGATTAATAAAGTGTTCATTGAATATCTATTATAGACAACTTGTATTGATTGGCGATTATGTGAATTGTTTGTGCAACTCAATTACTTAAATGGTTATTCTAATATTCAAGTGTGTTCTCACACTTGAATATTAGACCAGCACATGTATTAGTTGATGGCTATATTTCACAAGTCATGGACATAGAGATGTCAAACTAATATGTGGGTACATGTGAGACATGTAGGCTAGACTGACCCGATATGAGAAAGTCTCTATTCACATCATGTACGTTAAGTCCTTAGACCTAAGATTGTGGTATGTACTCGAGATGTGAAACGTCCTACTTAGGGACTATCAAACGCTGCTCCATAACTGGGTAGTTATAAAGATGGTATTCGGGTGGTCGAAAAGCATGCTATGAGACATAGACAATCAAGATGGAATTTGCCCCTCTCTACACAAGAGAGATATCACTGGATCACTCAAGTGATTGGATCAACAAATGCATGGCCATACTTGGGTTAAGTGTTAACCCACGAGTTAAACCATATATGTAGTGGCAAAGAGAATAACTAGTATGTGGTCGTAGTGGTTCGTCTGATATGATCTTTGCGTGCACATAGGAGTTATCACGCCTTGCTAGAGGCCACTATCAACTATTGGGCGAGTAGGAGTACTCAACCCATGTCAATGTGTGCGTGAACCCATAGGGTCGCACACTTAAGGGGCTGGAAGCCTAATTTGGGTTAGACCCGAATTAGACAACGCTTAGGGTTACTAATGGGCCTCCAACTCATGAGCTCATTGGGGACGCCTATATAAGCAAGGGGTAGGGGCGCAGTCAGGGAACACACACCTTTGGCAGCCGTCGTCACCCTCCCCATGCTCGCGCCTTCTGCTCCTCGTGGATCTAGCAGTCCGGAGGTGCATCGCTTCTTCTCTGCACGTGTGGGATTCCTCGGATGTGCTGCATCTGGAGTACTGGGAAGAACCGTGCGAAGAGATTGAGGTGACGGATGACCATGCAACTGCACTGCCTGCTACGACCCATAGGACTACATCGAGTCGTCTTCCGCTGCACCTGCGTGTCTAGTGGTAATCCTGTAACCTGTAACTAGCAGTAGATCCTGGTTTATGAGGTCGAAAAGTTTTATTTTCTGGCTAGTGTAGAATCCTCATAACCCATCAGTGGTATCAGAGCCGTTACTGCCTTGTTATAGGTTCGGTTTTGTGCATATGGTGATATGCGTGGTTGTAGATGAGTCTCTAACCTTGGTTCGTCATCTTGCCGTGTTGGTCTTGAAACGATCTACTCGTACCGGTCGGAATTCCGCCATCCGAGTTAAGTGATTCATGTAAATCCAGTCATGGCGAGTTAGAGATCAATCAAATCAAATTAAACCCTAGGTCAAGTGAAACATCCTCAATTTTCCACGATGGAAAAATACACAGAATGGCAAATAATTCAATAGTTTGAAGCTCAAACCATCATATCATCCAGCGTTAGTTGATACAGTAATCCATACTTCGAGCAAAAGAATACATTTAGAAGGGATTACATAAATAGTTCATCGCCACACTGGCGGGATCATCAGAGTAGCTGTAGCATCTGGAACAGCTGCGGAAGGCGGAAGTACATAAATCTCCAAAAGAAGCCTGAGCGTAGGAACGAGACGTCTACTCGTCCTCATCGTCATAGTCGTAGTCGGGCTCACCTGCCAAATAATTTTCAGTACGATTTGTATTGGCCACATCTCCCACCCTATGCTTTGCTTTTGCTATGTAGTATTTGATGGGATGCAAAGGATGTAATCAATTCGACCTAATATGTGGCTGTAGTTTCCTATGCGAACAGTGACCAGTATTATATAATATAATTCATCAAGTTTTAACCCATCTCATCCACACATCCAAACCCATTCCATCTCCATCACACACATCGCACCCTCTCGCACTCAGTTGACAGGTCCAACTCCCTCTCGGAGCCTGTCTCAGCGGCTCACAGCCGGAAGGGTAACACCAGGGGGAGAAATAGAAGGACTCCTCTCACTACTCCTGAGAAGCGTGGGTCTTAGGAAAAAGCCATACCAGTGGCTTGCGGACTATATATATAGATTTTTAAACTCTGCAGAGCGTGTACTCCTGTAACCACAAGATCACTATCATCGGCAGTGCCCCACCTAAGCTAATTTCGGCTGCTTTCTAACCGGTGCGATGCCACCCTACCACTCACTACTGGGACATCCCGGATAGGTACCACCGACACACTGAGACTGTGAGACATAGTACCGGGCCTCTGAGGTCACTATGTTCTCTAAGGAGGGTGTGGGTCTCCACGCCTGTACCTCCCGACACTATCTGCTAACCACCTAGTAGTAGTGGCACCGTCCTAGCTAGTCAGACATCCATCTCCCGCCCATACAAGAGCGAGTGGTGAGCACGTAAGTCCCAAGGTTCCGGTCCTCAAAAGATATCAGGTCCTAGGGGGGATCAGACAGGATTATCTTCCCTTATGGACTACAACAGTCCGTGCTACAACAGCACCTTCTACCCGGGGCTTCGCTCCACGAAGGTTCTCACCCCCGGGATCTCCTTATGCCTCACAATGTGCCTGCCATAAACACCTCACACGGGAATGCCCAGAACACATTTCCCAGCAAGACTCGCCCACATGGCTCATCGTAGAATCCTGTCCGTTTGACTCAACCCTCACCACACACCGAAGACGCACGCAGCACTCTCCTCGAGTAAAGTGGCACCACGTGCCTTAACCATATAACCATACTCTCCACCACGCATTACCATCACACAGATATAAGCGTAGTAGAAGTAAGGCATCATAAGTAAATAAGCAAGCGCCTAGCCTATCAGCAGGTGTGCAGGAGTATGGTTGCGACAAGGTAAAGGCTCACCAAGCAGTGCTAACATGCAACCTATCATCAGGTGATATTCATAATTAGAGCACTAGCAACTAGATATTATGCCATGCGTAATAGGATCTACGAGGTTGGGTGGGGTGTGGCACCTGCGAAGTCATCACCGAGCTCCTCCTCGTACTCGTAGTCGTTCTCCTCAAGCTGCTCCTCCTCTGAAACGAGACATAATAGCCGCGTTAGCGGCTCTTATAGAGTCAACACAAAGAAGCAATAAAATTCAATAACTCCAAATGCACTCATACACAAGCCTATGACGTAGAGCTCATTTTTATGAAAATTTAGACACTTGGTTCATATTTTTTGGAGTTCGTATGAAGAAGTTATGAATTTCTGAAGTTTATTCTATTTTCTGAAAAAAGAAAAAGGCCAGATTAACCTGGTGCTGACACGTGGCAGCTTCTGATTGGGCCACGTGGCGTGCGGGAACAGTGCAACCAGGGCTGTGCTGATGTCATGCTGACGTCATGCTGACATCAGCACTGATGCGGGGTCTGAGGCTAGATGACGTCAGCACTGACGGGGACCCAGTCAGTGGCTGACAGGTGGGGCCCATGGATCTGGTCACTGACAGGTGGGGCCAGGTCAACGGTCAACGTTGACCGGTCAACGGTCAACGCCGACCGGGCCTCAACTGGGCCTCGGCGGGCCTGGGTAGGGCTGGATCTGGGCCATGTTGGGCCGGCCCGGCCCGGACACGTGTCGTCTCACCAGCTGGGCCACGTGGCGGGTTGGACCTCCATCGGGCCGAGTCCACGGTGCTCTGGCTCACGGACCCGGTTCACGGTGCACCGGAGACTGGGTGGCTAGGTGGCACTGCGCGGTTGGCTGGCTAGGTCCACGTGGTGGACCTGGTGCACATGGGCACGGGAAAGTTTTCCCATCTTCCTCACGCACGCGACGGGCATGGCCGGCCGGCCAGCGGCGAGCAGGCAAGCGGCGGCCGCGGGCGGTGCGAGCTCGGTGGGCGAGCGGCTAGGGCGGCGCAAGGGCACGGCAAAGGTGCTGGTGGGGTCGTGGTGGCGCGCACAGGGCTCAGCTCGCCGGCGCACATACTCTGGCGGTGGCCGGCGGCGAGGTCGCGGTAGCAGGGCACCATGGCGTGCGATATGCATTATTAACAAGCGCAAAGGCTTCGCAGGACCAGGACGTGCTCAGCGGTTGCTTCAATTTGGCAAAAGCGGCTCACAGGCCGGTGGCAGGCAGCAAGGCATGGCGGCGGGCGGCGGCGACGGCGAGGTCTAATTCGCCAGCGAGACCTGGCATTGGCCTCCATCTTCCCCTCCATTCCTCAATCGGAGCAGCTAGGAGCTCCTGGACCTGCCTACCGTGGTGAGTGGAGGCTCGGCGGAGCATGCGCGACGACGAGCTTCAAGGCGGCGCGCTGGCGGCCGGGGTGCCATGGCGACCAGGGCCACAAAGGTGCGTAGCCCCACTGTGGTCATTGCCAGGCCCCAAGAGGTTGCCCTAAAGGTGTTCTAGGATGACGCGGAGCTAGCGATCGAGTTAAAGGAGAGAAAGAGGAAGAGCAGAATGGGAACGCGGGCGATGCACTAGCGGTGACCATGGAAGTCGAGCTCACCGAGCTGTCCCAATGGCGGTGGCGTAGCTCGTGGTTTGGCTCGGGGAAGGAGAAGCTGAGCTCGTGGTTCACTTGGTGGAGTCGAGCAGCGGCTTCGGGTCCTCCTCCGGCGGCACGGATGTCAGCAGCGTGCGCAGCTCCGGCTCCGGCGACGCTCTGCTCCCGGCGGCAGCAACCCCCCGCCCCCGCCTCCTCCTCTCCTCACTTTACCCCTTCTCCTCAGCAGTAGCAAGCGAGAGGAGCGGCACGGTCAAGGCGACTGCGCGACATGGGAAACCCTAGAGGCCGGACGCTCCTCCCTTTTATAGCGGCCGGCGGCCATGGCGGATGGCGAGGATGGCAGATGCCAATCCTGCGGCTGGGCACGACCACGAGTTAGGGTTAGGGTTCGGGGAAAGGCACGGCACGGGCAGGTGAGGATGGACGGCATCCGAGGCGCGGTGGCGGGTCACGGGCGAGCAGTGGACGGCGGAGGGCGCCGTTTCTTCTTTTGGAACGACGGACGCGACGCGCGGTGAACAGAAATGGTAAAAGGTGGAAGCTGACAGGTGGGCTCCGCTTGTCAGCGAGAGTGGCGGCGGGAGCGCGCGGGCGTTTTGCTGATGGGCCGAGCTGGCCGGTGGGCCGCGTGTTTTGCCGATGGGCCGAACGGCGTGGCAGCGCCTTGATGGGCCGCGGCGCAAACGCGCGAGCGAGCGGCGGGCCGAGGCGGCAGGCTGACGCGCGGGACAGGCCGGACGGCCGCGAGCGGGCAGGCAGGCTGGCACGCGCGAGCGGGCTGGGCCTGCTGCTGGGCTGATCAGGCTTCTTTGGCCTTTTCCTTTTTCTTTCTATTTTCAAAACCTTTTCCATTTCTATTTCTTGCAATGCAACTAATTTAGCCACAACCCTAGGTTAGTGAGGTTAGTGACCATGATGTATACACCATGGTGGGTCCACTAGGGTCTCTAGGTCATGATGGCTCCATTTCTGGAGTTAGCAGGCATATATATATACGTGTGATAAATGGTTATTCGATTTTATTAGTCATCACATAAAATCGAATAAGAGGCAAAACATTCTCTGGTAATTAAATGCAATGCTCGGGCTAACGTCGGGTGCTATTTGTGCATCTATTGGCGGGTTTCCTACATGACATCCACCATACACTGGTAAACTTTAGAAAAATTTTTGAAAGCCCGTAGTTTCGATGACCGAATTTCTAGGGTTGTTACATCAAGTGCCAAGCATATCTAATGCGCGGCAGTGGTAGATGGAATTTACTGCCGGGCGCCGGTTTGCCGAGAAAAGTGTTGTTCAGTAAAACAGCCGTAACTTTTGAACCGTAACTCGGATTGAGATGAACTCTAAATGAAAATCGTAGAGAATGAAATTTTACATTTGATTCTCTATCGCTTCACCACATTCGGTGAAATCAGAATTATGAAATAAGGCTTGGAAAATAGAGTTTTCTGCGTTGCAAGATTAGACGTCGAATTCGGATAACTCTATTTTGCAGGTATTGATGACTGGTATAGCCCTTATGTGTATGTGATGCATGTATATATTTAATTCATGGCTTGTATGTCATGAGGATAATATGGGCAAGAGCCACATACATATTTTCAAAATTAATGTAACGGCATGTGTGCCAATCTGTGATGATCTATCCGTGACTATGTAATTTCATTTTACTTGCGCTAGTAGTAGCCAGTCTTGGCGAAATCATCACTGAAGGATGGCATACTCGAATCATGGAGATGGAGATCACCATGATGCACAGATTGGAGGAGATGGAGATCCCCAAAGGAATAATGGGCTATACCAGGTCATGTCTGTGTTATGCCGTTCTTACTATGTTCTACTTTCACATGCTATTATGTTTTTGTCTACATGAGTGCGGTAGTGAAGTAGAATGATCCCTCAGCAATGTTTAAGTTGAATGCTTCCCCAAACCCTGCACTGTCATAAGTATTGTATAATCGGTTGTGGGTCTATGAAATTAGGGTGCCACTGGTTTTCCTTGACTAGGCAAGTTCGTATCGGATACTTACTGCAAGAAGGTTTGGTTACTTAAACAAGGTCATCCTAACGGTTAAGGACCTTGGAGCATGGGTAGGTTGAGCGTAGCATAGAGATGCTACCCAACAACGAGAGTCATATGTGATATGATTAGTAAAGTGTTGCTTACCGATCTACCATGTCTTCTAGTGGTGATGCTAAAGCTCACTAGTTGACTTGTTAGTTGTGGGTCTTAAATCACTAAGTATCAATTGAGGGATATTGATTTTAGTGGGAGTAGATTTTATTTTGATATAATTTACTCTTTCATGGATACATTGTCTTAGTATTTTGTGTTACTTTTGTTGTAGATGGCCGCTCACAATCAACCATTTTCTTTGCGTATAAATATTGAGAAAGATAAGTTGAATGGAATAAATTACGTGGATTGGATCCGCAACCTGAGAATTGTTCTCAGGGCTGAGAAAAAGGAAGATATTCTAGACACCCCATTACTAGTGAGCCTAAGGAGAGTGCTCCTACTGCTAAGAAAAATGCTTACAAGACAGCATGTGATGCAGATCTCGAAGTGAGTTGCCTCATGCTTGCTTGTATGGAACCTAATCTGTAGATGTAGTTCAACAACAATCATTCAGTGAACAATATGATTGTGGCGCTTGAAGATATGTTCCAAACTCAAGCGCGGACTGAAAGGTTCAATGTCTCTAAGGTACTTGCAGAAACCAAGCTAGCAGAGGGCGCAACAGTTGGTCCACATGTAATCAAGATGGTTGGTTACACTCAAAGGTTGGAGAAGCTAGGCTTCCCAATTGGCCAAGAGTTGGCAACGGATTTCATTCTTTCGTCTCTTTCGCCCAGTTATGGAAACTTCATCTCGAACTACCATATGCATGGGGCGGAGAAGGGCTTGAATGAACTATGTGGCATGCTAAAAACAGCAGAGGTTGAAAACAAGAAAGCAGGAGGTGGCCAAGTGTTGGCAATTCAAAACAAGCCTAACTTTAAGAGAAAGAAGGGCAATTGGAAGAAGAAGGGCAAGGCTAAAGATGAGATCTCTAAGCCAAACCAATCGTCTTCCAAGGATGAACCACCTGCAAAGAATGATGAATGCGTTCATTGTAAGGGGAAAGGTCACTGGAAGAGAAACTGCAAGGTGTACTTGGCATCCTTTAAGAAGGATGGCGGTAGTAAAGGTACTCCCACTCATACACTTGTTGTTTATGTTACAGATATTTTCCTCGCTAACTCTTATATCAATTCTTGGGTATTTGATACCAGATCGGTTGCTCATATTTGCAATATGATGCAGGGAATGATAAAAAGTAGAAGCGTTGAGAAAGGAGAAGTTGATTTTTGTGTGGGCAATAATGCAAGAGTTGCTGCATTGAACGTCGGGACGATGCAACTTCCCTTGCCGTCAGGATTTATTTTGAAATTGAATAATTATTATTTTGTTCCTAGTTTAAGTTGAAACATTGTGTCACCTTCATGCTTGATGAAGGATGGTTATTCATTTGCGAGTAAAGACAATGGTTGTGTGATCTCAAAGAATGATGTGTTTGTGGCTTTTGCATCCATTGTGAATGGGTTATTTATTTTAAATCTTGATGATGCACCTGTCTGTAATGTTAGTGCTAAACGGTCTCGGCTTAATGAGTTAAGTCCTACCTATATGTGGCATTGTCGTTTGGGTCATAGAAGTGAGAATCGCATGAAGAGGCTCCATGATGATGGTCTTCTAACTTCATTTGATTTTGAATCATACGAGACATGTGAGGCTTGCTTGCTAGGCAAGATGACCAAGGCACCATTCAAAGGATTTCCTGTGAGGGCATCTAACTTGTTGGAACTTGTACATACTGATGTATGTGGACTAATGAGCATGATAGCTAGAGGCGGATTTCAATACTTCATAACTTTTACTGATGACTTTAGTAGATATGGATATGTCACGTAATGAAGCATAAGTCTGAAACATTTGAAAAGTTCAAAGAATTTCAGAATGAAGTAGAGAATCAACGTGGCAAGAAGATCAAGGCCATGCGATCTGATCGTGAAGGCAAATATCTAAGTCATGAGTTTAGCAATCATCTTAAGAGTTGTGGAATTGTTCCACAGCTTACATCACCCGGAACGCCTCAAAGAAATGGCGTGTCTGAGCGACATAATCGGACCTTGTTGGAAATGGTTCGGTCTATTATGAGCCAGTCGGACCTACCTTTATCATTTTGGGGATACGCTCTAGAAACACCCGCTTTCACATTGAATAGGGTACCATCTAAGTCTGTACTTAAGACACCATATGAGATGTGGACTGGTAAGAGTCCCAGTTTGTATTTTCTAAAAATTTGGAGTTGTGAAGTTTATGTGAAACGACTTATATCAGATAAACTAACACCCAAATCGGACAAGTGCTTTTTCATGGGATATCCGAAGGAAACTTTAGGGTATTATGTCTATAACCGGTCAGAGGGCAAAGTGTTTGTTACTCGAAATGGTGTTTTCTTAGAGAAAGAGTTTTTCAAAAGAGAAAATAATGGACAAAAGATGTATCTTGAAGAAGTTCAAGATGAGCCAGTAGGGACTGACTCTATGAGTGATGCTAATGTAGCAGAGCAAGTTGAGACACCCGTGGCAGTGGAGACACCAACACAACCACGAGGATCAGCGAGACTTCACGCATTGCATGGGGATTTGTTATTGTTAGACGATGATATACCTGCGGATTTTGCGGAAGCTATGATGGATCCAGATTTTGAGAAATGGCAAAGTGCCATGAGATCCGAGATAGATTCATGGGAGACAATCAAGTTTGAAACTTGGTTGACCCACATGATGGGGTTAGACCCATAGAGAGCAAATGGATCTTTAGGAAGAAGAAGGATATGGACGAAAATATTCACGTCTATAAAGCTCCACTTCTCGCAAAAGGTTTTTGGCAAGTTCAAGGAATTGACTACAATGAGACGTTCTTACCGGTTGCGATGCTTAAATCTAGGATTATTCTAGCAATTGTTGCATATTTTAATTGTGAGATATGGCAGATGGATGTTAAAACAACCTTTCTAAATGGGTATTTAGAAGAGGACATGTATATGATACAGCCCGAAGGTTTTGTTGATCCTAATAATGCTGGAAAGATATGCAATCTTAAGAAATCTATTTATGGGTTAAAGCAAGCATCTCGGAGTTGAAATATTTATTTTGATGAGGTAGTCAAGGGTTTGGCTTCCGTCAGAATGAAGAAGAACCCTATGTTTACCAAAAGGTAAGTGGGAGCGCTGTTGTATTTCTGATCTTGTATGTGGATGACATACTATTGATTGGGAATGATATTCCTATGTTGCAATCTATAAAGACTTCACTGAATAATAGTTTTTCTATGAAAGATTTAGGTGAAGCAGCATACATCTTGGGAATTAAGATCTATAGAGATAGATCAAGAAGGCTAATAGGATTAAGCCAAGACACGTACATTGACAAGGTGTTGAAATGGTACAACATGGAATAGTCCAAGAAAGGGTTCTTGCCTATGTCACATGGTATGCGCTTTAGTGACAAGCAGTGTCCTTCATCAGATGAAGAGCGCAACCGCATGAGTAAGGTTCCATATGCTTCGACCGTTGGTTCCATCATGTATGCCATGATATGTACTCGCCCAGATGTCTCATATGCTCTAAGTGTTGTGAGGAGGTACCAAGCTAATCCGGGTGAACCTCACTGGACGCTTGTTAAGAACATCCTAAAGTACTTACGAAGGACTAAGGATGTGTTCCTAATCTATGGAGGTGAGGAGGAGTTTGTTGTAAATGGTTACACTGATGCTAGCTTCCAAACCGATGGGGATGACTCACTATCTCAATCAGGTTTTGTGTTCAAAATAAATGGTGGTGTAGTTAGCTGGAAAAGTTTCAAGCAGGAGACGGTGTCCGATTCTATAGCAGAAGCTGAGTACATTGCAGCTTCTGGCGCTGCAAAGGAAGGTGTTTGGTTGAGGAGCTTCCTTATTGAGCTTGGTTTGTTTCCGAATGCGTCGGACCTATTGAATTTATATTGTGATAACAATGGGGCGATTGCATAGGCTAAGCAGCCTAGGGATCACTAGAAGAACAAACATGTACTCTGGAAGTTTCATCTCATTTGAGAGTTTATGAAACGAGAAGCGATCAAATTATGCAAAATACATACGGATTTAAATATAGCAGATCCTTTAACAAAGGCTCTTCCACAGCCTAAGCATGAGGCGCACATGAGGTCTATGGGGATTAGACATCTAAGAGATTAACTCTAGTGCAAGTGGGAGACTGTTGGGAATATGCCCTAGAGCTAATCATATAGATGATGATATTTTGATTGTATCCATGATTAATAAAGTATTCATTGAATATCCATTATAGACAACTTGTATTGATTGGCGATTATGTGAATTATTTATGGAACTCAATTACTTGAATGGTTATTCTAAAGTTATCCTTGGTCGGCGTTCTTGTGAGAACATACTTGAATATTAGACCAGCACATGTATTAGTTGATGGCTATGTTTCACAAGTCATAGATATTGAGATATCAAACTAATAATGTGGGCACATGTGAGAAATGTAGGCTGGACTGACCCAACATAAGAAAGTCTCTATTCACATCATGTACATTATGTCCTTAGACCTAAGATTGTGGTATGTACTCAATATATGAAATGGCCTACTTAGGGACTATCAAACGCTGCTCCGTAACTGGGTAGTTGTAAAGGTGGTCTTTGGGTGGTCGGGAAGCATGCTATGAGACATAGACAATCAAGATGGAATTTGCCCCTCTCTACGTGAGAGAGATATCACTGGATCACTCAAGTGATTGGATCAACAAATGCATGGTCGTGCTTGGGTTAAGTGTTAACCCACGAGTTGAACCATATATCGAGTGGCAAAGGGAATAACTTGTATCTGGTCATATTCGTCTGATATGATCTTTGCGTGCACATAGAAGTTGTCACGCCTTGCTAGAGGCCGCTATCAACTATTGGGTGAGTAGGAGTACTCGACCCATGTCAATGTGTGCGTGAACCCATAGGGTCGCACGCTTAAGGGGCTGGAAGCCTAATTTAGGTTGGACCCGAATTAGACAAGGCTTAGGGTTATTAATGGGCCTCCAACTCATGAGCCCATTGGGGATGACTATATAAACAAGGGGTAGGGGCACGGTCAGGGAACATGCCTTTGGCAGCCGCCGTTGCCCTCCCCACACTCGCGCCTTCTGCTCCTCGCGGACCTAGCAGTCCGAAGGCGCATCGCTTCTTTCTTGCACGTGTGGGATTCCTCGGAAGTGCTGCATCTAGAGTACTGGGATGAACCACGCAAGGAGATTGAGGTGACGGACGACCACGCAACTGCACTACCTGCTGCGACGCGTATGACTACATCGAGTCGTCTTCTGGCTAGCGTAGCACCCTCATAACCCAACAATCTAGAAATTTAACCTGTAACTAGCAGGTCAAAATTTAACCTGTAACATGACTACATCATGTAACCTGTAACTAGCAGTAGATCCTGGTTTATGAGGTCAAAAAATTTTATTTTCTGGCTAGCGTAGCACCCTCATAACCCAACAATCTAGAAATTTAAAAAATTATATTCATGTTTGAGAGTTTATTTTGAGGCCGTATCCAGGAACTCACCCAAAAATTTTAACTCCTTGTTCACGAAACATGACCATCCAATTGCGGAAGAAGTATTTTTTAATTATATAAAATGCAAACGAAGTCCAAAAATCACGAAACTTAGCGAGGTGTCATCCCATCTTATGTGGAGGCTGTGGTAAAAAATTGAGAATGTTTCGAGCAAGTTATGATGTCGGATGACTAAAACCTAGACATCTCCACATGTGATCACTTGTGGTTACATGTGGAGATGTCTGGGTTTTAGACATCTGACGTCACAACTTACTCGAAATATTCTAAATTTTTTATCAGAGGCTCTTCATGCAATAACAAGACACCTCGCCAAGTTTCGTGATTTTTGGACTTCCTTTACATTTTATATAATTAAAAAATACTTCACCCGCAATTGAATGGTCATGTTTCATAAACAAGGCGTTCAAAATTTTGGGTAAATTCCTAGATACGGCCTCAATATACACTCTCCAACATGAATATAATTTTTTGAGTGGCTATATTTCATTATTTTATACACCTGCAGTTCAAATTTACTTTTTCGAGAAAAATGCAAGTAAACAAAATAAATTCAAGAAATATAGCAAAAAGTTACAAAAAATTTTAAATTTGAAAATATGATTCAATACAATTTTGAAGGACTATAAAAAAAGTTTGGAATCAAGATTCAAAAAAAACCAATTCTTTGCCAAGTGCCTCAGTTGGCAGTTGGCAAAGGCCTCTTTGCCGACTGCCATCTTGAGGCAGTCGGCAAAGGGTGCTGTCTTTGCCAACTGCCTGAGTCTGGCAGTCAGGAAAGGCTCTCTTCATGGGCCACGTGGCAAAGGCACAGGCCCAATAGGCCTAGCAGCCGTAAACCTAACCCGAGCGCCCCATATATAAATAGCCTAACCCCAACCCCCCATCCCACCCCATCCCAGCCGTCGGCCGGCCCCCTCTCTCTCTCACGCCCTCTCCCCCACTCACTCTCTCGTCGCCGCCCCTCTCTCTCTTGCACGCCCTCTTCACCCTCCGGCGGCGCGCGGCCCCTCCCCGGCGGTGCACGGCCCCTCCTCAGGCGGCGCGCGCCCTCCTCCGGCGGCGCGCGGCCCCTCCCCAGCGGCGCGCGCCCTCCTCCGGCGGTGCGCGGCCCCTCCTCCGGTGGCCGGCCCCCCTCTCTCTCGCGTGCCCTCTCCCCCACTCACTCTCTCGTCACCAGCTCTCTTCTTGAAACCCCTTCTCTTGATGAACATATGACCCATCTTCTTGACTACTAAAGCAAGGGCCTCATCATTAATCTCAAAATCTCCATCTTCACCATTGCAATCTTCCTCTTCAATGATATGAGCTTTGCTACTAGAGGAGGTGGCCTTGAATGCCACGGTTTGCTTCTTTTTCTCTTCTACCTTCATATCCCTCTCATCAACTTGCTTTTCATACTTGACATAGGTCAACACCTCTCCAAGCAAGTCATTTGGCTTCATTTTATCAAGCCTATCTATTTGAAGCATCATGATCAACATCTTGAATCTTCTGAGCAAACTCATCAAGAACTTGACACAAAAATCCTCATCTTGTATCTTGTATCTCAAGCTCTTGAGATCATTCACGGTCACTTGTAGACGATGAAACGTTTCTAGGATTGTTTCATTATCCTTCATCTCAAAGTTCTCAAATTCTTTCTTGAGGCCATAAAGCTTGGCACTTTTGACAACCTTGGTGCCCTCATATGTTTTACTCAACCTTGTCCACCTCATGTGCTATTTCCAAGTCCTTGATGCCCTCAAAAATCTTGGTGTCAATGCCATTGTAGATTGTGTTGAGTGCCATTCTATTGCATGTTCTATTTGCTCTATCTTCATCGGTGAGATTATCGGGGTCAATGATGGCATAATCATTTTTGGTGACCTCCAACACTCTCTCATGAATAGAGCCAAGGTGCATGCTCATCTTTCTTTTCCAATGATCAAAAGAACTAATGCCATCAAAGAAAGGTGGTTTGCTCCCCACATGATTGAACACAATTTGAGCCATCTTTTCAACACCGAAGGATGTTAAGCCTTGTTTAATCGGTGACCTAGCTCCGATACCACATGTAAGGTCCCAGATGGCTAGAGGGGGGTGAATAGCCAACTTAAATTTCTGCAAATATACTAAACAAAAACTTGTTAGTAAAACAAATGGCGATAACCGCAGTTTGCCTAGCCTAGATTGTGAGCAAGCCTCCTAATGATAGTTCTAAATAAATTATAATCTCTATATCACTCAAAGGCTATGTCACTACTTTCTAATCTAGTGAGCTACCAAGATAACCAAATCTATATAAGTTACACAATATATATATGAGAAAGTAAATACAAGAGATAGGTTGGTGATCTTTATACCGACGTTGATGAGTAGAAGGGCCAATCACCAAGATGTGAAGTGATAAAACATAATATATCAATATGAAAATCAATCACCGGGAGAAAAGATTTACACAATGATTTTTCTCCTGAGGTTCACTTGTGCACCGACAAGCTAGTCCCCGTTGTGTCGACCTCCACCTAGATGGTTCCTCGGTGTGACCCTCAAGCCACTTGCCCTGCAAGGCACTTCCCCGCAAGGGAACCACAAGACACCACTCTCAAGCGAGGTAACTCAATGACACGAGCAATTTTCTAGAGTTGCTTTTGGTGCTCTGCCGAGGAAAGCACAAGAACCTCTTACAAATCAACACCGGAGGTGGGTAAGAACAATCACCAACTCTTCCCAACGCCTCCAACAATCTCCAAGATGGCTAGGTGATGGTGCTTACCAAGAGTAACAAGAAATCACCACCAAACAACTCGCAAGTGCCACTAGATGAATCAACTCATGCAATGCACTTCGAATCACTCAATCCTCACTTATGATGTGCAACCAAGCAAGAGAGGATGAGAGGAGGGCTATTTTTTCAGCTCAAGGGAATGATGAATGAGTTAGAGAGTCGAGAGGAATGGCCAAGAGCCGGCCACCCACTATTTATAACCTCCACCATCTAAACTAGCCATTGCCCCCTTGGGCAGCCTGTGAAACAAGCGTCGGACGCGCCAAATGGAACCGCCGGATGGGTCTGACGCATTTAACGTCCACGCGCCAAGCACTTCTTCAAAAACTAGCCGTTGGCCATCACTGCCAACACGCCGGACGTGTCTGATGCCTCAAGCGCCGGATGCTCTGCGTTTACTGTTCACTGTCCGGCGTTTGAATCAACCGCGCCTCACGCCAACTAAGCCAAACGCGTTGGACGCTCCTCTATAGTAGCGCCGGACGCGTCCGCCTGCGCTAGATGCTAGTCAAAGAGCTCTGCGCGCGAGGCTGACCTCCAGATGCTAGCACCGGATGCTGCGCCGGACACCCCGAGCGTTCGACTAGCACTCCAGCAAGCTTGCTAGCCTGCCTGCCATAGCCTTCATGCGCAGGACACGCCCGGACAGCGTCCGGCGCTCCGGTGCACCGCGTTCGACGCCTAGAAAGTAGCACTTTCAAGCCTGCGTCGATGCCAACTTTTTCTCAACAAATTTTGCATCCGATGCTATAGAAAATATGCATCTAATTTTCCCAAAAGCGCTGAATCACCTTTGCTAATATGCTAACACTACCTAGTGTACAACTGCATGTGCTCGTGTGTTAGCATTTTCACAATTATTTTCAAAGGTTTTTATGATCACTAGGTTATATATGCATCTACATGATATGATCAACCTAGTGGCACCCATGCATCGAATAACCAATAAGATTTCTCCTCTTAATAGTTCGGCTATCGATCCTAAACCACTCACACCCTCTATGGTGTCTTGAGTGCAAAACAAAATGGCCCTATAGGTTATAATTTTGCCTTGAGCCCATTTTGCTTTTCAATCAACCGCCAAGTCTTTACATGATATGTGACATTCCACGTCATCATGCAACCGTCTTGGTCCATCGATCTCGATATTACTTGCTCTTCTCCGTCGGTCGGTCCATCGGCGCCAAGTCTTACCCAAGCTTCACCATCGCACGATCCTTCGCTTCGAAGCCTCAACTTTCCCTTCACACTTCCAACCGGTCCATCGAGCCAAGCCCATCTTGATCTTCACTATGCTTAGGTTACATAACTTCATATCATGACTCATCATCGAGCTCCACTTGGCATGGACTACCTTTCTCTAAATCATCCACTTAGAAACAAGGTTAGTCCTTAGGTTTCATCAATTATCCAAAACCAAACCGAGGACTTTCAGCGCGACGGCACGTGGTCGGCTCCCTAGCGGCGGATCGTAGCAAGACTACGCGTGGCGAGGCATCCCCGGCGGCGCTGGGAAGGGCGGGATGGCGGCGCGGCGGCCGGCGTTGATGGGCTTGGCGGGACTTGCAGATGGGCTTTGTGGCCCTTTGTTTTTTTATTTTTTCACAAAATCTTTGCCGACTGCTTCTTTGGCAGTCGGCATGCAGATGGGCTTTGCGGCCCTTTGTTTTTTATTTTTTCACAAAATCTTTGCTGACTGCTTCTTTGGCAGTCGGCAAAGTCTTTGCTGACTGCCGGCCATGTGGTAGTCGGCAAAGAATCTTTTGCTGACCAACTCTTTGCCGACAGGCCTTTGCCGACTGCCCACGTGTAAAGCAGTCGGCAAAGACTTTGCCGACAGTTTTCGGGCCTTTGCCGACTACTTTCGGCAGTCGGCAAAGAACCTGTCTCCCGTAGTGCGTATTGCTCAGACATGTCCACCATCTCTGGGCTCACACCATCAGGAAGAGCCCAGTCAAAGTGGTACAGAAGGTTTGCCAATGCAATCTCAAGAGTGGATGTGGCTAACATAATGGCAGGGCAGCGTCGATGACCTGCGCCAAAGGGTGTGAACTCAAAATCTGTCCCTTTGTAGTCGACATCGCTGTTCTCAAATCTCTCCGGGCTAAAATCTTCAGGGTCGTTCGAGTACCTAGCATCCCTAGAGATCGCGAAAGCGTTCACGAGCACCTTGGTGCCATTGGGAATGTGATAGCCCATTAACTCGCAATCCTCTCTTGACTCACGGGGGACGAGCAAAGGGTTCGGAGGATGCACCCTTAGAACTTCCTTGATAACCATTCGCAGGTAACTGAGCCCAACAAGATCGGTGTTTGTGATGACACCTCGTCCTGATTCACCTAGCGCGCTGCGAACCTCCTCTTGTGCCTTCTTCATCGTCTCCGGTTTCTTTATGAGCTCCGACATTGCCCACTCCAGAGTGGATCCTAGGGTTATTGTAGTGGCACCTCCGAATATGTCCTGAGAAATTAAAGTAACAACTTGTTTGTTATTATTCCAAGAAAAATAGCTACAAAAAATAGATTTCATATACAATTTGTTGGTACTTATTTAAATTCATAAATATAAATACCTTTTGATACAAATTTGATCAACTTAAAATTAATTGACTTGATAAGTTAGAACTATTATTGTAAAAAATGGTTGGGGCCGAGGGAGTATTTTTTGATATGAATTGAGAAAGTAAATAAGTGCAAACAGAAGTAAGTCGTAACGAGGATACTGACAAACATGACGGCGCCTATAATCTCGGAGCTGAGAGGGAAAGCAAGTGAGCCCTCCTTCTGCAGCCTGAGAAGCACGCCCAGCAGATCCTCATGGTCGAGGCTGTAGCTGCCGCTGGTGCTGGCAGCTTTGCGGCTCTCAATGATGGTGGCAACGATGCGCTGGATGCCACCGTAGCTCCTCAGCAGGCGGCGCTCGCCGATGCTGAGCCAACGCACCAGCGTCGACGACGGGAACAGGTCCACCAGGAAGAACCCCGACACGAGCTCGCTGACCTCGTTGTACCCAAGGTTTTTCTTATCGGTAGGGAAAAAAAACCGGAGGTCAGCGATAAACGGGATTATCGGATTTATCGGAAAATCTATCGATTTATCATTTTTTTGGATAAATTTTAAAAATAACAACTCAATTTGCATAGGATAACATGTAGATTATGTCCAAATCATTTAACACTGAAAATATACATATAGAAATACACTAATATATTATTTTTCACCCAATACGTTATATAGTCATCTGACTTCTTCCCTTCCACATAGTTCATAGAATGACAGTCTCAAACATTAACTATTACAAGTTTAAAAAATTAATCTAATTTAGAAATAGTCCATATCCATAATCCATAGTCCCAAATACTATGGATAGTACATTAACATAAAAGAACATGAACCACATTAACCAAAACAATAAATATATTTGAAGTCTGGTCAGCAAAACACCACAGCCCGCAGGTGCCTAAATCACTGCAAATGTTGAGGTATATGGTCAAAATTTTGTGAGGAAAATTGCAGTCCTATTGTAGATGAGGTAAGAGATTTATCTAACCTTGCCATAGAGGCACCTGACTGAGACTTTCTTCACCCTCTTTGATCTTGGACGGAGAGGGCCTTGATGCACATCTCTACCTACAGATTTGTACAAAATATAAGTCTCCTACCACACATATGTACAAGTACTAATATCTAGAGTATAACTCATGGACAGAACTAAAATTAGACCTGTAATTTTAATAAATCAGCACATTAAGTTGTCCATGGATGCAATATATTTATGACTATAAAAAATAAAATATTACCAGGTTCACCTTCATTAAAGTCTTCACCTTCACCACAACTAGGCTCATCAGCAGATTCAGCACCGCCCATTAGCATGGAACCATTTTGACCAAGATTTCTCAAGTTTCTCTTTGGCACCACCCATTAGCATAACATCTATTCGAGGCTGAGTTTGTCCTCTACTATGTGCCAAATCAATGTCAAAAGAAGCTTTCGAAGCACTAGGACTTTGGTAGAAGCTGTCAATCGTAGTTTGATGAGTTACTGAACAACTTGCAGCCCCACTACCACTTGGCCTCCTCAAAACTGGAGAGCTATCATTTTCCACGGCAGAGTTATATTCCCTCCGTGATTCTCTCATTGCTGCCTCGAGTTGTGCTTCTTCATCAAGAACATTTCTTGGCCTAACATAGCCCATGTTTGCTACCATAACCTCCTTGTCAACAAAGCTACGAATGGCTTTACTTCTTTGCCTCTTAGCTCTTCCTTCTACAACTCTGTTTGATATTAAGTCCCTAATATAAGCTGGCACATTTGGGCAGGATTTTATATTTCCAGGAGCTCCAGCTAGTTGCTCCTTTAGACGAGTCACACCTCCACCTTTTATCTTTACTTGACAATAAAAGCAGCTAAAGCCAGCACCATGAGGTGGGGGATAAGGCTTGCCATGGCTCCAAGTGGCTTCAATTGGTCCATTTAATTTCACTCATCTCCCTATAGCACAACTCAACACATTATCATGAATAGCATATCAGAAAAAAATTAATTATGTGCTGCTATCACGTACCACCAGAAGCAATATTTATTAAACACATTTTCTTCATAAGGAAAACAGAAAATATTCAATATTGTCGCAATAAAAGGAGTCCAGCTATTGCCATTGGCAAAAACCTTTCTATACTTCATTTCAAATATCATAGATAAATTGTGTTTCCATCAAATTTATTAAAAAATCATTCAAACAACATTTTGTCATCGACATGTGCCATACAACATGTATTTATTTACCATTTTTTGCAACAACCTCTACCACACCACTTGACGAACCATCTCCATTGCCTTGAGTTTGTGAACGTGCATTAGCATCCATGTGCCCAGTCATCCTCAGAGAAGAGACACAAATGTCCTAGGTAGTGCAGACACATAAAGCTTCAATGAACACATCAACCAGTACATTATCAAAATCAAATGGAAATGGAAACCAAGCAGCATACAAAGTGCAAGGCAGTAGTGACTAGTGAGAAACTTAGGATCGAGGGAGCAATGTACCTATGCAGGGCAGCAGGGAGAAGAAGCAGCGTTGATGAACCACGAAGAACCACAGCAGCTGGCGGCCGCCGTCACGCGTCTGGAGCTGCGACGGGGAGATATTAGGTTTAGAAAAAGACTGGGGAGTATATATATGGAGCTGAGAATTTGGGCTGGCCATCATGCGGGCTATTTCGCGGGTCTCAATTCAAAATGGGCCGAAATTTTTAACCGATCAATGCAAAAACCGGGCCCAGACGAGAAACGAGATTATCGGTTTTCTCGATTTTTTCTCGCCGAGAAAAATTTCCTTGGTTGTACCGGAGGATGAAGTCGGCCTTCTCGGCGCAGCTGCCGCCGAACATGGCCCTCGCCACGAGGTCCGGCGCGAGGGCCTTCACCTCATCGCTGACGTTGACGACGCCGCCGCCGCCGCCGGCTCCACCAGCGACGACCGACCGCAGGACGCGGCCCACCTGCGCTGCGCTCAGGAGCTCCACGACGACGATCTTCTTCATCTGACGCTAGCGGTCGCCGTAGGGAGCGAAGCCGAGCCCCATGCCATTGCAGCCGACGATGTCGATGGTGACGCTGGTGGTCGGCCGGGAGCAGAAGGCGACGTCGTGGGTCTTCATCACCAGCTCCGCCGCCTCGGCGCTGGACACCACCAGCGTCGGGACCTCGCCGAGCCGGAGGAACATGAGCGGGCAGTCGCTTCTTCTCGTGCTTGCTCTTGCCGCCGGCTCTCACGACTCCGGCGGGCTTATGAAACCAGAGCAGAAGTACGACTGTGGCTAGGGATAGGGCATACAAGGTAATGAGAAGCTCCATTGCAAATATTGGAATGCAACTCAAGTGTTAACTAACATGCTGGATTTATAGAAGCCTCTAAACGGTAAATAGAGTACGTTCCAATTAAGCTCATCATTTGGTAAAATTAAATAAACTCCCGAGTAAGGTGACACCGACAGAAGTACGCCAACCAAACAAGCTTCAGCGTAATCATTTGGTGAAATGACGTATAAATTGCACGTCACCGAATGATACCGTTGCGCAAAAATGAGGCAACAAAACAGCACCTTAATGAAATGCACGCAAATTGCATGGTTCCGGAAAAAACACTGTATATTCCCATTGTTTAGTTATAATTGATTGATGACTATGGTCCAGATTGTACATGTCAGTGAGAAAATAGGTCAAATTATGAGTCTATTTGGCACAGACCAGCTTCGCTAACGAAGTTGTCATCTCTTTAATTAGATGAATCTGAGTTGTTTTATAATTTTTGTTTGGCAAAACAACTTCATACAGAAGACCAAAACAACTTCACTGTAAAAATTACTAATGTACCCTTAGCTTTTTTTCTCTCGTCCTCTTCCGTCTCCCCTACTCATTGCACGCAATGGAGGCCGCGATGATGGCATTCCGTTGCCGCTGCCGCTCTCGAGGACTCCATCAAGCAGACGCTCCACTGCGCGTACCTATCCCACATCGCGTCGGCCTCCTCACTCGAGCTTCCGCCCACGCCCTCTGCATCCGCAAGAGGGAGCCCCGACGGCCGGGATTCTTGCTTGCTCCTTCAGCTACGCCCACAGGCCCGGCAACAGCTCGTGAGGCAAGCCACGACGGCGACTGGGCGCCTAAGCGGCGGCGAGCCCCAACGACCACACCCTGAGCTCCGGCAACCGGGTGCCCATGCGGTGGCGAGCCCTGACAACCACGTCCTGAGCTCTGGCAGCCGCGCGCCCTGAGGTGACGCCTCGGCGGGCCGCATCCTTGGCGCACGCACTACAAGCCTCTTCCCTCTCTCTCAGCTGGCGGTGCAGCATAACCAGTTTTTTCTTTCAGATTCGGTCCTACATGTTTCAAAAAACAAAGCTTTAGAAAGCTATCATGTTCAGCTCTTTCCTCCTATCCCTTGTGAGAGGACAAGAAAAACAGCTTCACCGTAGTGCAGTTTTGTAAAGAGATATTTGGCAAAAAAAAAAAAAAGAAACTATTGTGAGCTGTGCCAAGCAGCTCTATTTTTGAGACAATGAATGGTACACGTACACCTTAGGCTAAATAATTCGGCGATTCAGTCACGTACATTCTTATCCTGTGCCCTGCATGCTTGACAAGCTAACTTATCGACCAATGATGAACGTAACTACACACCGATACGGCCACATGCAAGATGCCTGCATTTGTTTAGAGATGATGTATGGATGTGTCATTGTCAGCTACACCTGTGTGTTTCATGGTTACTGTCTAACAAGCAGAAATTGTGTTTAGAGATGGTGCAAACTGCTATTGATATGCTTATTTCCAAACTCAACCATGAAAGATTCACCGGGGAAAATAAAACCTGAAGCATGAAAGGATGCCAGTACATAATTCCGTTGGCTAATCTAATTCCACACCCAAAGTTCTAGAATGCATAGAACTTGGTTTGCCGTACAAAAGTATTAACCACAATTACGTGATGAAAAATCGTAAGCTTTCAACCACCACAATTACTTAGAAAAGTATTCACCACAATTACATAACCAACAACGACTAATTTTTAGACAATCCAACAAATATGCCATAACAAATCTCACCCACGAGGGTCTAATTGCGAAGTTTGATGTGAAAACCGGGCTAGTTTTGGCGGATGGACCCAGCGTGAACGGATTCGCAAGTTTGAGGTGCTAAATACCTGGTTTTTAAATTGATGGACCTATTTGACACAGCTGCGCAAGTTTATGGACCTGTGGTGCATTTAACTCATTAGGATATAATACTTTTCATAGTAAGTACACAAGGTTTAGAGACCAATGGCGGTGAAGCAAATAAAGCACAAGGAAAGCTTAAATACAATGTGTATTATATTATCATGATGAATGGGTGCTCTATACATAGAAAAGCACCAGGACATAAATAAAATTCGTGTGGTCGTTGGCGGAGCTTGTTAATTTTGACACCTAGGGCCACTGTTAAAGCGTTCATATCGTCCACGCCAGGTGAAAATATCGTGGGCACCATGGTTCATCACATGACACACTTTGACTTATATTGTGATCTATACCATTAGAATGGGCATTAATAATCAATTCACGCTCATCCTAGGTTATGACATCCACGAAACCCATTAACCATGAAAGCATCAACGCCATAATTTTCAGCTCTAGGTTGTGACATGGGGATTATATTTTGCAAACCATTTGCGTTGATAGGTGGTTTCTGCTACTGTTTTTTGTTCTTCAACAACCTGTGTTTCTTCTTATACTTGTCATTATGTTTGTGCAAAATGTTGGGATTGAGGCACGACGGAATCCATGAGAAAATAGATAGTATTAGAGCTAGATTCCTTTGGCAGGGGGCTGAGGACAAATTCCGCTACCACATGGCTAAATGGAAAATGATTAGTAGACCCACAAATCAAGGGGGAATGGGAAGCATCAACACAAAATTCATGAATGAAAGCTTGCTGGTAAAATGGATATGGAAAATATATCAACAGCCTGATGAGCTGCGGTTTAAGCCTTGTTAACGCCAATTATCGAATCTTACTTTGCTAACCATGTCGCCGCATGCATGGACACCATGCAGCAGGGCATTTCTTACACTACTGCCACCACTAGTAGGTTGGCCTGTAAATAAGGATGGATTCTCATACACCACTTCAGCACCAGCTGTAGAGCGAGTCATATAGCAAAAGCTAGTTGTAACTGCATCATCAAATATGTCCGTGGCCCAGAAGAATGTTGCTGCTGTTATGAACAACGGCCAGCAGATCATGAACATCGCTAAGAGCAGCACACTGGTTCCAGCCGCTGGAGCCGATACGACTGGTCATGACGAGTTTGCGCCCTCTATATGGGGTGATTTCTTCATCAACTATGTCCCTCCCGTCTCACAGGCAAGCAGCGTACATTGACATACTAGTTTACTATCTAGTTTATGTTGCTCTTCATCCATCAATTAATTTCTTATATGTTTGCATTATATATTAATGGGCATCCTCCCATTACTATTCATGCAGGGATCAGAGCAGTCGATGAGGGAGAGGGCAGAGCTGCTCAAGGGACAAGTGCGTCAGGTGTTCAATGACAGCTTGGATGCCTTAGATGTAGCTGATTTGGTGACCTATGTCGACACGCTTGAACGTCTAGGCTTAGACAACCACTTTCGAGAGGTCATCGGTGCTGCATTAAATCGAATCCGAGCAGAGGAGCCGGAGTCTGGCGGCCTGCACATTGTTGCACTCCGATTTCGTCTACTTCGGCAGCATGGGATCTGGGTATCTGAAGGTAATTCGGGGCGTAACGCTAAGCACGGACGTAAATGCATGTTTGGTTTCTATTAATTTCCAGTCAATTTCATAGATTCAGTTTTCATCACCCTGAACTCTTTGGAAGAAAAGAGAAATTACAGATAATCTTACGAATTGTCTGTAATTAGATTCAGGTAATTAGATTCAGTTTTCATCACACTGAACGCTAAGCACGGACGTAAATGCATGTTTGTGCAATCTTACGAACTCTCATTTCTTCTTTTTGATAGATCATTGTTACAAATTAATGGCCTTGTTATTGTTTATTTTTTTGCTTGTGATGGTAGAGATTCAATAAGCTGAAATGTCAAGACTGATGTACTCTAGCTAGTTGTCAAGAATTATTTGTTGTGGTTTTCTACCTTTATAGTTAATTAACACTGTTTTAGATGTCGACACTTGGTTCTTATATATTGGATGAATGACAATTGAGTTTCAAACATGGGAGGAGGTGTATGTTCTCTAATTAATTACATGCATGTGTTCTGACTCGATGTACACGCAGATGTGTTCGACAAGTTCAGAGACGACACGGGAAATTTCAGCTCGAGCCTTTGCAGTGACCCCAGGGGCTTGTTGAGCTTGTATAATGCAGCTCGCATGGCAGTACCAGGTGAGGTGGTTCTCGATGATGCCATCACCTTTGCAAAACAAGGTGAAGTCACCAATATCAGAGCAGATCTCCCCTGCCCTCGACATCGCCCTCCCATGGTTTACGAGACGGCTTGAAACCATGCATTATATTATAGAGTATGAGCATGAAGAGGCACATGACAACCTGTTACTTGAGCTTGGTAGGCTCAACTATATCCTTGTGAGAGCCCTTCACCTCAAGGAGTTGAGGGACCTATCATTGTGAGTCTTCTTACAACAAAAATCTCTATATATGTTAAACATGTTTGCCCTATGTTTATCAATAATATATGTGAAAACGAACATATGTACATAAGGGCGTGTAGGCACTGTGTTGTTTGTATGTTCACATATGGTGGTTGTGGTTCTAGGGCATGAACCAATTATATCAAACCACTTTCCACACATATTGCTTTATAACCACATCAGGGTATGGCGTACCCAGTGCCATAGGCTCCCGCACTACGGGGTCTGGGGAAGGAAAAATAGCTAGCAGCCATCCCTGTATAAATATGCAGAGGCTGGGGCTTGAACCCTGGACCTCTTGATCACAGACGGTAAAGCCACGTAGAAATTATCATTTGAGAATATGCCCCCATAAACACCCCATAAAATATCAAAAAAAACATTTTAGACCTAAAGTTTTCTAAAAGGATTTGTCAGAAAGTATTGCAGAGACTGGATTGTGAAAATACGCGGTTATCTTTTAAGTAAGATACTACCCTAGTGGTCCATTTTTTATAAAAGAAAATCCAATATCCAAGCACTAGATAGAGACACTTAATTAAAAAATAGAAATGTGCTCAGTGACAAACATTTTGATACTCAATACACTTGTAATTATTTCCGTCTTACAGTTTTAACTTCAAAAACCTTAAAGAAGAACTGGAAAAAAATCGTGTCCAAAGGGTCATTGTTGTCTGTCACATTATATTAGAATGATATCAGCATACTGTAGAATAAGAACTATATATATCGATCAAGTAGTATCTGGAATTGTTTTTCTATTGGAGTACGTGGCAGCATGAGCAATCTCAAACAAAAAAAATATTTAAATGTATGTGTTATTTTTTTAAAAAAAGAGACTTAACTCGACTTTAAGAAAGCCAGAAGCATTTTTTTACATCATCCGCTGGGGCTACCAGCAACAGAGAAAGCATGAAAAAAGGCCTTAAGCCAGGCATCTACTAAGAGCCAATTACAATTCCATTACATCAGCAGAATTAAGATTGCTTGGAGTGAAGTTCTTCTTCAGCCATTCCAGAATCGCCGTCTTCACCCGCGCGACGCGTCTTTTATCACTCTCCTTAAGCAGAACCGCCCACCGCTGCATAAAAGAAATGGCCGTATACAGCACATCAGCAGGTGAACCTGGAAATCTTCTTTCAATTGCCATTTTATTCCGAGTATACAAGTAGGCAATGGCCCCTTGCCATTGATCCAAGTACTTGATAGATCCCCCAAAGATCTTGGTGTTTTCCCAAGCTGCCAGATGTCGGTCAAAACACTCCATATGAATCTGGCTAAATGGCAAGTAAACAAAAGATGGTCCACATTTTCTAGCCCATCTCCCAGACAACAATCCCCCTTACCTTTCCAACCTCTCTTTACCAAGGTTTGGGCAACTTGTAGTTTGTTATTGAAGACTTTCCACAGGAAAAATTTTACTTTTAAAGGAATTTTACATTTCCAAATGCTTCCAGCCACCTTACTGGCAACACCCCCATCTGTTATGAATCTATAAAGTGATTT
This sequence comes from Bothriochloa decipiens, assembly GCA_023333625.1. Lineage (NCBI taxonomy): Eukaryota > Viridiplantae > Streptophyta > Magnoliopsida > Poales > Poaceae > Bothriochloa > Bothriochloa decipiens. Next base: position 45,401,814 of record CM041640.1, on the reverse strand, counting down.
TGTGGTGTATTGTTTAGAAGTGTTCAGTTCCCAGCTCACCTTATCCCTAGTGTCAGAAAGTTGGCAATTTAGTAGCTCATTTTTCAGTTCCAGCCATCTCTCAAACTCCCTCCCAGATAGACTTCTTTTGAAATCAATGAACCAATCACCATCCACCCAGCAGTCAGCCACAACACTTTCTGGATCTCTAGCAAGAACTTATAAATCAGCATAAGCAATACTTAGAGGTACTTTGCTGCAGCTAATTCTTCTGACACTCAGTGATTAGTGTAGGTGCTTTGCGTAATACTTAGGCTACTTAAACTATCGCTTACATGCTTGCTCTAGGGTTTTTTCACATGGGGACTTAGGGTGGGAACCAAACATGGTGTCAGGTTTGAAAAACCAATTTACTCATGTAGTTATGGTGTGCATGCGGCGTTGTTGGCATCGGGGACCGGCGGCGCTGATTTCGCGGTAGCAAGAGGCGGGGAAGTTTGCCTCCAGAAAACATATACCACGAGTGGGGCAAGGTGGTTTTTTCACATGAGGACTTAGGGTGGGAACCAAACATGGTGTCAGGTTTGAAAAACCTGCTTACTCGTGAAGTTATGGTGTGCTTGTGGCCCTATTGGCATTGGGGACCGGCGGTGCTGATTTCACGGTACCAAGAGGCGGGGAAGTATGCCTGCGGAAAACATGCACCGCGAGTGGGGCAAGGCCGTTTTTTCACACAGGGAATTAGGGTGGGAACCAAACATGGTGTCAGGTTTGAAAAACTGGCATACTCACAAAGTTATGGTGTGCTTGCGGCATTATTGGCATCGGGGACCGGCGGTGCTGATTTCGCGGCAGCAAGAGGCGGGCAAATTTGCCTTCGGAAAACAAGCACCGCGAGTGGGGCAAGGCGGTTTTTTCACACGGGGACTTAGGGTGGGAACCAAACATGGTGTCAGGTTTGAAAAATCGGCTTACTCATGTAGTTATGGTGTGCTAGCGGCCTTGTTGGCATCGGGGACCGGCGGTGCTGATTTCGCGGCAGCAAGAGGCGGGGACGTTTGCCTACGAAAAACATGCACCGCGAGTGGGGCAAGGTGGTTTTTTCACATGGGGACTTAGGGCGGGAACCAAACATGGTTTCAGGTTCAAAAAACTGGCTTACTCGTGAGGTTATGGTGTGCTTGCGGTCTTGTTGGCATCAGGGACCGGCGTTGCTGATTTCGCGGCAGCAAGAGGCGGGGAAGTTTGCCTCCAGAAAACATGCACCACGAGTGGGGCAAGGTGGTTTTTTCACACGAGGACTTAGGGTGGGAACCAAACATGGTGTCAGGTTTGAAAAACCAGCTTACTCGCGAAGTTCTGGTGTGCTTGCGGCCCTATTGGCATTGGGGACCGGCGGTGCTGATTTCACGGCAGCAAGAGGCGGGGAAGTATGCCTGCGGAAAACATGCACCGCGAGTGGGGCAAGGCGGTTTTTTCACACAAGGATTTAGGGTGGGAACCAAATATGGTGTCAGGTTCAAAAAACTGGCTTACTCGCAAAGTTATGGTGTGCTTGCAGCATTGTTGGCATCGGGGACCGGCGGTGCTGATTTCGCGGCAGTAAGAGGCGGGCAAATTTGCCTCCGGAAAACAAGCACCGCGAGTGGGGCAAGACAGTTTTTTCACACGGGGACTTAGGGTGGGAACCAAACATGGTGTTAGGATTGAAAAGCCGGTTTACTCATGTAGTTATGGTGTGCATGCGGCGTTGTTGGCATCGGGGACCGGCGGTGCTGATTTTACGGCAGCAAGAGGCGGGGAAGTTTGCCTCCAGAAAACATGCACCAC
>CM041640.1:45349510-45399995 GCA_023333625.1 Bothriochloa decipiens | reverse complement strand
TGAGGACTTAGGGTGGGAACCAAACATGGTGTCAGGTTTGAAAAACTAGCTTACTCATGAAGTTATGGTGTGCTTGCGGCCATATTGGCATTGGGGACCGGCGGTGCTGATTTCACGGCAGCAAGAGGCGGGGATGTATGCCTGCGGAAAACATGCACCGCGAATGGGGCAAGGTGGTTTTTTCACATAGGGACTTAGTGTGGGAACCAAACATGGTGCCGGGTTTGAAAAACTGGCTTACTCATGTAGTTATGGTGTGCTTGCGGCCTTGTTAGCATCGGGGACCGGCGGTGCTGATTTCGCGGCAGCAAGAGGCGGGCAAATTTGCCTCTGAAAAACAAGCACCGCAAGTGGGGCAAGGCCGTTTATTCATATGGGGACTTAGGGTGGGAACCAAACATGGTGTCAGGTTTGAAAAACCGGCTTACTCATGTAGTTATAGTGTGCATGCGGCCTTGTTGGCATCGGGGACCGGCGGCGCTGATTTCGCGGCAGCAAGAGGCGGGGACGTTTGCCTCCAGAAAACATACACCATGAGTGGGGCAAGGTGGTTTTTTCACACGGAGACTTAGGGCGGGAACCAAACATGGTGTCAGGTTTGAAAAACTAGATTACTCGTGAAGTTATGGTGTGCTTGTGGCCCTATTGGCATTGGGGACCGGTGATGCTGATTTCACGGTAGCAAGAGGCGGGGAAGTTTGCCTCCAGAATACATGCACCGCGAGTGGGGCAAGGCGGTTTTTTCACACGAAGAATTAGGGTGGGAACCAAACATGGTGTCAGGTTCGAAAAACCAGCTTACTCGCGAAGTTATGGTGTGCTTGCGGCATTGTTGGCATCGGGGACCAGCGGTGCTGATTTCGCGGCAGCAAGAGGCGGGCAAATTTGCCTCCGGAAAACAAGCACCGCGAGTGGGGCAAGGCAATTTTTTCACAAGGGGACTTAGGGTGGGAACCAAACATGGTGTCATGTTTGAAAAACCAGTTTACTCATGTAGTTATGGTGTGCATGCGGCGTTGTTGGCATCGGGGACCGACGGTGCTGATTTCACGGTAGCAAGAGGCGGGGAAGTTTGCCTCTAGAAAACATGCACCACGAGTGGGGCATGGCGGTTCTTTCACATGAGAACTTAGGGTGGGAACCAAACATGATGTCAGGTTTGAAAAACCGGCTTACTCATGAAGTTATGGTGTGCTTGCGGCCCTATTGGCATTGGGGACCGGCGGTGCTGATTTCACGGTAGCAAGAGGCGGGGAAGTATGCCTGCGGAAAACATGCACCGCGAGTGGGGCAAGGTAGTTTTTTCACACAGGGAATTAGGGTGGGAACCAAACATGGTGTCAGGTTTGAAAAACTAGCATACTCATGAAGTTATGGTGTGCTTGCGGCATTGTTGGCATCGGGGACCGGCGATGCTGATTTCGCGACAGCAAGAGGTGGGCAAATTTGCCTCCGGAAAACAAGCACCGCGAGTGGGGCAAGGCAGTTTTTTCACACAGGGACTTAGGGTGGGAACCAAACATGGTGTCAGGTTTGAAAAACCGGTTTACTCATGTAGTTATGGTGTGCATGCGGCGTTGTTGGCATCGGGGACCGGCGGTGCTGATTTCACGGCAGCAAGAGGCGGGGAAGTTTGCCTCCAGAAAACATGCACCACGAGTGGGGCAAGGTGGTTTTTTCACATGAGGACTTAGGGTGGGAACCAAACATGGTGTCAGGTTTGAAAAACTGGCTTACTTATGAAGTTATGGTGTGCTTGCGGCCCTATTGGCATTGGGGACCGGCGGTGCTGATTTCACGGCAGCAAGAGGCGGGGAAGTATGCCTGCGGAAAACATGCACCGCGAGTGGGGTAAGGCGGTTTTTTCACACGGGGACTTAGTGTGGGAACCAAACATGGTGTCAGGTTTGAAAAACCGGCTTACTCATGTAGTTATGGTGTGCTTGCGGCCTTGTTAGCATTGGGGACCGGCGGTGCTGATTTCGCGGCAGCAAGAGGCGGGGAAGTTTGCCTCCGGAAAACAAGCACCGCGAGTGGGGCAAGACGGTTTTTTTACATGGGGACTTAGGGTGGGAACCAAATGTGGTGTCAGGTTTGAAAAACCGGCTTACTCATGTAGTTATGGTGTGCATGCGGCCTTGTTGGCATCGGGGACCGGCGGCGATGATTTCGCGGCAGTAAGAGGCGGGCAAATTTGCCTCCGGAAAACAAGCACCGCGAGTGGGGCAAGGCAGTTTTTTCACACGGGGACTTAGGGTGGGAACCAAACATGGTGTTAGGATTGAAAAACTGGTTTACTCATGTAGTTATGGTGTGCATGCGGCGTTGTTGGCATCGGGGACCGGCGGTGCTGATTTCACGGCAGCAAGAGGCGGGGAAGTTTGCCTCCAGAAAACATACACCATGAGTGGGGCAAGGTTGTTTTTTCACATGGGGACTTAGGGCGGGAACCAAACATGGTGTCAGGTTTGAAAAACCGGCTTACTCGCGAAGTTCTGGTGTCCTTGGGGCTAGGGTTCTGTGTAGTTTAATTTGCATACATCTTTCTATTAAGTGCTTGCATGCACCGTTTGTTGTACAAAGAAGGGGCTTCACGTCTTTTGAGACCACACCAATCGCGTTTGTGGTGTGGCAACCACCATGTATCAGAGGGAATGAGGCCTCAATTTCTTGATATAATTCGCCATAGATTGCTTCTGCACTTGATAAATATCGAGGATATCCTTCCTTATTGTGTTTCTAGACACTACCTTGAATGTTGGTGTAATGCAGCACAAAAACTTGCGAAATCCAACATTGTTCACCATGGAAAGAGGATATTCATGGACAATAAACATTAGGCCAAGTTGTTTCCTAGCGACATCTTGATCAAACTCGTACTTCTCTAATGTGATTGTGCCATTTGATTTGTAGATAATTTAGGAGTGAACTGTTTTAACCCTTTTTTAGTAGATCCATCCTAATTAATATACTACAAGGTGATTCTTCAAGGGTGAACTATACCATTTCTTGACTCCCCACCTAAATGATTTTACACCAATGGCATTTTGCTTTCCAAATCCCACTTACGTTAATCCAATCAAACCCTTTCCAAACTTTAGATCTTATCTTCCTCTTACTAACAACAAGAACATCATCTTCTACCTCTAGCACATCAGTATTACCTACAGTTGCAGAGTTGGATATCTTTGCTGCTGAATTGACTGTAACACGCGCACGAGCTTGAGGACGAGAACACACATAATAGATGCAGCGGCAGCTTGGGATCCACTAGTAGCACCTACAGTCGACATTGCTCACTTCATAAGAAATGCAAGATAGGCACACGCATAGAGGTGCAGAGTTGGATGTCGGTGATGCATGAATTGACTCACACACGCACTCACCATCGACGGCACACACCATGCACGAACATGGCGTGGTTTATGCTAACAAGGATCAGCAGCGCTGTGATGAGAGTAGTTAGGGTTCAGCTCCATGTTGATGGCTTATTTTGCTTATATAATCATATATAATGCCGTTATCTAATAAGCTTGCACTGGGCACTAGAGTACATTATGTTTGTCTGTCTGTGAGCACGACCACCACACCATCATCCCCCCATCTGTCCAAGACAAAGTAGAGGAGGAGTAAGATGGAGCAGAGAAGATGGCCGAGCGGCCAGGCCCAAGAAGGGCAAACAAACGCTATTTCAGTCCAGAATGGAAGAACGGTGAAGGAGGCATAGCCCAGCTCTCTCCGTATCTTGGGCCCGCAATGAATGGTGCACACCGCGTTCTTATCCTGTACCCTGAATGCTTGACAAGCTAACTTGATGATGTGCCAACTCAGCTAGATCAAGGGGACATTTTCTCAAAAAAAAAAAAAAAACCTAGATCAAGGGGAGATAGAGACGGAACACGCATGCATGCTAACATGTCGTGTTATTCGTGAGCTGGACCGACATAATAACGCATTATTGTCAGCTCCATGAAAGGATGCAGGCTAACACTAGTTATGAGTAATGAAGATCGCCTTCCATGTCTCTACCTAATACATAATCACGAAAATTTCTGTCTACCAATATTTCTTCCGCCCTTTGTTCTACACGGACTCAATCTCAGGTTTGGTTACGTTGATTAGGGGTGGGGGCATATAGAATAAAAAAACTACAGGGTTCCTGATGTAAAAATACCAGAGAGAAAAAAAAGATAAAAGGACTTTAATAATTTTTAAAAATAGATCGGGTTCCTGATGCAAAGTATCCAAATTTGGATGGGCCTCTTATGGTGGACTTCTTTTTTTCCTGATAGAATCCTTGCAATTGGGCTGACTTGCAATTGGGCTTTTTCTTTTCTTTTCTTTGCTTTTCTCCCTTTTTCTATAAAAATAGAAATCTCACAAAATTCACCAAAAACATAAAAATACCAAATTAGTTTTGTTAGCTTCATAAAAATTTAATCTATCTATAGATGTTATCAATGTCGTTAGGTTATGCTTTTTGTCTATAGTAGAGTTAATCATCCGTGCAATAGGTAGATCCTAAAATACGCGAAGTTGGTCAAGGAGTACGAAAAGGATATCCTCGACATTCGTGTTGCTGAAGGCTTCACTAACTTTCCGGTGTCCATAGTCGCAAAAAAAAAACTTTCCGGTGTCCACCTCAGTGAAAACCCCTGTGCATAAGTCTTACTTTTCAGCACTTACTATCTTTGTTTGCGCATTAAGTTTGATGAGGTGAAAGAATTTTACCATTTGATGTAGTTTTGGTAAGAAACAAAACTAATTTTTATTAAAATATAAATTAGTCAATAATACAACTAATTATTTTGTGATCCGGAATTTTGGACAAATTATTACCTAATAAAATTTAAACAAATATATTTATGTAATTCCTAACAAGAACTACCATGTAAAAAATCAAGATATATATTCAGTCATAACCATTGGCAGACCAAACATGACACATTGGCTAGGGTTGATATGATGCGTAGAAACACATGGGTACTTTGAAAAATGGAATGAAATAGATTTTAACATATATTGTTATTCGTTTTAAGTATCAGCTTATATTATGGATACGACAGTATCGTAAAATAAAATAGATTATAAAATCATAAAATATAAGTAGATATGTAGATGCAAGTTATCATTTTGCACAATTGATTTTTTTATCCGTTGCAACGCACGGGCATATTTGATAGTTATTATAAAAGAAAGAAAAGAAAAGATTTTTGCACATGCCTCCCGTTTCAGGTAGAGACGGACAACATGAAAAAACGGCTATCGTAACCCATGAACCACCATTGAATTTTTTTAAAAAATAATAGAAAGTAGAGATTTTTTATAATAATTGAGGATAATTTCGACGGCTCACGTCTCCTCATCCTCCATCCTCGCGTCGCGACTGGCCCCGGCCCTGCCCCTCCGCTGCTGCCTAGCACCCTCCGTCGGCGAGCCACCCGCCTGCCCATGCCGTCGTGCCAGCGACGCCCAATTAAGCCTGGCTACAGTCCGCCCTAGCTCCACCAGCGCCAGGCCCAGGTAGCCAGCTCCTCTCTGCTCTCTCTCTCCGGTGTGAGTGTGATTATCTGTCTAGTGATTTCACACTGCAACTTGGCTACTATTCAGCCATGCAAAAGAAGCTGCGGTTCTGATCTGCATAATTAGTGCTCAAGCAAAAGACTTATCTGTCAACTATAACACAGGATGATTCAGAATAAATGAAAAAAAGAGCAAAGACAAGCAACACAACTGCTAAGCTAGCACACATCTGTGTCGGATGTCCATGGTGCAGGGAGAGGGTACCTCGAGGCCGGCGGCCATGGTGCACAGGAATCAGACGGACTCGAGTAAGGCGGCGGCGGAGGCGACCACCGAGGCCCTCGCTCTGAGAGCGGGGCGGCGGCACAGCAAGGTTGCCGACGCGACGCCGCCGTGCGAGGGCGTGGCGGCGCGGGGCGAGGGAAGGCCGGCACGGCGAGCACGGTCATGCCGGAGGCGGGGACGGCGGCGCGGCAGGGCCACCGTGCCAGGACGCTGCCGGCAGCCGCGGCTAGATGGAGGGAGAGCAGGGCGCTATCGGATGGGGTGGCTAGGTCTCCGGCGGCCGGGGTGGCTAGGGCAGCGGCGGCGGCGCCATGCGAGGTCGAGGGAGATGGAGAGCAGGGCAAGGGCGGCGGCATCCTAGGCGAGAGACGACGGAATCGGGAGGATTCCGGTTGGGGAGGGCCGAGCGGGGTTCGGGAGCGGATGGGTGCGGGTGTGGGGGTGTTGCAAATTGACAAACATGCCCTTCACGGATACAATTAGAATTTTATGGAGGAAATAGAATGAAATGGGAAAAATTTCAAGCATTGTAAAAAGACTCTAGAAAGTATATTTCCGGTTTCAGTCATCCTCTGTTGAGGATGTACCGCCATTAAAAATCTATTTTCGTTCTATTAAGAAAACTGTATCTAAAAACATACTTATTTTTAGAGATGGTTTTATTAGGTCAACTATTGTTAAAATATTATTTTTATATGTGGTTCAAAGAAGTAAGTTTGGCTAAAAATTATAGTCTGTAGTTTGAATGTGTTTCCGAGTTCCACTTGCATATGGATGGGACCCATATTCTTCATGTTCGGTGCTGGTTGTTTTTGTTTAAGAAAAATATTTTAGCATGACGGATAAGGCGAGCAAATATAACGATTCAATCTCTTGTCCACACGTTCTTATCTTTCTAGGGCTTGTGGGGGACATAGTCCCCGGTTACCGTGCAAGGACGGTAGGACTCCATAGATCAGCAACTCAGATAACAGGCTCATTAGACTAAACCCCAAGCATGAGGCGTAATATATTATCCACCCTAAACTGAAATGAAACTAATATTAATCGTTGTCTCTATTCTTTTTTTCTTAAGAAATTTTTACATGATCTATGTTTACCGTAAGTTATGCATACACCGAAAACCTCCCGAACAATCGTCCTAGGTCACCCGTGACGAATTAGCAGTCATAAAATACCGATAGATGACGACTTTCGCCGCAATTTTTTTTGCTATCTAAAAGCTCAACGGACCTCACCATCGATCAACATCACGTTTCCGCTGGGATCAATCTACGATTTAAGTCCGGAATCGGATCAGAGCCGGCGCTCAAGACAAGGCTATGTGTTGGAGTTGTGCAGATGTTACGCGGAATCGGTCGCAAATTATGTCGCTACTACATGTGAGCTGAGATCATCACCGTGCGGCTCCAAATTACAATCCGTTCTATGTTGTGCTAACCTCATCCGTCTCGACTTCGTATTATTATTTTTATTTTTGAGAATTACATAGTATAACGCAGACACTTATATACGCACGCACACTCACCCCTATAAATACACGCACGCAAATATACCCCTACCCCTATGAACACCGTCGAAGGACTGAGCAGCCGGCAGATCTGGAGATTCCGAAGTCACCACTGGCGCCTTGTTGTCGACAGAAACGTCGCTTACCACTTAACGCATAACGCCGGTAAATTCTGAGAAAATCCTAAAAAAAGATGCGAGCAACAGGATTTGAACCTAATGGGTAGCGTTACACTGAACCATCCTATCATTGGACTATAAGCCAATTCGCTTCGTATTATTTGACGCAACAACGGTCATTGGTTTAATCACTACACGCATCAAGAGGAGGTGGCGTACCATACGTGAACATGCAAGCCGACCGTCAAGGAGCATACAAGCTAGTTACCGAAATTACAAGATGCTGAGGCTTCTACGTGCAACATGCATGATGTTCGCTGCTGTCACGCATCCGAACCGGCCTGTCCAAGTCTGGTTACCAAGGCGCCACGACTTCGCCACGATGCTTGATGACTATTCTAACTACTCTCACCGTACGCGCTACTAGCGTAGCTTAGGGCCTGGATGAGTTTCGGATTCTTCTAAAACTAGTTTTTTCCTCTAATTTCTAAAATCAAGATTATGAGAAAAAAACTAAAGGAGTGTTTGAATCTTCCTGGTTTTTTAAAGAATTTGGCTTCATTTATTACTGTGTAATTTAAAAAAAATAGCAAAAACTAGAGCTGTTTGGATCCCACCCAATTTCTAAAAACCAAATTCTCACAAACTGGCAACAACAGAAGCAGGGATCCAAACTTGACCATGCTGTGACCGACTACTCAGACCCAAAGATCAAGCTGATGCTCGGGTGCTCCCAAGCCCAAAATGCCAGGATATATACACGCCAATCAGCCAAGAATCAAGCCAAGTCAAGGTTTAATATTTTCCTAAATATTCTTTAATCATCATATATATCTTCGAAAATTATATAAATGTGCCTCCGTGGCTATAGCATAAATGTGTTCCTGACTACCATGCATCTCCACGCTAGCAGTGAGGACAACATATATATGCGCTCCACGTGTATTCTCTTTTTTTCATGCAGCGCCGACTGCTCTAGCTAGTACGCATGCTTAGACTGGCGTTTTCTCATGCCGTTTTCTCCTTGATTCATGTTTCAATCCTTGGTGTTTTTCTCATGCCGTTTTCTCCTTGATTGATATATGCATATATATATATATATATATATAATTATATGTTATATATGAACCGCGTTCGTTCCAGGGACGTGGAACGACGCCGCGGCGACACGCGCGTTCCGTGAGACTGACAGAAAACGAACGGAAAAGTGGCATGAAAGGAACATGACCTAGCAAGTTACGTTATTCGTGTTCCTCATGTGCCAACTCAGCTGGATCAAGGAGAGACGGAACACGCATGCATGCTAACATATCGTGTTATTCGTGTGCCAACTCAGCTGGACCGAGGAACACGCATGCCAACATAACGCATTATTGTCAACCACATGAAAGGATGCAAACATTTTACAATTCAGATTTCGGTTACCTAACACTAGTTATGAGTAATGACGATAGCCTTCCATGGCATAAAAAAGAAAAGAAATGATTTTTGCACACGCCTCCCCCGTTTCAGGTGACGAACAAAATAGAAAAACGGCTTTAAAATATTATTTTTAAATGCGGTTACGTTAGATCTACTTCCAAAGATGCATGAAAGAAGACAAGAAGTAAGTTTGACTGAAAATTATACCCTGCGTAGTTTCAGTGTGTTTCCGAGTTCTACTTGCATGTTGATGGGACCGACGTTCTTCATGTTGTGGTTTTTGTGACAAAAATATTGTAGCACATGGCTGATAAGCCGAGCAAATATGGCCATTCAATCTCTTCTGTCGATACAATTCTTTTCTTTCAGGGGCTTGTGGGCACTACTCCAGATTTGGACTTCAGTGTCGGCATCATCTGTGCCGGATTTTAGAAAACCGACAACGACAATGATAGTGTTTATAGGTCAAACTGACACTGATGTGGCAGTAATATCTAAAACCGGCACTGATGTGTCTCCCGGCACATTAGTGATGGTTTGAGCCACGAACCGCCACTGATAATGGGTCATCAGTGTTGTTTCGAGCCACGAACCGCCATTAATCATTTGGATGTCCAAAAATTTGAAAAAATTTGAATTTTGAAAACTACCTCAGATGGACAAACACCGAACATAAAGGTTATAGATCTCAAAAAGTTACGCAGCTTTATAGTTGATATTTTTTTAATTTCAAATCATTTAGTACTTCAAAATATTGTTTGAAATTTAATTTGAAATTATTGAAGAACACTCATTTCTCTTTTTAATTTGTTGGTAAAACTTATAACTAGTCTTTCTCCCTTATGCTTTCTCTAAATGAGATGGTTTTTTCTAATATCATGGTGTATCAGGTTATTTTCTTCTTATTACTATTATTTTGGTCATTTTTCTTATGTACATTTTAAAATTTGAATTTAAAAAATGACAACTTTGAATAAGATTTTTGAAACATCAAACAATTTCAGCCGAAGAAGTTATGAACATGAAACTTGTACAACCCATCAAGATATAAAATTCTTATTTTGGTCATTTGGTCATATGAGAAAGTGAAACTAATATTGTTCATCCCAATTATAGTATATGGAACTCTATGGAACCATACGAGAAGATATGTAAATTTAATTAACAACGATATTATTACTTCATCGGATGAAATGACCAAAATAATAGTTGTGGATATCAAAAAATTATGAAATTTTATAATTTTTTTACGCAAATATGAAATTTTATAGTTGGCAGCTTTTTATTTGAAATTATCTTGTCATGGAAAAGTACGTCTGAATTTTCTAAAATTTAAAATTCTAATTTTTCGAATGATCTTAGATGAAGAAACAACCAAAATAAATATTATTGTAAATGTCAAAAAGATAGAAAACATTTTAGTTGATAATTTTTCTTTTTGATTTGAAATCATCATGTCAAGGAAAAATTCATTTAAATTTTTTAAATTTGTAATTCAAATTTTGCAAATGACCTCAGTGAAGAAACCACCAATATAAAAATTGTAAATCTTGAAAAGTTATAAAACTTTCTAGCTAACAAGTTTTTCACTTGAATTTGTTTAGAGCCTCCAATAATTAATTTACACTTGGTTTGTAATAATATGTGGTGAACCAAAATAAAATATGGACAAAAGTGAGTGAAGGGTGCAGTGGTACCTGTGGGGCCTCCTCAAATTTAATTTTTTTCAACTCTTTTTAGCCTATTTTTGACATTTTCTGAAAAACGCATCGGTGACGGTTTGGAAGACGAACTCACAGTGATGCCAACACATCAGTGTCAGTTGGGAAGAACCACACTGATGCCATTTTTTCATCAGTGCCGCTTGGATTGTGCCGGTTCAAAATCTGGCAATGATGGGGCCGGGGACCCAATCCTCGGTTACCGAGTAACCTCAGATAACAGGCTCAATAGTCTAAACCCCAAGTACGGGGCGTAATATACTATCCACCCGAAACTTAAATGAACTAATATAAATCATTATCTCTTTTCTTTAAAAAAAAAGAAATCGTTAACTGATCTACCTTTACCGTAAGTTCTAAATAAGCCGAAAACCTCCCGAACAATCGTCCTAGGTAACCATGACGAATTATAGCAGTCATAAAATACCGATAGATGACGACTTTGGGGGCAATTGCTGTCTAAGAGCTCAACGGACCTCACCATGAACCTCACGTTTCCGCTGGGATCAATTCTACGATTTGAGTCCGGATGCGATCAGAGCCGGCGCTCAAGACAAGGCTACGTGTTTGGTGTTGTGCAGATATTACGCCGAATCGGTCGCAGTGCCATCTCTGCACCAAGGCGGAAAAGGGAAATTTGTGTCGTCATCACACGAGAACGGCAAAAGGACTAGTCTAATTCGGATGTGCTAACCTCTTCCGTCTCGGCTTCGTATTATTTGACGCAACGGTCATTGGTTTTACTAATCACTACACGCATCAAGAGGATCGGAGGTGGCGCACGTGAACATGCAAGCCGACCGTCGTCAATCGACGTCCGCCGAGAGCGCGGCCTTCCTCCCGGCGCCACTAGCACCAGATTACTTTTCCACAGCGGTCAGAGCAGGTTTTGCGCAGCAGGCAAACGAGCCCGCTGCACAGCCACGGTAAATGGTTCCATTACCGCAGCGGACGCTCGTACCCGCTGTGGTAAAATCAATAACCGCAGCGGGCACATAATAAAACCCGCTTCGGTTAATCCTTTGAAGAAAACAAAAAAAGTGAAAAGAAGCCTGTCGCCAGCCCATATGGGCCCGACGCCGAGCCTAGCCACGCTGCCATCGCCACGATCCACAGCTCCGCTCGCCGGATCCGCCGTCTCTATGCGCCGTGCCACCGGATTCGCAGCTCCGCCGTGATCCGACGCCATGAGCTCCACCTCGCCAAATCCACCTCCGGCCGTCGTCGAAAGGCCCATTGGCGGGTTGCAGTGCTGTCGCGCCGCCGGGGCCGCTTGACCGTCGTCCGCGCCGCCGCTCCCGCTGCTCCTGCTCCAGGAACCGGGATGCCTCGCCTCTCCACGTTGCCGCTGGCTGGATCTGGTGGATCCGAGAGGGAGGGGGCCGTCGCCGGCCGGAGCACCTCGATGTGAGGCTCCTGGAGCCACCACACACCCGATCCGCCGCCCACCATCGCCACCCGGAGCCACCACGCCGGATCTGCAACGAGAGAGGGAGGTGTGAGGGAGAGGGGTGGATCCGTGACGAAGAGAGATGACGAGGCACATACCCACGCGATCGAGCCTCCTCCGCGCGTCGCTGCGCCAGCCCCGCGCTGTCGCGCCTCGGCACACACGCCATCGAGGGAGGAGCCGCCGCTGAGCGCCGTCGAGGGAGGGGCCGCCGCCAAGCCGCCGCGTGCCGCCGAAGGAGGGGCTGCCACCGAGCCACCACCGAGGGAGGAGAGGGGCCACCGTCGTGCACCGCTGTGAGTGAGGAAGAGGAGGAGAGGGAGGAGGAGTGGAGCCGGTGTGAGAGAGAGGAGTGGCGTCGATGTCGCGCTCGCCAGCGTCGCGAGAGTCGCGCTCGCGTGTGGCGGCTAGGAGAAGTGAATGAGTGAAGGGGAGTTGAGGTTGGACTAAAACCCTAAGTCCGTATTTTATAGCTGGCTACTAGATTGGGCCTCGCCTGGGCTCATTGGGCCTATTTATTTTCCGTAGCGGGCCTTACTGCGGTAAATCGATTTACGGCAATGGGCATCTTAAGGCGTCCGCTGCGATAAATCCAGGATTTACCGCAGTGGACACCTTAAGATGCCCGCTGCGGTAAATCGATGTGTTCGCCACTGTAAATAAATAGTGCCTATTGCGGTAAATCACCCACGATTTACCGCAGCGGGCAAAAAAAGGCCCGCTGCGGAGGGCTATTTTGAAACGCTGTGGAAGTTCAATTTGGACGTAGTGCGCGCGAGGCCCCCTGCCTCCGCCAGCGAGCAGCGCTGCCACGCCGCACTCTGCCCGTAGGTAGCGTCACTGCGCCACGCTTCACCCGCACGAGCAGCACCGCCGCGCCACCTTCCACGCCGCACGAGCAGCGCCAACTCCAAGCGCCGCCTCGCCATGGGAAGAAGAAGGAAAGGGAGCTGTGCGCCGAGAGGAGGAGAGGGAGCCGAAGTTTGTGAGGGAGGGAGGAGAGGGCTGGAGGGAGCGAGCGTGTTCGCCTGAAGGAGCTGCGGATTGAAGAAGTGAACAAAGAAAACCCTAAGTGTCTGTTTATATACATATCCATTGGACTGGGCCTCTTAGGATTTACATGGACTCTGGATTGGGCTCCTATTATCCGTAGCGGGCTTTTAACATTGCCTGCTACGATAAATTGATTTACCGAAGCGGGCATTTTAATATGTCCGCTGCGGTAAATAGGGTATTTACCGCAGCGGGCATCTTAAGATGTCCGCTACGGTAAATAAAAAGTGTGCACAACGGTAAACCGTGGTGATTTACCGCGGTGGGCAGAAAAAACGTCCATTGTGGAGTGCTGAAACGAAACGCTGCGCAAATTCATTTGTGGCGTAGTAAGATGACACGTCAGCAGGTAGGGACTTTGGGCGCAATTGCTATCTGAGAGCTAACGGCCGTCACCATCCAACATCGGGCCACGTTTCCGCTTGGACCAATCTTTTTTTTCAAACCTCTCATCTGGGTACAGCTGTAGTATCTGGTTCCTACATAAACACACACGACACACCCCTCACACACACCTACTCACACCACACATGTGCACAACTACACCTATAACTACACATAGATTGAAAAACCGCGTCCTTCTTGAGATCACCGAGACCATCAGGCTCCGTAGACGACGGGTACGTCGCAATCCTATTGTGGCACCACGCGGAGAGAGGCTGCAGAAGAAAATAGGAAAAAATCCCCGTTTATTCGGTGCGGGATGGGGGTTCAAACCCCCGCCGGCCGGCTCCTCACCTGGAGTCCTAGCCAGTGGGCTACGCGCCTACGATTAAGTCTGGGTCGGATCAGAGCCGAATGGGTCGTGGGGCCATCTCGATCTGCATCAAGGAAGAGAAGGATAAATTACTCCCTCCGTCTCAAAAAAACGCACATTTTGACTTTTGTACTTCCTGTTTGACCATTCGTCTTATTTAAATTTTTTATACAAATAATAAAATAAATAAATTATTATAAAAGTATCTTTAGTGGTAAAATAAGCCATAACAAGATAAATAATATTTAGTTAAACTTTTTGAATAAAACGAATGATCAAATAACATGCGTAAAAGTCAAAATACGTGTTTTTGGGAGACGGAGGGAGTATGTTGCCACGCGTCCGAACCCTGTGCAAGTCTTGACGTGTTGGTTTTTTTTTATTCTACCACGTAGACACTAGTCGGAGACGTACAGGTACGGTTCCAAGTGCTCCATGCACCGGTCGCACGCGGCACGACCGGTTAACAGCAGATATTATAAATGTGCCTCAGTGGCTATAGCATAAATGTGTTCCTGACTATCATGCAGCTCTAGTCGGGACAACATGGGCTCCATGTGTATTCTCTTTTTTTATACAGCGCCGACTGCTCTAGGCCTTTGTTTAATCGCCTAATTCTACTCTGAAGTATTTTATTTTTTATTTAGTAATAACTGTCTAAATATTGATTAATTAGGCTTAAAACATTTATCTCGTAAAGTATAACTAAACTGTGTAATTAGTTTTTAATTTTATATATATTTAATACTTCATGCATGTGCCAGTATTTTTATGTGATGAAAATCTTCTTTTACATAGTATCAAATTCTGAATTCTGGAGAAAACTAAACAAGGCCCCGGTAGTCTTCTCTTAACAGTAGCTAAATTATTTAGAACAACGAACAAATGATGAAGTTTCTGTCCTAACTTTTTTTAGATTGTTTCTGTCCTAACTTGGCGAGGCGCCCATGCCCACGCTAAGAACAAATGATGAATTGATAATGTGACACAAAACGGAAGGAACAGTGACATAAAAGGTATAGGTGACCACAGACACAAAGTTCCTAACTATAGAAGGAGTAGGATAATCATGGTCCTGTAAGATAATCAAGACCCTTGGGCCTACTGCGTGTGGGTTAATAATAAGGCCCATCTATTGCCAGCAAAAGTACGCCCAGCATGGGTCCGTCAGCCAGCTGGATATAGATGTTTCAATCCTTGTTTTTCTCATGCCGTTTTCTCCTTGACTGATGTATACATATAAAATTATGTGTTATGAACCGCGTTCGATCGTTCCGGGGACGCGGAACGCCGCGGCGACACGCGCGGTTCCGTGTGACTGACAGAAACGAACCGAAAAGTGACATGACCTGGCAAGTTAAAAAGACGTCAGTATTTCCTCCTGAGCAAGTCCGCTTAGGTACGGTGCTCTCGATCGCAATCAGACATATATATACACACCTTTTAGGCTAATTCGTTAGCAATCTGCAGGCACACAAGCGTTCATGGCCTTGTCTGTGCTGCCTCTGCTTCTCCTCGTGCTTGTGCTCCCACCGGCCCTCTGTGACTACCTCTCGTCAAGCCACCACCTATCCAAAGACGATGCCGGCGTCGGCGGCGGCGGCGGCGAGCTCCACCCGGTGATTCTGTTACCTGGGATGGGCTGCAGCGACCTGGAGGCACGCCTCACGGAGGCGTACCGACCGTCAGACCCACGCTGCGGCGCAATGAAAGGCAAGGGATGGTTCGAGCTGTGGAAGAACGCTTCAGACCTGGCGGCTCATGACTACGTGCCGTGCTTCCTGGAGCAGATGCGCCTCATCTACCACCCTGCCATCAACGACTACCGGAACCTCCCCGGCGTCGAGACGCGCGTGCCCAACTTCGGCTCCACAAGGGCCTTCCGCTTCAAGAACCCTCGCATGTCGTAAGTTGTCGTCCTTGGAATCAATTTTTGTACGTTAGTAAGCCTTGAATCGTCCTTCAACTTTGTGCCGTGTGTTCTCTCTGTACAGAGACTGGTGCCTCGGAAAGCTGAGAGCTGGACTGGAAAACATGGGATACCGTGACGGCGACACCATGTTCGGAGCTCCTTACGATTTCCGCTACGCGCCGCCGTCGCCCGGCCAGACATCCGAGGTGTACTCCCGCTACTTCAAGGAGCTGATGGAGCTCGTGGAGACAACTCGTAGGAAACACAAGAAGAAAGCCGTCATCTTGGGGCACAGCTTCGGCGGAATGGTCGCCCTCGACTTCGTCCGGAGCACTCCGCCGGCGTGGCGAGACGAGCACATCCAGCACCTCATCCTCGTCGCGCCGACGCTCGCCACCAGCGGCTTCATGGAGCCGCTGAGCAACGTCGCCGCCGGGACCAACATCCTCTTCGTGCCGACGACGACGCCGCTGTCCACGAGAGCCATGTGGAGGAGCTTCGAGAGCGCGCTCATGAACTTCCCGTCGCCGGCCGTGTTCGGCCGGAGACCGCTCGTGGTCACCAGGGAGTGGAACTATACCGCGCACGACATGGAGCAGTTCCTCGCCGCCGTTGGCTTCAGCGACGGCGTCGAGCCATTCAGGAGACGAGCCGTCCCCAAGATGGACAATTTCGTGGCGCCGATGGTGCCCATGACGTGCATCAACGGAGTCGGCAACAGGACGCCGCTGCAGCTGGCCTTCGGGGACGACGACTTGGATCATGCGTCTCCGGAAGTAGCAGCGTACGGGGATGGTGATGGCAAGATCAATTTGATCAGCGTCTTGGCGTTTGAGAAAGAGATGCGTCGGCAGGCAGGACAGAGGAAGCAGTTCAGATCCGTCAAGATCAGTAACGCCCAGCATTCTAGTATTGTCACGGATGATTTTGCCCTGGACACGGTCATCCAACAAATTATTGACGTCAATTATTTATCACCATCCGGCAGTAGAACAAAAAGTATATCGATCAAGTAGTATCTGGAATTATTTTTCTATTAGAAAGAAATCTTCTCGAACAAATATGTATAAATGTATGTACATGTGTAATCACAGATTGTAATCATTTATTTAATTTATTTTTTCTCATAATAATGTACAACATGCCGGCAAGCATATCAACAGAAAATTTAATCCTCTACAGAACATGCAACATCGATCAGATAAGATAGTATAGTTACATTATATTGTTGCAAGTTGTGAGGCAGATCATATTAATATAAAGGTTATGGCAAAAATCATCAACAAAATGATTAATATATAAACATGGATGTAATTAACTTACTGCTCAATGTGTCCATGCCAGCATACATATATCTCTTCATCTTAATATTACTATTTCGTGGCCTTTAATTCTCACTAGGTGAGCGAGGAGAAAAGATAAATCTAAACATTATCAGCATATTGCATTTAATTTAGGAGGCTAACCAATAATAATAATAATAATAATAACAATAAGTTTACTCTAGTTTCAATAAAAACATTATCCACATCTACTATTACAAAAAACAAATTAAATATTGTACATATTGTTTTACTCATGGTTTAAAAAATCCCGAATGAAAATTTTTCATCATCCGCAAACTTTTAGATCTCGTCAAGGTCTATTATTTTAATATAAACTTATCTTCGCCTGACCACATTTGGAAAAATTATGAACTTACTCGTGCTCCAAGTATTTTAAGGGCTGTTGACCAAGTCAACTTTCTTTAAAAAATAATTGTTATAGGTGGTTAAAAATCCCTAGAAATCATCTTTATTTAGAGGTGACTAAGTTTTTGAACCAGATTTGGCAAATGGAGACAAAGTCAATATCAAAGTTGTAGTACTCAAGGAGCTCTGCAATTTTCTAGTTAAAAACTTTTCATTTGAGATTGTTTTTGTTGCCAAATATACTATATAATATTAGAAATATTAGGAGAAAATTAGAGAGCCCAAATATACAAGCTTGTCACAATACTATTAGCAAATTAGTTCTACAACTTTGCACTTCACCACACGAAAGTTACCAACTAAACTAGCTACACTAGAGAGCTCAGCTAATTTAAGCAACAAAGGCTAGCTACTATATATAAACTACTCAACTACAACTACACTTCTTGTAAAAAAATACTACAACTACATTAGTGAGCCCCTACAAGCAACTACCACACACACGCAAAATATGTAATTAAATGAACAAGTGTGAAGCTCAATACCTATAAGGAAAATGGACCCTTAGCCCATTTACTTTGGATTTTGATGTTTGATGAACAACAAGACCAAGTTGGACTAACATATTTGCAAGTTCTATGTTTTGTAGGTCAATAGGTTGCACGTGTGGATATGGACTAGGATCGGAACTACCTCATGATTTTGGATAGTATCAAATTGATATGACACCAGCTCAGAGTTGTAGAGATTTTCATTAGCTTTCCAATAGGTCTAAGATCATCAATATTGGAGTTCGGAGCAAAGATTTACAACCAATTTGGTGTTGAAACATATGCACTAGACTATGCACCAGATGCAATGGTGATGAATGTGGTCAGTTCAGCAGAGGTGCAGCAATGACTAGATACAGCACTAGACGCACCGAGAGAAATTGACTAGACTCGCCCAAGTTAATGTTCACGCGTCTGGTCGTACGCTAGAGAAGGTCTACATAGGGTTTTCATGACCAGTCGCGTCTGGTGGATGTTGACCGGACTCATGTCACGTCTGGTGGTCATTTGAAAGTGATGTTCACTAGCCATTGGGATTGACCAGATGTTGCACCAGGCGCATCTAGTGTAGAGTCTGGTCAGCACCGAAAAGTGCATCTTGGCTCCAACGGCTAGTTTTTCAATGGGGCTTGTAAATAGACCTTCCAACCGGCCTTTGGAGTTGTGGACGAGTGAGGAAACATATAACAAGGGTGTTTGTACACCATTTTAGAGCTCTCCAGTTGCATAGTGCTTATTGATATACATGGTGATTAGTGTAGGTGCTTTGCGAAGTGATTAGACTAGTTGGACTACGCTCATATGTGCTTGCTCTAGGTTTAGGTCGAGTCTTTAATGAGGTTTGCACACCTCTTACCACATGGTGCTTGCGCTCACCACTGTTGTACATCGGAGGGCTTGTAGTCTTGCCAGATCACACCAACCACGTTTGTGGTGTGGCCGCACCATGTACCAAAGGAAACAAGGCCCATGGCGTTTTGGCCGAAAGCTTGATGGTGAAGACGACGGGGAGCGGACCGGGAGAGGCTTGCCATAAGGCACATCGGAACCCACTTGTATGTGGGGAAGGCTTGAGGCTATCCACGGAGTTACCCAACTTGGAGCTTGGCCCTTGTGAGGAATTCCTTGTGAGGGGCTCCAAAGAGGACTAGGAGGAAGTTTTCATGCTTCTCGATACCTCGGTAAAAATATCGAAGTCGTCGACTGGAGTTTGCATCTCTATCATCCTTTACCTTTTGCATTTATATTTGCTACCTTGGTTGTGTGCTTTACTATTCCTAGCTTATTAATTGATAGGCTAGTTGATAGGATTGGAACCTAGGTTGCATAACTCTTTTGTGGTAGAGATTGCAGCACGCCTAGCAAAACCTTAGATGCACATATAGATAGGTTATTTTCTTGCTTAGATTTTCACTAGGTGAAGTTAGAGGCCATATTTAGAAGTACAATTTTAAGTTGCCTAATTCACTGTTGACATTCGTTAAGTGTAAATAAAATATAAAAGATTTCCGCAAGCGCACAAAATATCAATGTATCATTTTACCGGGAGTATTCCAGGTATCGTTATTTATCTTTTACCACAGGGAAGCTAGTGTTAAAGATTCTAATAAATCATTATCATGTATCTACTAACTTAGAAAATCAACTAGACTAGAGCAGGGGTAAATAATATTTGATAGGATATATGAAAGCACCCTAACGTGGCGGATTACAAAGGCCAGCCAAACAACTATCCGTGGGGTTGAGCGCAACCTCAGGTAACCACTAGCCTAGACACCATGTCTACACTACTGATTACTACTCTAATTACTTGAGATAACTAGAGCACTCAATACGAGTGAAGATCCCATGCCAAGATATGAAAACTATACTAACCAAATATATAAAGGGCATAAAAGTAAATGGAGAAGATAAATAAATATTAAAGCATAAGTCTTACAAAGATGAGATATAAAGATATACCAAACCCCTGAAGACTTCTCCAGAACCGAAACATAGTTCCACTCTTCCTAGCTCTCAACTATAACTAATCTACTACATTAGAAAGTCTAACCCTAATTTTCTAGAGTTGAGGATCATCCATTCGAGGGACACCTCTCTTCTCCATGATGATGATGGCGCCTAGGGGGTCCTGGTCTTCTTATATAGGGGCCGACCTCCCCTCCTCCACCTTGAGCAAGCAATGTGGTACTAAACCTTTCCACCATATCTCATTAAAATGCACATAGGCCTTAATGGGCTATATTCTGATTTAGACCCAATTAATCCCGCAGCTCTATGACGTGAAGGCCTTTTCCTTTATTTGTAAAATTAGTATCTTTTTATTCCGACCTCCAAATATAGCAAATAATATATCTGTTTTGATCGGCTCGACGAGTCCTTCGCAATGGTGTCCTTTAATTCATCACTTGAGGTACTTTTATTCAATGAAAAACTCAATCTCCTATAAAACAAGTGAGAACACCAAAACTCATGGAACCTGTTAGTTTCAAACCCTACAACTATGCTTTTGTAAATCATTTTATATCATATTAGGCAATAGTTGATGGTTAAAAATTGACATTAAGGAGCGTCAACATTCACCCCTCCCCTCTTAGGCGTCATGATTTCTTTCAATAATGAACTAGACAAGTCGATTGCTTGTTAGCAAACTATGTCCTCATTGTTGTGAGTCTCAAAGTGATGATTTGCGCATTAAATAACGCTCAAGCTAGATGCACAACTTGGGAACCGTAAGAATCAAGCATAACAAGCACTGCATCTAGCCATGAGTATTTTATTAGTGTTGCTCTTTGCGGTCTCCCATTAGGATGAGCATAAAGAGCCCTTTACAACTGACTCGATCAAAAGCGGCAAACAATCAAACCAAGCCCCTAAACAATCCTCTAAGCTCTAAGCCAACTAGCTAGGTGACCACAATCACTAGAGGCAAACAAGAAAACCATAGCTGCCACACTCAACTAGTACTACAAGATACAAATAGGCCATATGCACTTGAACACTCCCTATGATCCATTGCAAGGGAGATGAGTGGACTATGTTGCTCAACTTTCAAAGAGTGCTCACAAGTGTATGGAGTGCCAAGAGATTTGCCAAGGCTGGCCACAAGGACTACTTTTTTCACCAAAGTAAGCAAGGGAAACCCTAGCCTATTTTTTAATTTTTTAACAATGCAGACATATTTAAATCTGCTTCTACGAGGAGAAAAACCGAGATCTGCTGTGCGTTACTCAGATGCTACCACATGGACTGTTATAAGCCCACTCTAAAATCCAATCATTTTTTGACACAAAAAACTATGGGGGAGATCCCCACAGTGCCATTTTTCATTTATATTTAAAACAAGAGTACATAATTACATACAGGAGGTTTAGCTGAAAGCATCTAGCCACACATAGAAGGATAACCTGATGTCATCCCTAAATCTAATAGACTGAAGCATACATTGATTTTTGAAATTAGACCACAACAACATTATTGTAGGCTCTCTTCTTTCGAATACCTTGTCATTTCTGAGTTTCCAGAGCTCCCAGGTGACTACTAGAGTTGCTTCAGTGAAGAAATCGGTTTGATGAGCATGGCCAGCAAGAACCAGTCTTGGAGTTCTAGAGACATATCCCAAGCAATTCTAATTTTTGTCCAACATTGTTGTGCAAAGGGACAGTCAAAAAAATAAGCGATCTATAGTTTCAGTACTTACTGAGTTGCACATGACACACTGTAGTTCCCTGCACATTTAGGTTTCTTCTCTGTAACACATCCTTGGTGTTTAGTCTATCCACCAGAATGAGCCAAGCAAAAAAAATTTGATTATGGAGGTGCAACTGCATTTCCATACAACTCTGAAAACTGAATGTGCATCAATTCCACTGAAAACTAATGAGTAGTACATTTTGGAAGTGTACTTCTCACCCCACATTGGGGTCCATCTATCCTTACTGAGTTCATCAAGCTCAACCGACTGCAACTGTACAGATTTTCAAATTCCTCCTATGCCTTTTCAGAGAAAGGTAGCATAAACAGTGAATCAAGGTCTTCAGCATGTGCAACTTCTAAAACTAACATTTCCTCATATCTTGCAAAAAAGGCCAGCCTTGGATATTTGGAACAAAGGATTTCATTTTTTAACCAAATGTCGCCCCAAAAGCAAACAGTCTGACCATTTCCAATAAAGCACTCGGGAATACCTCTAAAAAGCAAATTCAACCTGTTTGTGTAGTATTTGGACCATATCATTCTTACCCAAGGAATATATGCTTGGTTATAAAACTTGCTTAGGTGTTTCATTAATAATGCAACATTCTGCAAACTCAGATTGATTATGCCTAGGCCTCCTTTTTCTTTTGGGAGCATAACTATTGGCCAAGCACCAAGATTTCCTCCCTTCTTCTTTTCAGAGTTTGATGGTCTCCAGAGGCATTGTTTCCTTGCTCTATCAATATTCTCAATAACCCCTCTTTGTAGTTTGATGGTGCACATGGCATATGTGGTGATAGGTGTAATTGCTGAGTTTATCATCTCAAGCCTTCCACTATAGGACAGCCAGGTGGAGCAGGCTGACAATCTTCTCTCTACTCTATCCATCATAGGGGTGAGGTCTTCAATCTTAGGCTTTGTTGTCCCCATAGGGAGACCAAGGTAAGTAAATGGTATTGTGCCAATGTCACACCCAAAAGTACCAGCTAAGATACTCATTCTCTTAGGGGATACATTTTTTTTATTTTTTAATAATGCAGACTGTTTAAATTCGCTCCCACGAGGAGTCGAACCCAAGTCTGCTAGGTACTACTCAGGTGCTCTAACCATTAGGCTAGAGGCCCTTTTACTTAGAGGATACATTGATAGGAGACATCTAAAATTTTTTGTAGTTTACTTTTAGCCTTGTAGAATCAACAAAACTTTGTAATATGGCTTTGAGGAAAACTAGCTGCCTAACATCTACCTGTAGCATCAATAAGGTATCATCAACATACTAGACTATTGGGAAGTCCTCATCAGGTTGAGGTAAAGGGTTTATTGAGAAGACCCATGATGCATGCTTGGTTCACAGTGACTTGTAACAGCTCAACAGCTAAGACAAATAGAAGTGGAGACGGGGGATCCTCCTGCCTCACTCCCCTTTTACACTTAATACTTGCCAGCAACACCATGTAGAAGAACAGCTCATGAACGTGAGGACAAGATGCTTTGTACCCACTGAATCCATCTTTCACTAAATCCAATCATTACCCTGTATATGAGCTGTCGTCACTCGATGAGGACATCCGAGAGCACTATTACCATCAACTGAAGGTAGGAACAATAATTCAAGTGATGAAGGTATCGTAGACATATATTGTATTGTGTATGGGTGTCTTTGCTTTCCTGGTTCCGAATAAATAAACCTGCCTTAGATGCAGACCCGAGGCGTGTGGTTGGCCGAAGGAGCACCAAAACGTGCGCCTCGTGGTTCGATAGAGTGTTGTGTGTGCATGCGAGCAGCCAACCAAACGAATGTGTGCGTATGTGGCCGGGATCTACTCAACCAAGCGTCCAAAACAACTGCACATGCATCACCATAGCCTGATTGATAGGAGCGTGTGCATCCTTGTAACAAGACAGCTGTACACCAAACACGCCCACATGCTGAATGTTCCATAGTTCCATGCCACCTTTTCATACTTTATTCATTTAGAGTCTAAGTTCTGTTGGATATATTATGGGCTTGGCCCATATAATATTTAATAAATTAAATAAAATTTTATGTTGCGTAACGTTCAGCATATGAGATTTTGACTGAATATTAACTCGGTTTATATAGTTGGAAACTATCTATATTGAGAAGCTGAGAAAAAGACAAAGGTCTAGCTACCACGGCTGAGATTTTGCTACTCAGTCCACATAATTATGGGAGTTTCTGTCCTTTATGTTGGAGGCGTTTTGATTACCAGAGTCTCTTCGCGTCTTCGTCTCCTGAATTCCTCTGCAACCCCTTCGCGACTTCGTCTCCTGGATTCCTCCGCAACCCCTTCACAAATTCGCTTCCCCACCAAGTCTTCGTTTCCTAAATTCCTTCACATCCCCTTCGCGTCTTCGTCTCCTGGATTCCTCCGTAACTCCTTCGTAGCTTCGCTTCCCCGCCTGGGTATTTATTCAGTAGTTCTTTGTCAGTCTTCCAATCTCTTCGCTTGCGAGGCGAACCACATCTTCTATTGCTCGTTGGTTTTCCTCGTCCCATACCTCTCTACATGCATGGAGCATAGGGAGCGAACACTCATCCGCGTGCAAACCTTGCACTGGTTTTCGGGGAGCGACTCCGCGACTACTCGGTTTACGTCTTCACCGTATACTTTCTTGCTCGCGAGATCGCACGGCAACGTCTTCTTCCTGGTGACCGTTCGCGAGACAACACGGCGAACTTCTTCTAGCATCGATTGTCGTCCACAACTTGAAGCAACACACTATGTCGACTAATGCGAATGGAGCCTCTAATACCCTCAACATGGGACCCTCCGCTGGGTACATCCGCAACAATTTCTTTATCTTAATTTATGTACTTACTTTGTTGATCGGTATGTCGTCCCAGCATGTTGTAGCTTTTGTTAGTGATATACGCATGCATATATATGTCGTCACGAACCTGCTGTTATTTTATTTCTAGATTAAATTGACTTTAAAATAACTAAATTCTAACAAGTTCAATTTGCCCATGCCTCCTTTTCATACTTTAGAGTCAAAAAGTGATAATTCACTTGTTAAAAAATAATAGCCTAATGAACGCTAAGATCCTCTTCATCAAAACTTGAAAAGTACTTCCTTCATTCTAAATTGTAAGTCGTTTTACTTTTTGGATAAAAAGTCTGACCACTTGTCTTATTCAAAAATTTATGCAAAATACTATTTTTCTTCTGTCATGATTTGCTTTATTAGTCAAATCTCTTCAAAAATGTCTTAAATTTGACTATATTTGCATAATTTTTATGAATAAGACGGGTAGTCAAACTTAGGATAAAAAAAATTAAACAACTTACAATTTGAGATGGAGGAAGTAGTTAATTTGTCAACAACATGTTATTACACTTAGTTGTGCTTTATTTTTAAAAAGCAGGTCATATTCAAACTTAAACTTGTCTTTGCATGTACTTTTTGGTTAATTACAACAAAATTAGCCTTTGAAGTGCAAGCAGTATCGTATTTTTGTTTCAAAAGCACAACCTCGAACAAGTTTCTTAAGAAAAAAGCTCGAAAGGACTACTCTGAAGGAGCTTTTGTACTTTTAATATAAAGTGTAGCTTTTGGAAGTTTCATCAGCTTGAGACCTGTTTGGAAGAGCTTGTGGCTTTTCAGACTTTCTGGGAAGCAAAAGCATGCAAAAGAACCCCAAATGCGACCTATATTTAATCCGTTTGATTTGAAACTTCTTAGACATTTAGAAGAAAATGCCTACCATCCCTTATCAATTGCCTTGTCTCTTCTTTCATAATTGAATTGTACTCCCTTCATTTCAAACTATAAGTCGCTTTGACTTTTTTGGTACATATATTTTACTATGCATATACCAAAAAATTAAAAACGATTTATAATTTGGAAGAAATGAAGTAGAAATGAAGTAATGTGGCAAGGAGAGTTTTATTAAGCTAAGAAAGGCAAAAGGTAATATACAACAAAACATATACAGATGAATCCCCAATTCCCAATGTGCCCCTCGATAGTTTGGGACTTCAGTCCTCTGCCTTGCAATTTGATGTTGTGGACAAGTTATTGGCACATTCGTTTACCCTGGCATATCCTGCACATTCAACATTTTAGACAAGTTTGTCAATAACTCCTGCATCTGTTGAAGTGAAGGCTAGATTTGAACGAACATGCATGCCTAGGGTGACAATGAGCCATTCAATCTACTCTACTAATACACCGTCTTTTCTTTTCTATGTCCACACAAGAAAACATCTCCCGCTAAGAAAACTACCGTTCATCCACCTAAAAAAATATACCTAAAAAAACGTCTTTAAAATAAACCGTTCAGATCTACCCTAAATCTTCTCTCGTTACTCGTTACACAATCAAGGGTCCGAATCGAGTGTATCAAATTCTCCTCTTCACTACAATCTACGCACCCGCACCCAGCCCCACGTCCTCCGCGCACGACTCTCCTGCGACGGGCACGGTTCGATTCTCGGCCGCCTTCTTTTTCCCGAAAAAAAATGAGGCATCGACTCTACACGTGGGACTCCTTCTGTCCTTCCCTTTCCAGGGTTTCGGCCGGCGGCGGACAAGGCAGCCGCGGCGCACGCACGTCACCAGAACGGGAGGCCACCAGGGCGATCCATGGCTTGATGGCCGTCGTCGTGCCAGGATCCGTGGGGGAGGACTGCTGGAGCAAGCGTGAGTACCTCCCCGAGATCCTAATCTGATTACACTTGATCTGGATCTCCCGATTCATGCTTGGATTATATCCTTTGATCCTAATCTGCGAACACTAGGCCGTGTGCGCGCTCAAGGCCGGCGACGGCGCGTCCCAGGCCGAGGTGGACGCCGCGGTCGAGGTGTCACTGGGATCTACGACTACGAGCCGCCTGGTGCTGCGTCAAGGCTAACTTGCTTTTGTTCTTCTTCTGTTTGTGCGTGCTTCTGCTGCTAGCTGCGTTGAGGTCATATGCTGTTGATTGCCCAGGTACTGCAGGGTAGTTGCTACTATTGCATTTTCTCACATGGCGTCAAAGAGACTAACAGAACAGACTGGTGTGTTTCACTGTGCATACATTTGGATTAACTTGCCTCGAATCAGTAATATTGTATTCTGTGTGCACTGTGATTATTTAAATGGCTTCATTTGGGTGGAAATTGGAGTCGGTTCCAGAAGACCAAGCATGATGAGAAAATTGATGAGAATTCAGTCAGCAATCCTGTAGAGGTCCACAAGCACGATATGCACTTTGATTATTTGAATTGTCTTCATTTGGCAACAAGAATGGGTTTTAGTAGAGCAAGCATGAATATAAAATGCGATGTTCAGCATTTTAAAAAATAAGCCTGTGACGGCATTTTTTGTTTCTAACAGTTCGTTTATTTTTTTTCTTTGTTCATTCCTTGCAGCTTGAATGAATCTTTGCTTGAAGACACCTCAGCTAAGGTGACATTTAGAAAAATTCGGCAACGAGATCCGTAAGGCATGTGTAACTTAAACTTTGTGAGACTCAAGACATAATTGAATTGTATCCCATGGGCAATATACTAGTCACAGCATGTGATGAACCATAGCCCACATATTGTCCCACATCGATACTTCTAAAGCTTAGTACATTGAATGCATGATGGTCCTTTATGAGCATCTATATGTCTCAAAATAATGCTCACCTAAATTCCATCAACTTTACTGTATGTCCATATTTACAGTAGGGTGCCTCATGCAGCCTACCAAGAGTTAGGACAAAGCCTACCAGAAATTAGGACATTGTAATATTTCGTATTATAGATCTCACTAGAACAATACATCATTTTAATCAGAAAGTCATGTTTATTTTTTTATATAACATGTCATGGAAAAAGCTTCTTCATTCTAACTTGATGGACAAAAAGAGCAGTGTCACTTGGCCTTCAACTATAATTATCAAAACAAGGGTAACAATACATATAGATTCCATCAGTTTGTTTTCTGTCCATATGCGCATCAACATGCAATTCATGCAGTGCACTACGAACAATGGCATTAAGATTTGTTGAAAAGAAAAATATCTGATTGCCATTACTATGCAGTAAGCAGTATTATCTACATTAGCTACCAAACTAGCCATTGTGGATGATGAATCACACACAACCCTTACCCACGTGCTCTATCGTATTCATCTAGTATCCATGTATGTGCGATGGTCCTTTATGAGCACCTATGACTAACATAGTGCTCACCTAAATTTCATCAACTTTGTTGTCTGTCCATATTTACAGCAGGAACACAACTGATGTGGCCTACCAAGAATTAGGACATTGTAACTTGAAGCTGAATGAATTACAATACCATATGAAAGTCAACGTTTACTTTGCAGATTATGTTTCTTTCTAGCGTACCGGTAGCTTGACGATACAAGTAAGTTTGGAAGTGATATAAAGCTGTTAAACCTGATAGTCAAGAATGAAGAAATGAACCCTGCTAGGTCCTTACCAATTTCCTGTGACTGAGTCTGCATGGTGGTCCCTTAATGAGCACTTATGACTGGATACTCACCAAAATACCATCAGTAGTGTTCTTTGTCCATATTTACAGGAAAACTCAGCTCATGCGACCTACAGAGTTAGGAGATTGCAAATTAAGAACACAACACGGTGCATATTTACAAATTTACAGGCTATAATTGCAGAACATAGTGTTTTTCTCACGAACACACATGAGAAGCGCGTATAAAAAACTCGACCGTGTGGCACTGCATTAAGAAGAACAGGCCAAGAAACACCCGAGCCTTATAAAACCCATACACCACAACGACCTAGCGACCTAGCTGAGGTAATTAAGCATCGCGCCTTTCTACAAAAAGAACTTGACCATGACCAAACAATCCAAACCTCAACCTACAGGTGGGAGAGGTAAGAAACCCAAGGTGCCCTAACCAGCCCCATAGATGAAACTAATCACTAGCAAATAACTGAGCTCTAGCAATGCTCAGAGATGCTCCATCAAAGACAATGTTCAGAGATTCCCAATCAAAGATATACCGATAAGCGATAATAGTGACACCACATCGAGACACCAAGAATAATCAGAGTTGGTGCCCTTCTGAATTTGACCATTCAAACTACTAGAGATCTTTTTCCCAACCAATCATCAGAGCCCTCTCCTAATTGTGGAGCCAAAAAAACTGTAAGCCAACTTTTTTCGAAAATTTTGAACCAGAATTCATAGGTGGACACACATGATGCCAAAAGGTGATTGATGGTTTCATCAGCTTGGTCACAAGAAAGTTATTGGTTGTGGGAGACCTCTCTTAGGAAATGTGTACACCAGAAGCACACTTATGATGGTTTTATACATATATTCTGGGTATCGTAGAAAGACAACCTAATTTCTTTATTCCATATCCATATTTACATCAATTCTAGGTTTTATACATATATTCTGGGTAACATAGAAAGCACACTCAAGCATGCAGCCTAACCAGACAGGCAGACTGTCTTTTTGACAAATTCTAGATCAGTAAAAACAATTCAGTCTATTTGTTTATGCAGTGATGGAGGAATAGTGGATTCGGAAACATAGGAATGCCTGTCTTTGAAGGGACCTCACACAATGTTAACGCTTTCATTCAATAAATTAGGTGGTCTTTAGGTTGCTGGTCGGAGCTCCTTGTTTCCTGGCTAGTCAATCATGTAAAAGCATGCTCTAATGAGCTTGTATGAGTGTTGGGGGCAGGGGAGAGTGTGGCCACCCTATCCCCCATCGGGTCACGCGAACCCAGCTTAGCTGGGCCAACGATTGCTCACATTCGGCGTTTTGTTGTTCAGATTCGGTATGGTAGGAAAGGAAGGTTGAACTTGAAAGTACTCGTGAAGGGGAAGAGAACCGAATGAAATGGGGGTCAATGACCTGGTGACCAGATTCGGGTTTTGTTTAACTCGTGAATCTGGACCCTGACCCCGCCCAGATTCGGGTTCTCGGCCCGGGTTCGATGCGTGTGGGAGTGTACAGCCGAATCTGGGCTTAAACGTTCGACTGAGTCTAGATTTGGTGTCTCACTCGACCACCGAAGCTGATGATCTCGTGTTTAAGTTGATTCGGCAGCAGGTGACACCGGGCCGATAGGTCGCCCGCCAGATTCGGGGGCGGAGGCCCTGAGTTGTGGCGGGCGCAAACGAGCGCAATGTGCATGCTAAATGCAGGTCTAACCAATCAAAGAGGAGGAATGGCTCGACGGCGCACCACGTGTCCAAGGGTTGTGAAGTCGACCGTACGAGGGGACAACGGTGGTTGACGTGTTTGCCCCCGGTCGGCATAAAGCATCCAGCGAGAAGTCGCTTCGTAGGGGAAAAACTGTCATGTAAATGCCTAGGGGCTACTATAAATAATGCTCCCAGTGGAGCTTGTAAGAGGGGACGGTTCCTGCGCATTTTAGCCGAGAACCAGATCATAAGAAAGCACTCCATTTTATTGCCTTGCATCCATTGTGTTCATGTCTTCACAATCGTGAGTTAGATTCGGGCCCGAGGGCAGCGCCTCCGGGCCAGAATCAATAGTGGTGCCGTCCGTGGTTGTTGATCGAGCATCAAATGCGACCGCGTAGAGCGAAGGGAAACTACAAGAGCACAGCGAATCCGGTGATAGACGTCCAAGTCAATGTGTCCCCGGCGAGCGACCCAACTGCAACTTCGGGTGTGCAGTTAGGTACACTACCAGCAGGCGACCCAAGCGCAGTTCTCAGCATGCCTCCGGCTAGTAGTGTCGACACAGCATCAGCTTCGGTGCCATCTCTGGTGTGACAACCGGTGCCGGATGCCGAGGCAGGCAGGCAAGCACCACCAGCGGGTGACGCGCCAATCGAGCAATTAGTGGGAGCTAATCAAGATCCTGAGGCACCTAACCCACTCGACACAGAAAATGCCAGATTGCTCAGGGCCCTGAACGAGCAACAGCAGAGGCTGGAAGAGTTGAGACAGTAGCAGGACCAGCTAGCGAACCAAGTGGTAGCAAGAAACCATGAGGCGGCCACCCAGCAGGCAATTATCCAAGCGGCCACCAAAGCCACAAGAATTCAGCAAGAACTACAGGCGATGCAGGCAAATGTGGCTGCCGAAATCAGCGCACCTGACGGGGCGCAAATCCGAGAGGAACAGCGTGAGGCTTGCATAGATCTAGATGCATCCTCCCCATTGTCCATAGAATTGCAACGATACCCATGGCCACCGGGGTTCAAAACGAAGATCCCAGCATTTAACGGGCGGTCCAACCCAAGGAAGTTCATTTCTAGCTTTGAGGCCTCAATACATTTGGCCGGGGGCAATGATAAGATTTTGGCTAAGTCGCTCGTCATGGCAGTCGAAGACATGGCTCATGATTGGTACATGTCATTGAGGCCCTTTTCCATCACTTCGTGGAGTCAGGTCAAGAGCGAGCTTCTAGTCACCTTTTAGGGATTTCAGTCTGAGCAGCCAGACGATGAACCTCTGTCCACGTATCTGGAAAGGATCATACAGATGAAAGCGCAACTGCCGAATGTAACCGATGATGTCATGATCACCGCCGCAATCAAAGGACTCAAAGACGGACCGTGTGCCGAGGTCCTATCCAGGGAGATCCTAAAGACTGTTAACCAGTTGTTTGATGAAATGAGAAAGTTTGCAAGGTCAGAAGTCGACCAAGAAAGAAGAAAAGCATCCAGGAGCAGCCTCAAGCAGACAACCCCAAGCAAGCTTCACAAACAGTTCAGAAGGCAGTAAATGCCGTGCAAGAAGAATAGCCTCAGGCAGCCCAAGATCACCCACAGTCGAGCGAAGGTCAAGGATGCGGAAATGGTCAGAACGGCCACGGAGGACGGGGCGGCCACGGTCGTGGAAGTGGACGTGGAAGAGGACCGAAGACCCCGTATTGCGTTGTGTGCGGGGAAAACAAATTTCATTTCTCGAAAGAGTGCAAATACACATTGCTAGCAAAAGAGCAGCATGAAAAGGACGAAGTGCAGAAGCCGCCAGAAAACGCGAAGCATGTCCTACAAAACACAACAAGGGATGCTTTGCCAGGGCAGTACCAAATGCACCCGCAGGCTTTCGGAGTTTAGTACCAGCCAAATTTTAGCCCGTACGCATATCAGCAGCTGGTATATTGGCAGCAAGCACAGCCTTATGCCCAGCAAAATTTCCATCAGACCCAGCCTCAAGTACGTTCGGTTGCCGCTTCTTCGTCAGCGATAGCAGAACAACAGAGGCAGGCTCAACAACAGATACCAAAGCTGGAAAACTCCAAGGAGTTACAGATTGTCAACACCGCAATGCCCACCAATGGCCCTATCTATGCCATCACAAGCAGATCTAACTTTGAACATGAGGGTAAGAGAGCCAGAAGAGAATTTGAGCGAAGGGTATTGTCAGTATCCCCGAGGTACCCAGTCAATATTCCATCCTAGAAGCTAGAGCCTATAACATTCACCGAAGAAGACTTTCAGGTTCGGGATTATCTGCACTACGACGCTTTTGTCGCAATAGCGTTCGTGGCCAGGTACATGCTCCACAACATCCTAATAGACAACGGCAGCTCAGGGGACATCTTATTCACTAGGGCATTTGACAAAATGAAGCAAGACAGAAAGTCGCTTGATCCACCCGGAAGTGCCCTATTCGGCTTCGGGGCGAAACGAATCGACCCAATAGGCAAGAAGACTATGACCGTGGCATTCAACGAAGGAGAGAAGGTTAGGGCTAAAGAAATCACCTTCAACATCGTGGACATACCATACCTGTATACAGCAGTATTCGACAGAGGCATCATTAACAAATTTGACATGATCATCAAGCAAAGTTATCTGTGCATCAAAATGCCTTCCCCATTTGGTGTCATCACAATTCATGGTGATCAAATCACGACGAGCAAAATCGATGGCAAGCCGATACCAGGGTACAGTATGATTCACGAGGTGAAGCAGGAAAAAAAACCGAGGAGTATGATCTAGATTCACAGAAGAAAAAAGAACCAAAGGCTGAGCCGGGAGAAGATATATATCGCGTGCCGTTGAGACCGAATAGGCCAGACAGATGCATTCACATCGGGACAAGACTCAGCCCCGAAGAAGCTGAAGAGCTGTTAAAATTTATAGATGACCACAGTTATTTTTTTGCATGGTCAACAGGTGATTTTCTCGGGGTAGACCACAAACTCGCGCAGCATAGTCTGAATGTTGACAAGTTGGTGAAGCCGAGAAAGCAAAAGTTCCAAAAGATGTCAGCTGAGAGAGCCGAAGCAGCAAGCGCTGAGGTTCATAGGCTACTCGATACTGGGGTAATCCGAAAGGTACAGTATCCAGAGTAGCTAGCCAACGTTGTAATGGTGAAGAAGAAAAGTGAAAATTGGCACATGTGCGTTGATTTCACTGACCTCAACAAACATTGCTTGAAGGATCCGTATCCTTTGCCCAGAATCGATAAGCTCATTGACATCGCGGCTGGCTGTGAGTGGATGAGTATGTTAGACTGTTTCTTCGAATATCATCAAATTTGGTTGAAAACCCGGCGGACGAAGAGAAGACAAGCTTTATCACTCCGGAGGGAACTTACTGCTACAAGCGAATGACAGAGGGTCTGAGAAATGCAGGCCCCACTTTTTCTAGAATGACTGATGAAGTGTTTTATGAGCAGAAGAAGAAGCACAATCTAGTAGCTTATGTTGATGACATAATTGTCAAAAGTTACAAGAAGCAGACACACATCGAGGATCTAAAAGAAACATTCACCAATTTGCGGTCCAGCAGTCTGAAGTTAAACCTGGAGAAGTGCATATTTGGCATAAGCAAGGGAAAGTTGCTGGGTTGCTTAGTATCGGCCAGAGGCATAGAAGCGAATCCAAACAAGATTGCAGCCATGGTGAATATGAAGCCCCCAAAACTAAAAAACAGGTCCAGAAACTCACTGGCCGAATCGCGTCTCTAGGCAGATTCATTTCAAGGTCAGCCGAAAGAGGATTACCTTTCTTTAGGGCGCTTAGAGAGGCTAAGAAATTCAAGTGGGGACACAAGCAACAATAGGCATTTGATGATCTAAAGGTCTATCTAACAAAGCTTACCACTCTGTCTAAGCCCACACCAGACGCGGTGCTATTGTTGTATCTGTCAGCTTCGTCGGTCGCAGTAAGCGTGGTGCTGGTAGAGGAGAAAGAACACGAAGGAAAAATAAAGCAGTTCTCGATCTACTTCGTGTCTAAAGCACTATCCGATGCGAAGCTGAACTACTCTGAGCTGGAGAAAATAGCGTACACCGTAGTCATGGCATCCCGGAAGCTGAAGCACTATTTTCAGGCACATCGTATCCGGATACTATCGGCTCAACCTCTGGACTCCTTGTTCCGCAATACCGAAGCCTTAGGCCAGGTGGCCAAATGGGCCGCTGAGCTGAATGAGTTCGTGATAGATTTCAAGCACAGGTCTGCAATCAAGTCCTAGGTGACCGCCGACTTTATAGCTGATTGGACAGCCGGTGCAGATGACACGACCCTACAGTTCGAAGAGCTAGTGTGGACCATGCACTGCGACGGAGCCTGGTGCTCCACGGGCACCGGCATCTCAGCGTTACTCACACCACCAAATGGTCCAAAGATTCAGTATGCCGCAAGGCTGCAATTTCTGACAACCAATAACACCGTCGAATACGAAGCAGTTTTGCTAGGCCTCAGGAAATTAAGAGCCTTGGGTGTTCGCAGGTGTAGCAGCTGTCAGGCGGATGGAAAAGTATTTCTTGGGCTTTACCTTAAAGTACAATTCGCACGCTAAAAACACCGAAGCTGACGAGTTGACCAAAGCAGCAGCTCAGAATGCGCCTTTGCCACCGGATGTCTTTTTCCAGAACCTGACAATCAAGGCCATCAAAGAAGAAGAAGATCAGCAGCAGCAATACATGCAATCGCAAGCGATGACTGGAGGGCACCTATTTAGGTGTTCTTGATCGGCACCTACGAACCTTTGTCAAAGAAACAAGAGCACCGAATGATATCCCACATGAAGCAGTATTCGTTCATAGGCAACACCCTATACAAAGAAGGAGTGGTGGCGCCGAAGCTAAAATGCATTAGCAGAGAAGAAGGCATTCAACTACTAACTGAGATACATTCGGGCATGTGTGGGGCTCACAGAGGGCCACATGAAATAACACACAGAGCAATGAGGCAAGGATTCTACTGGCCAACCGTGGCTGAAGATGCGAAGCAGATAGTCAAGACATGCAGAGCTTGTCAGATGTTCGCGAAGAAGCAGAATTTGCCAGCAAACCCAATGTCACCCATACACCCAACTTGGTCGTTGCAAAGATGAGGGGTGGACATCGTAGGTGTCCTGCCCGTGGCGCCAGGAAACCTCAAATACACTGTTGTTGCGCTCGAATACTTCACTAAGTGGATAGAGGCCAAAGCATTGGCAAACATAACATTAGCCACCCTAATCAACTTTGTTTGGCAGAGGATTATCTGCAGATTCGAGGTGCCAGCTTATATAACAGTGGACAATGGGAAGCAGTTTGATTCATCATAGTTCAGAACCTTCTGCCAGGGACTTGGCATCAAATTGTCTTTCGCATCTGTCAACCACCCCAAATCAAATTGTGCAGTCGAAAGAGCAAACGGCGAAATTTTAAACTCAGTCTCTAAAATTATAAATGATAACAAGGAAAAAGGCAAATGGGCTCAAGTCCTCGTAATTGTTGTTTGGGCTCACAATGTCTTCAAGTCAAGGGCAACTGATTTCACACCATTCAGGCTCTTATTCAACCAAGAGGCTGTCACTCCGGAAGAAATGAAACTGGGTTCATTCTGGACTGAAATAGCCACCACCACGCCAATCCAAAAATTTGTGGAACTCGAAACATCTGAGCTTCGGAAACTCAAAGCAGCAGAAAACCTTGACAGGTATCATCACGAAACAAAGAGCTGGAGAGACAAAAAAGTTCTCAGAAAAAACATATACCCAGGGGACTTGGTTCTTATTCGGCACCCAGACAAGCAAGGGAAGCTTCATTCACAATGGTACGGGCCATTCATCGTGGCGAAGATGATCAAGCCAGGAGTGCACACCTTGATGAACGAAGAGGGCATTGAATACGCTCACACCTGGAACGCTGGTAACCTTAGGCATTTCTATGCCTGATGGACATTCGCTCGAAGCGGGTTGTAATTTTTTTAAAAAAATTCAGAAGTACAATTAAAGATATTTGGGGGTCTGGACTCTTTTTCCTCACAGGGGAAGCCTTCTCGAAGGTGTGAGATTTTTAACGAGGAAGCCCTTTGTACCCCTTTTTATTCAGTTGCATTCGGTTCCCTAATGAATTTTGCACTCAAAGCCAAGCAACACCGAAAAAGAACGACGCAAGTTGTCTGCTCTAATATTCGGTAGCACAAAATCAGGGTGCGAGCAACCAAGCGGGCACCGAAGATGGTTGCCACAAAACACTAGCCAAAAATGGCAAAACAAAACACTTCAGCAAAAACGCCGAAGCAAAGTGCTATCACGCACAAAAACAGGCACCGAAAATGGTCGCCGTAAAGCGCAAGCCGAATATGGCAGCGAATGTGCTCTACAATATAACTGAGCAGTTCTGCAAAACCGCGCAATTCGGATACCAAAAACGGATCCCAAATATCAGTGTGTATGATACCCATTGTGGCGTACCACGTGCGGCCGTTAAAGCAGTCCACCCACCAGCAGAAACGACATCTGCCAAAAAGCAATGGTCGCATTAATACCGACCGATACGAAAAGATACGAGTGTACCGGCCATATAAGGACGATGGGGAGATAATTAAGCCCATGACCTAACCAAAAACATACGCTACAATTAAAGCACGACAGTTAAGGTCGCTCTAACATACCTGACCTTTACACGGGAGAGCCTATAAAAGAAGATTGCTAGGCGTCCCATCAGACCAAATAGGCAGCGCCAAAACACTCTCCTGGTCACCCAAGAATATCCCAGCTCAGCACAAATGAATCGGTGAGAAGACAGTAGGATTGAGAGGATTCGGGATTAGGCGTGTGGTGCGCTTCGCGCTTCGGGCCGCCTTTGTACCCTCGTCCAGATAGCTATGCTCAGGGAGTGTAGCAAAAGGATTGACTACAGCAATATTAGAATCGGGTACTCTAGCAAGATATTTCTCAAGGCCAGCAGAGGCCGAATGAAGTCCCTGTGTCCCGGGAATGGCTTGCGAAGTAGCAAAAAAGAGCCTTGCTACAACTGTACCAACTACATGTTGAAGCAAACCAAGTCGCTAGGCTCAACGAAGTCCTCACGGATCACCTGAAGAGCATACAACTAAACCATCTTCGGTGGTCTAGCACCGAGAGGCTCGTCGCGCCATGGGAGCTCGAGGAACCCGAAGCACCAGGCTACCATGTGAAACCCATCGAACTTAGAGATGTTCCAGCCAACAATATCGCGGCATGAATTGTAAATAGTGTACGCGAATGTATAATATACACTGCTAAAAGCAGGTGAATGATGCTCAATAAAAAATGCGAATTTAAAAAGCCGAACGGCTGAGAAACAAAGCTGAAGGGCTTCCAGCTCGCATTCAGATCCTTCAACTAAAAACGTTGTGGGGGACGGCGTTCGGTGTGCTAAACAAAGCTGAAGGGCTTCCCGCTCGCGTTCAGACCCTTCAACTAAAAAAGTTGGAGGAACGACGTTCGGTGTGCTAAATAAAGCTAAAGGGCTTCCAGCTCGCTTTCAGCCCTTCATTGGGGGGGGACGACATCTTTTAATACGATTCATTACATTCAGCATCCCAGGAAAGGCTGAAGGGCTAGCATCTCGAAGTAGACAACTGCAACTATTAGAGTCGGCGCCAGCATTTTCCGATTTGCTTACGCATATTCGGTACTAGCACCGAATATGCGTCCATATTGACGATCGACATACAGTAAAACATCAACAAAAGCATTATGGCCAGGTGGCCCGAAGTTTAACATGTCCATTACAACATAGACATTGTTTCAAACTCCCACACCCAGGAGGCAGTACGACATAAAGTTTAAACCAATCATAAACAAAGTTCACACAACTTCAAGCCACCGGGTCGCCTCGCGTTTTGTCATCCTGAGCGGCGTTTGAAGCACTTGGGTTTGGCTCGGCTGCAGAAGTGGTAGCAGCAGCTTCGGCAGGGGCGGCATCGGCATCAGTGGCTTCGCGTTGCAGTGTGTGGGCTTCGGTGCCTTCACGTGAAGGAGTCCCGGCGTCAGAGCCAGCTTCACGCTCGTCACGGTCGCTAATGTAGGCCATAACCTTTGCTTTGATAGCAGCGCGTTCAGTAGGATCCTACACAAAAAGAAAAAGTAAGAAGAGTTTCAAACGATTGGCAGCTTAAGCGAAAATATAAAAAAAGGGGCGAAGCTCACGGAGGATCGGTTCAGGGCGGCACGAATCAGGCCAAGGTTGCGGCCGCCCGACTCCCAGTAGCCTTTGAAAAAATCAATGGCAGCGGCGCTCACGTCGGGGCCTGGCTGCCAATAGGAGTTCACATCCTCGGCCGCCCGAATCCCTTCAAAGTGGGTGCACCCTGCGTTTTTCAATGAGGTGCACAGCGCGCGACAAGCCTCCAAAGCAGCATACTTCCGGCCGAGATCCATAGCGCCCTCAAGCTGAGCCATCCCAGAAGTGAGAAAAGGCAAGTAATCAAATGCCGAAATCTCCTCCCCCGGTAAAGCCTTAGGGAGCTCAGCTTCGTCCCCTACGCTAGCAAGCAGCCGAAGGTACTTCTCTGAAATCTCCTGTAGACCATTGCATACCTGCCTCCGCTGCGATTTCGCGACTGTATCGCGTGTGTTCATGCTAACTCTCAGCTGGTTGGCTAGCTCCTTAGCGCGCCGGCGGGCGTCATTTTCATCTTTAAGCTTAGCCCGGACCTCGGTCAAATCCTCTTCCAGTGTCTTGATTTGAGCCTGAGACTTTTCCAGCTCCGACTCCGCCAGTGCCAGTGCAGCCCTGTCTTGCTTCTGCAATGCTACATTAATCACCGAAGCCTACGCCACACAAGCATGCGAATCAAAAAA
This sequence comes from Bothriochloa decipiens, assembly GCA_023333625.1. Lineage (NCBI taxonomy): Eukaryota > Viridiplantae > Streptophyta > Magnoliopsida > Poales > Poaceae > Bothriochloa > Bothriochloa decipiens. The sequence goes on along the minus strand of CM041640.1, from coordinate 45,361,302 downwards.
ACAATCAATCAGCTCTAATCTACATTCGACAGTAACATGCTCACCGAGATGGCATGGAACTCCAATGCCGAATGAAGCTCCTCGCGATCCACAAGCGTCAGGTCCCTCTCCGTATGAGGCGAGGAAAAGGACGCGGCACATTCCTGCGCAAAGGCAGCTCAGGCGGCCGGCGAAAGAATCCCCGAGGTCCGGCAATCCACCCTTGTCACCAGCCGGGCTTCAGAGGCAGCACCTAAAGCACGAGCAATTTGATAAGCTTCCTCACGGAGCGGACTCATTTCCTCAGGGGAGGATACACCCAAATACACTCACATCTCACCATATTCGGCGGGGGTGCTATCCAGTGGAAGCACTCCATGTCCGAAAAGTGTACACGCCGCCATCTCGGGAGTCATCCCCGAGTGCTTATGGAAAAAGCAGGACTTACCAATCGCGCGAGGCGGGTGAGGCTTGGCTACGAAATCGAGCCCCGAAGCTGGAACAGACCGAATTGGTAGGGCGGCAAGAGTTTCGACAGACGTCGATCTCGATGAAGTCGCGCCTCGCTTCGACGTTTTCGTGCTAGCATCATCAGTTGCGGGCTTGCTCCATTTTCTGGAGTGGATTTGAAGCCCCGCACTGCTTAGGGCTGGCATATCACCCAACGTGACAGAGAGGGGGTCCACCAAGCGTCCAGTACGCTTCGGCGCCATGGGTGATGAACTTTCTGGCTCATCCACAAAAAAAATCCTGCACGTTAAACAAAATGCATATCAAAACCGAAGTAGGACGAAGTAAGCAGCAGACAGCAAAAGTAAAAAGAAAATTCGGGAAGGCCTAGACGCGCGAATTCCTAATTGTGTAATCGGCCATTGAGCCAATAGGAGGATTTGCAATGGCAAACTTCACACTCCTCTTAATCGGTTTCGACCGAAGCTGACCTACCATCTCACGCCCAACCTCCACATCGCGGGGTTCGTGGGGGCCGCGAAGTCGAAGTGTCTCATGTTTACGCCGCTCAACAAGAACAGTGCTTCGGGCGGGCGGAGCATTTGCACTAGGTCCTCGGCCATGCCGGCCACGTTCGCGACCACCGCGTAAGCCGCGACCACGACACGAATCTGGATCCAACGAGGCACCGGCATCACCTCCGCAGACTTTTTCTCCTTACTGGGCTTAACAGCAGGAACCGGCCGATCGCTGTAAATGACTCCCATCGCATCGAAAGCGCAATTCACGCGGCGAGTATGACCCATCCTGATTCGGGCTTCATATTCATCCCGACCATACGAGTCGCACAGCCGATTTGCTAGATGTTCGACGCGGGGCAACAATAGCTTCGTCGGTCGAATAACCTTCAGGCCAAGCAAGGCTCCAAACAGGCCCTTTGTACCCCTCTTGCTCCTTGAATGCGTCGAAGCGAACCTCACTGCTCAGCGGCCATTTATCCGAAGCAATCATTTCTTCAACTAGATCCTGGCTAGTTTGACGATTAGCAGTGCACTGGTAAGCTTCGAGTGCAGCAACATCACCAGGAATCGAAGCATGAGAAGGGACACGGCTTATGCCCATCATGGGTGACATCACCGAAGCTAACGAATGAGCCTTCGGCAAACCCTCTCGGGCAGCATTCTCTATAGCTTTGTTAGAACAAACACGAACATAGAACCAAAAGTCTTTCCAGTTGTCCCACTTGTTCTTAAAAGCGGGCACTATGCACGAATCTTTCTTGTTTCGGGCCGGAATAAAGTTATACGACCCATATTCAGCCCGAACATCGTCAACTCCACCAAGATTTCCAACCTTGGAGCGATCATGAGCATCGTGAAAGCGACTAAAAATGTTAACGCTTAGCTCACTCCCCATCATTTTCATGGCCATAGCAAAGATGCTAAGGCAAGTAAACGCGTTCGGCGTAAGATGGTGAATCTGTAGCTGGTAGCGCCCAAGCACTTGGCCAAGAAAGGGCTCAACAGGAAACCGAAGCCCAGCTTTAAAAAAATCCTGGAACGCAAGACCCTCGTAAGGCCTCGGTTTTGGTATAATCTCATCGTCATCAGGTGCGCGGCACAGAGATCTTTCAAATGCGGTAATCAGCCCCGTAGATGCCAAATTATCAAGGGCAGCTTCGTCAATCCAAAAAGGGTTGAGGCGGCATGTACAAGCAGCATGCTTCGGCTTTTTTCTCGGCGGGCTAGATTCGGCATCACCGGTCAAATCTTGAACTTCATCAGCCTTGCTACCAGCACCTGTGGTGTATCCTTCCACATCGACATAAGCCTCGGTATCACCCCCAACCGAACCTTGTAAACTATGAGCAGGTGGATTAGCTCCGACGCCTCTAGCACCGGTCAAGTCAGCAGCGAATCTCATATATTCGCTAGCTGCCCCATGCCGTATGGCTGCTGTACTGGGTGTGGCTGAGGTGCTTAGACTGTCGTTAGAACCCGAATTTGACCCTGAATTCGAGCTTGAGCTATCACCGGAACCAGACCCGGTGCTCGCCCTGATTTCATCCGAGTTAGAGTGGTCCATAACACCCGAATCAAATGCAAAACGTAAATTCGTCGAACTAAATAACAAAAAGAAGAGAAATAAGGAAGCAAACCACAAAACAACTGAAGTAGCGAAATCAAAGAAAAATGCCAAGAATTCGGCTTAGAGAACAACTCACCGAATCAGCAAGAGAACCACCGAATCAACGACGCCGAATCTGAGGAAGTCAAAGGCGACGGCGGCTAGGGTTTGCGCGGGGGGAAATAAGACTCGGTCCCCCCCGGGCGCCTTTTATACCCAGTCGGGGACGGCGTCCGTTGGAAAACCAACGGACTCGATGGCTCGCAAAACGAGAAGAATCTGGTCATCCGATCGCCTAAAAAAAATCGGCATCGTTGTTTGGGACGACGTTAGACGGGCACCCTCTGCGAAGTAGGGCGCATCTCATGAGCTCCGGTTTTAGGACCAGGGATCGTGCGTCGAATGTGACACTAGGTGACCAGGGCAAAAAAGACGCGCCCCGAATCAAGATGTCGGGACGCGTCGAAGGGCTACTGTTGGGGCAGGGGAGAGTGTGGCCACCCTATCCCCCATCGGGTCACGCGAACCCAGCTTAGCTAGGCCAACGATTGCTCACATTCGGTGTTTTGTTGTTCAGATTCGATATGGTAGGAAAGGAAGGCCGAACTTGAAAGTACTCGTGAAGGGGAAGAGAAACGAATGAAATGGGGGTCAATTACCTGGTGATCAGATTCGGGTTTTGTTTAACTCCCGAATCTGGACCCTGACCCGCCCAGATTTGGGGTCTCGGCCCGGGTTCGGTGCGTGTGGGAGTGTACAGCCGAATCTGGGCTTAAATGTTCGACTGAGTCTAGATTCGATGTCTCACTCAACCACCGATGCTGATGATCTCGTGTTTAAATTGATTCGGGGGTGGAGGCCCTGAGTTGTGGCGGGCGCGGACGAGCGCAATGCGCATGCTGAATGCAGGTCTAACCAGTCAAAGCGGAGGAATGGCTCGACGGCGCGCCACGTGTCCAAGGGTCATGAAGTCAACCGTACGAGGGGACAACGGCGGTTGACGTGTTTGCCCATGTCGGCATAAAGCATCCAGCGAGAAGTCGCTTCGTAAGGGTAAAACTGTCATGTAAATGCCTACGGGCTACTATAAATAACGCTCAGAGGGGACGGTTCCTGCGTTTTAGCTGGGAACCAGATCATAAGAAAGCACTCCATTTTATTGCCTTGCATCCATTGTGTTCGTGTCTTCGCAGTCGTGAGTTAGATTCGGCCCCGAGGGCAGCGCCTCCGGGCCAGAATCAACAAGTTTTCATAGACTCCTACAGTCCTATCTTCCTATGAATATAATGATACACAGATGCTGTTTGTGTTCAAGAGAAAAATGAAAATCCCAAATAAAGAGTTAGGTGATCAGTTATACATGCATATAGAATCTTAAGACAGCTTGAAGTTATGCTATCACGGAAAAATAAATATGAAGCATGTTCATTCTTATATAAATGAAGAAATTCCCATTGATAGATTACATAAACCAAAACGGAGAAATTTAACTTCACTAATCATGGGAAGTATAATGATGGCAGCAACAAACAAACTCTGCTATGACAAGAACCCAAAACGAAAATAGGAACTAAAACGCTCAAACAATCCAACAAAAATGCCGCTTGACTGGACACTTCGCTCTAAAAACGTTTGTCTTAAGCCAACGATATACAGATCCAAATGATGGAGCAATAATCAATGGTAGTGCAATGCATCTGCAAGCCGAAAAAGGTCACAGTTCTACCACTAGAAGAAACTGAATCGCACTACACGAACATGCAAGGCGAGTACCACTAAACTCTTCTTGCCTGCAAGGCTTCAGCAAAGCTTCAGCTCTATGTTTCGCCGCAGATCTGAATGGAAATTTAAAAAAATACACAGAAAACAAAAAGGTAGCCAGCACCAGCGGCGGCGGAGAGCCAACCTTCTCCCAATCCTTTCCTATCCCCAGAAGGAGAACCTCGAGAATGAGACCTCTTACCCCCTGGATTCAGTCCTTGCGCTCGCGGTCACTGCTTGCCTTCTTCGCTGGAGTTCCAGCCAGGATGTGCGCGCGCGCGCGAATGCGAGAGCCTTGGCCTGCGCGTGCGTCTGCCGCATCATCTTCAAGACGCGGTCATACGCGCGGCGTCGCTCGGGCAGGTAGACTATCTGTGCCACTGTGTGGCCGCCATGGATAATGGATTCGACTGAGAGCAGGGAGACAGACGGCGGCGCTTTGGGGGTATCTTCGAAGGCGCTCACGCCGCCTTAACCCTAGCGTTCCCTATAAATCTAGTGCGGACATTTCATTCTCTTGAAGAAAATCTTTTAGAGATCCAACAAGAAATCGAGATTAATGATTTAAAAATAACACAAGCCGAAACGACGGAGTTCAAAGTCATTTAAAATCAAATTATTTTTTATTATAAAAAGCAGTTTAATTGAAAAAATTTTGGAATTATGTTTTTTTAGCCACGCCCAGAGTTGGATTATGAAGTAACCACGCGTATGCCTACCAATGAAAAAAAAGTTCCGCAACAAGAAAATTTAACCAACTAAGCTAAACTCAGTTCACTCTAATCATGGTTATCATGTTATTGAATCTCGAGTCATTAGATTAAAGAGAAAGAAGGATTTGAGGAAGAGGGAGGTAGACATCAACACATGGCACATCGAAATGGTCAAATGGGTGGTAGGGTGTGCGTGCAGAATGCACATGAATAAGCTTTCACGATAAAAGAATAATTTGTGTTCACATGTTGTAGCTCTTCATCTAATTAAATTCATAGCAAGTCATGGTGGTTAAAAGGAAACCAAACGAAGAATAACAAATAGCGAATCCACTGTTAGTGATCAAATATTATCGACGAGTTTGTTGTCACTAGATTTATTATTATGACTATATGGAGCAAAACACAATGGTAGTTCATTAGTTGAAGACTTGACCACACCTTATCCTTTACTAATATGTTATTATCAAGGTTCAAAAGTAATGGCGCAACATTGTGCTTTCGCGTCTTCTTTAAATGATGATGACCTTATCTATCAAGTTAGGGTTAGGATTTTAGAGTATGATATGATCTTGTGGCACGGCTTGATCGAAAGGAAGAGGAAATTGGATTGTGGGTCAATGGCGGGAGTTGCTAAATATGTGGAAGGCCAAGGGTACGTTAGGTGGCAATGAGTCAATAGTTGAAGATTTCACCACACCTTATCCTTTGCTACTATACATATTATCAAGGTTCCCACGCCTGCTCATCATCAACTTCTTTGGCGATGACCGCCATATTTATCAAGTTAGAGAGGGAGGTGTGGTTTTTTGTGGCCAGAGCATGCTCCAAAAGGAAGAGAGAAATGGATGTGTTGAGTGGCGGGAGTTACAAAAGATGTGGAAAGCTATATTGATGCGATGGTGATTAATGCAACAAAAAAATGCTCGAGGCTCGCGAACTACTTGTGTTAGGTTCGTTTTAGGTTTGATTCAGGGTTTAACTCAAATTTTAAATGAGTCAAGCTCAAGATTGATTAAAGCTCACAAGCTTATCGACTTCAAGTTAGCTCATGTATTATTATTTCCAAGTATGACTTCTAAGGTGCATACACATGTATTTCAATTTCTTTTACCAATTATATCGTTCAAATCTTACAAAGCTTACATATAAGATAATGATTCAAGCCTAAACACTATATTGACCATAAATAGCTAATGTTAAGGTAGATAAAATGGCCAAATACTCATGAATTGCTCATATTTTGCTCACTTTAAGCTCAACTCAAGATGGCTCAAAATGATTAACCAGACAAGTTTGAGCCTAGCTCAATATGAGAAGGTCATCTCCAAGAGTCTCTCAAAATCATTCTCTTAATTATTTTTTGGAGAACCATTTTAAATAAAAAATTGCTATGTATACCTTTTAACGATCCATCGTCATTTCTAAATTTTACAAGTACTCCAGAGAGCCATCCTCACTCTTGCATTTGGCTAGCCAGAAATTTAGAGGACCACTATATTTGGAGACCCAATTAAAGAAGTTGTCACATAATATTTTTTTTATACCAAAATCTCTATTCCTATCATTTAGCAGGGATATGGAGTCTATTAGAATTGCTTTTAGAGATAAAAAAAATATACCCTATCAATTTATATTGTCAATATAACTTCTAATCTAATTTTTTTAAAAAAAGTCATTATTTAAATATAAAAATAAAATATAAAATTGAGTCTCCATCGTGGGCTATTGGGCTGTAGTGCATAAGTTCCCGTTACATAAAACCCTCGTTGCTACCTGTATCCCGTAGCCCGCCTCGGTGCGCCGCCGCCACGCCTCCGCCTCCACCATGGCCGCGACCGCGCCGGCCACCGATCCACCGGATGCCTTGCCTGCAGTCACAGCCGATGCTCCCACTCCTGCTCGTCCTACCCCGGCGGAGCTGGTAGCCCGCGCCGTCGCCCCTGTGAAGCCCGCTTTCCTCCGCCCACCTCCCGTCCGCGAGGCACCCAAGGAGGAGGGCTGCGGCAGTGGGGCCGTCGTAAAGGTGGAGAAGAAGTCCAAGCGCCAGCTCAAGCGCGAGCGCCACCAGGTAACTACCGCAGCTCACTGTGCTTGCTCTACTGCTGCTGCCTCAGCGTGTCATTGGGCTCTGCTTGCTAGGTGCTTGATGAAATGTCTCTGCGCATCAGTGCAATTGTTCCTAAAAATCATGTCGATTCCTGTGGTTTGTGCATCTGTGTCTGTGTATGAAAATGTTACCAGATTAATGAGCTCTCAGCTATAGTAAATGTGTGCAGAAAATGAGCAATGCCATAGTTGTTGCTTGTTGCAAAGTAGGTTTTAGCAACCTGTAGTTTGAGCCTTCTGTTTTTGTAGAACATGCATGAGAATCACGCCATCACGGGTCTTTGCATTAATTAATAGCATAGGAGGTTTCCACCTGTTTGAGTATTATCACACAAAGCGTCAACCATGCTGGAAGCTCTACACATTTAATTTAAAGAGAGGTGAGGAAATGAAATTTATAAGTCACCCATGGATGCGTGTACTGTTTGATTTATCCTGTAATCCGTTAGGCTAAAAAACAAGCTTCTGGGTACCTGATTTCCATCTAAGCATGGGCCAACTGGTAGCTAGATCATGTGGCGTTTCAAGGTTTGTGATTGTTATGTGACTGCTATTTATTATGATAAATTTTGTCAAAGCATAGCCTGTTGAAAAGTGAAGACTATTGTGTTTTTGTTTGCAAGATCTCTGTTTGACCTCCACACCCAGTATTGCTCAATTTCGTAATCTGGAATATTCTCCTTTTCTGTTGGTTAGTCAGGAATTTTATATCCTAATCCTAAGGTGGAACTTGGGGTGACATTGTAGTTCTCCATTTCTTCTGACATGGTTATAAAATAACCATTCTTAATGCTGAGTTATTATTTGGGGTTCATACATATATGTGGAGTGCTCCCTCCGTTCCAAAATAATTTAACTTCCAGAATTACTCTAACTCTCTAGTCACACAATCTAAAGTTTGACCAAATTTATAGATACGGGCACAAATATCTGTGACATCAAATTAATATCAGAAGATACCCTATTGAAATATAATTTCATGGTGTATTTGTCTGGGACGATAGATGTTGGTACTCTTTCCTATGAAGCTAGTCAAACTTTAAATATTTTGTCTTAGAACAACTCTAGAAGTTGATTTATTTTGGGACGGAGGGAGTACCATTAAAATCTTCAAGTTTAGCACATGTTTCTCTTTGTATAATCATCGTGAAATACACCTCATATTCCTGCACTTCAGAACTGTTTCTCTTGGCAAAATGCTTGCTTTATGATCATAAATATAAAAATATCTGCACGCTTTATCGTTTATAGTGCATCGATACTCATGGGGTACCATCTTTGCATGTAGCTTTTGTTTCTCATAGTACCACTGATGATATCCCATTACTTCTCAACTTAATTTGGGCAACTATGTTCTCCACTGAACTTATTATGTTGCACAGGAAAAAAAGTCTACCGCTCATCTTTGTATCGAAGTAGGGAAAAGTGGAAATGTTGACTCATGCAAATACGGTACTTCTTGCCGTTTCAGCCATGACATAAATGCTTATTTGTCTCAGGTATTGTTTTATTTGACTATATAAATGGTTATGGTGAACTTTATAACTTATTTAATCCTAAATTGCCTTTGCATGTGCAGAAACCAGCCGACCTTGAAGGCACATGCCCATTTACTGCACTGGGACAGTTGTGTCCATATGGAATAACTTGTCGATTCCTTAGTACACATAAGGATAAACTTGCTCCTCAAAATCATCCAGAGGGAAACCATGAGAGAAATCCTTTGAGCAAAGAAATTCAGAAGCTCTTGTGGAAGAGCAAATATAAATTTCCCAAGGCCAGTGCTCAGATCAAACTTCTTGGTCTTAAGGTATATAATCTTTTACCAATGTCTAGCCTTATCTCTGATCTCCCAATTTTCTTGTATCTCTTGGTCTTAAGGTATATAATTATTATAGTTATCATATAGTTCTGTTTGCTTTTATATATGGGACAACTATATTGTTTAGAATCTACTCTTAGCCATGAAATGTTCTGTCAAGTCTCTAAGTCTCTACTTCAATACTTCAATGTGTAATTGTGTTGGTACAATCACACCTCGGGGCCCGCCCCCCAACCCCCAACCACGCACATGCACACACCCGACAACAAAGTCCAGATCCTGTCATTGTCACTACATTATTTTCTGGTTCCTATGGACCTATCAATATCAATCTTTTGGTACATTTATGATGCAGGATGGAAACAAGAATAAAGCAGAAGCAGCAAACAATGATAATGCAGATGAAACATGTGAGCTAAATGGTGATGACAAAACATGTCTTTCTAGCATTCCTGTGAATGTTGAGCCTGATCCCACGTTGTGCAAAGAAATAGATAATTCAGAGGGAGAGCCTTTGGTTGTTAACTCAGTTGAATCTGTGGAGCCAAGGCCATCAAAGAAATCAAAGGTTGAAGTTGATGATACTCAGGACCATGGAACTGGTAATTTGCTTCTGCACTCAGATATTGTTTAAAATTCCCCTGCTGCTTATTTTTTTTATTATTTCCTAATTCAATTTCCTATTTCTTAGATATTTTAACCCGTTTTCCTGTATCACTGATTAGGTATTCAAGACAACGAGGCTGAATCTGAAGTTGTTAATTTAATCAATGGAGTAAAAGTTTCCTCAAATAACCAAAGTTCCTGCAAAGTTGATCTGATCACAACACCTCATTTACGTGAAAAGAAAATTATAGATTTTCGAGAGAAGCTGTACCTTGCTCCCTTGACCACTGTTGGGAATCTTCCTTTCCGGAGGCTCTGTAAAACCTTGGGAGCTGATGTTACTTGTGGAGAAATGGCCATGTGCACAAACCTTTTGCAGGTTAGATCAATACATTTCTTTGTTTTTTATCTCCTTTTTTTCTGAGTGAAAATTTTGCGACATGCACTATTGAATTTGCTAACAAAGTTCATAGGTTATTGCCAGTTTGATTTTCTCCATGAGGCTTTTGATTATGATATTTTCATGCAGGGGCAAGCTTCAGAGTGGGCTTTGCTGCGACGGCATCCATCAGAGGATTTGTTTGGGGTCCAAATCTGTGGACCATATCCAGATACAGTAGCACGAACAGTTGAACTTGTGGATAACGAATGTTCAGTTGACTTCATAGACATAAATATGGGCTGCCCAATTGATATAGTTGTCAACAAGGGTGCTGGATCATCATTGCTCTCAAAGCCTATGAGGATTAAGAGTATTGTACAAGCAGCATCTACTGTTACTGAAAAACCATTAACTGTTAAGGTAATGCAGCCATGAAATTCGAGAGCTAGATTTTTGTAATTTCATAAGAATGGGAAGATGCCTGTCTGTGTACATCTGGACATGTAATCTTTTGGTATGGTGCTGAATGTAACATTTTTTAGGTAGAAATTGACAAGTATTTTACTTATGTTTCTCCCTGTTGTTTGGTTTCAGGTCAGAACAGCTTTCTTTGAGGGCAGGAATCGTGCTGATTCTATAGTTTCAGATATCTACAACTGGGGTGCTTCAGCCATAACAATACATGGTCGATCACGGCAACAACGCTACAGCAAACTTGCTGATTGGGACTATATCTACCAGTGTGCACAGAAGGCTCCTGACTATTTGCATGTCATTGGAAATGGAGATGTATTCTCCTTTACTGACTGGAACAAGCATGTTTCAGACTGCTCCAAAATTTCCACTTGCATGATTGCAAGAGGTGCACTTATCAAGGTTAGCATCTGGCATTTTACATGTTTCTGAAAGTTGCTTCTAACTTTTCATCTAGGATGCAACTTTTGCTGACCTCCTTTCCATCACCATATACATTTGTGGGAGCTCACATTGAAATAATCTGAATGAAAGTTACGAACGGAGATGCAGATTTTTTGCTGTTTAGCCATTCTGCTCTTCCTAAAGTTAGAACATCCACATTTAGTACCATCTTGTTGTCCAGAGTTTTTCTCATGCTATTATTCTGATATGTTTGATAGTGCATATTCCAGCTTGGGCAAATAAGAGGGTGTATTCCCGCACTTCAACCCTTTGAGTTGTCCACTCGTCACTCAAACAAAGCTGCCAGCTTTGGATCCTACCAGTGACAGTAGTTAGTGTTGTGCAGGGAAGAGAGGTTTGAAAGATGGAACTTGGAAAACAGTGGTCCATTTGCCTGAACCATGACCTAGATTATTGAACTAGTGGTCCAGTCTAGTTACAATTCATTCGGAAGATGGAAGTGGGTTGAGACAATGTTTTGTGGATTTCTCTAAAAGATTGCATGGATCAAAAAAACGTTCACCAAAAAAATTGAAACATCATGTGCAAGGAAATATGGATAGCTGTAAAATCTTTCCAAAGCTGTCCTAACGCCTAATTTAGCAACATGAGGAAGTAGGGTTGAAGTTGGTTAAAAGGACATGAGGCATTTAATACCTCCTGCTAAATAGCATAAATGAGGTTACCATCTCATGTTTCCTTCCACAAATGCAGAACCCTGTTGCTTGTATGCTCCATATTTGATCATAGTTAATATGCTCCATATTTGGGCATAGTTACTATTACTGACTTGCTATTGTTGCTCAAGAATATTCATGTCTGTACTGGCATGATTTTATCTACGTTTGCATGATTGATTTTTGTGTTAATACATGACCCTTGGCAGCCTTGGTTATTTACTGAGATAAAAGAACAAAGGCACTGG
>CM041640.1:45282051-45329510 GCA_023333625.1 Bothriochloa decipiens | reverse complement strand
CGTTGACAGTCAGAAAAAAGTCTAGACTATGTTCATTTCTTCTGGTTTATTTCTGTTGGCAGATCCAAAGCTATGATTGCGAACTCTGTGTTCTATATAGTTACGTTAGGGGGGAAAGCACAGGGTTCTTGTTTGGAAGAGGCCTAGCATCGCCTTCTGGCACAAACAAAACTTAAGTAGTTCATTGTCTTATACCATTAGCCACTTAGCCAGCTATCGATATAAAGATCATCCTTCAACAATGAGTAGTTAGATTGTATGAGACCTTTAAAGAATTAAAGATAACCAAAAATTGTAGGTTAGATGCAAGCTGTCCTGATATGTACTATGATGAGATTCATTGCCTTGAGCATACTTTTCCAGGAACCAGATGATAGTGATGGTGAAACGACTTCAACATGACAGGAACTGGACACGACAAGATATCAATAAGGGCCTGGTGCAGTTGGATAACGATCCATCCAACAAAATTATAAATCATGAAAATTAGAAGAATCAATTTCGTAAGTTACCTTGAGATCTATCAAGCAAGCAAGATTCCATAATTGTGATCAGATCCAACAGCATTGAGCATCACGACTCCTTGCGCGTGCAACACCAATTCACTTAATAACCTGAAAAGACATCTCTCATGGAGCGTTTGGTTTACAGGATCAGAGAATAGTGTGAATCTTGATAATATTCCCAGAAATATTATTCCTAGGAAAATTATCTCAATCAAAGGAGATATCAAAAGGTTAAGCTCTAAAGCTGTTTCATACAAATGGTACTTATCAAAAACTCAGAACCCTGCAATGACAAGAGAGAAGTGAATAAACCTAGGAATAAAAAGGGAACATATACATAAAGCAAACACAAAGATAAGGCCTCGTGTACCAAGCAAGCTGGACCACATCCTCACGTAGTCACATAACAGAATCCATGAAAGACATTGTTCTTGAGTGTTCGAAAAGAATATTGTTGCTGCAGTCGACTAGATGCTCCTGCTAACTGTAGAATTATTGAGCCGCAAGCTTTGATTCTCAGGTCAAGGTTCTAGTTAGTGCTAATAGGTATGACACTGAGGTTGTGTATTGTCCATTGAATGTTTCAGATCACCCATTATTCATAGGAGCCCCTCCATGTTTTTAATTTTTTGGTGGGCAATTACCCTCTTTCAAACAAGCAAAAGAGTTGTGCTTGCTATACTTTGTAAGCTATAGTGAAAGCTCTTATTTATTACTAATATGTAGCTGAGTGAACAAAAGAGTGAGTCTTAATTTTTGGAAAAGCAACACAAAGACCTAAAAATGTTGCTCCCTCCATCTGAAACAAAAAGATCCATGAGGACATCTACATGGTCTCTGCAATGTTTCTAGTACATAAGATAATTATAAAAAGTAGCAATTGAATAATGTTTCTGCTAGGAACCCTGGTCCTGCTGGAGAGGAATCAGAGGCTGTATGTGTGTGTGATTGCTGGATGTGGCTTCAGGACGCAAGGAAGACGGCGTGACGGTGCCGTGGTTGCTTGTTAGGGCTACGGGCGTGGTAGAGACTTCCGGCTCCCTCTGGAAGCCGAGAAACAATATGTTTCTGCTTAATCCTTCCTGTTCCCTCTCTATTAACATAAATAATTTCTTAATAATTCTAATATTGCTAATAAAGAATAGATATGATCTGGGCCTGGAGCCCAACTCTTGCACGTAGCCAGGCCTTGCGCCATCACACGCCTGTGGCTGTTAGCCACTCGTCGTCCTTCGCCTGGTGTAGTGCACGCCCTCATAACATTTCTCCCCGCCTGGGAAAACAGCTCGCCCTCACGCTGGAAGTCGGGGTAGGCATCGCGGAAACTCATCGAGGCTCTCCCAAGTCGCCTCGTCCTCAGGCAAGCCATGCCATTTGATCAACAGCTTCCAAACGTCGCGGCGTCGCTGCACCTGCAACGCACGCTCCAGGGCGGGGAGGACACGACCGTCCAGCGTCGGGCACATGTCACCAAAGTCTGCTGGGGGTCACCGTGGTGCTGCTTCAGGAGACCGACGTAGGCGCCCACTGGCAACTGTAGGCGGTACGCGACACGACCGATGCGTTCAAGCACACAGAAGGGGGCCAGCCTGTGCTGACTGGTGGAGAAGCTGCAGCCAGACACATGTGCCAACGTCGAACTCCACATCCCGATGGTTGGCGTCATAGTATTTCTTCGATAGTTGCAGCGCTTGGATCTGCCGTTGATGGACCTCGGCGAGGATCTCATCACGGCTGCGCAGAAGGGTGTTGGCAGCCTCAGTGTGCGTGGTACCTGGCCTGTATGGCAGGATAGGCAGTGGGGGACGGCCATACACCACCTCGAAGAGAGTGGCACAGAGGCGGTGTGGAAGGACGTATTGTAACAATACTCCGCCCACGACAACCGGTCCACCCATGCGCGAGGCCTGTCACCTGTAACACAACGCAGATACATAGCAATCACCTTGTTGATGACCTCTGACTGGCCGTCCCTTTGAGGATGGAATGCCGTGCTCATGAGGACAGTGACGCCGGCCATCTTGAAAGAGGCCACGCCACACGTGGGCGGTAAACACGGGGTCCTGGTCACTAATGATGGATGACAGAAACCCGTGAAGCCTGACGATGCCGTCAAAGAAGGCGCGGGCGACGGAAGCCGCCATGTAGGGTGGCCGAGCACAATAAAATGCGCATACTCGGAGAAGTGATCAATGACGGTGAGGATGACCGACTTGCCACCGACCTTGGGCAGGCCCTCGATAAAACCCATGGAGATATTCGCCCACACCTGGCACAGCACCTCTAGGGGCTGCAAGAGCCCGGCCGGCTGAAGAGCTTATGTCTTGTTGTGCTGGCACATCACACACGTGCGGACCCAATCCTGCACCAAAGTGCGATCTCCTGGAATATAAAAATCAGCACGTAGGCGATGGAGCATCTTCTGGATGCCTTTATAATCGGCACCATGGGCTAGTTGGAGAGCCTAGTGCCGGAGATTGCCGAAGTCAGGGATGAAGATGCGTGTCCCATGTAGCAAGAAGTCACCATCCATGTGCCAAGGGGCGCCCAGCTCAGCCTCATGAAGACGCTCCTGGAGCAGCATGGTGTCGGGTGCCATGGCTGTAGCCTGACGGACATCATCGATGTAAGTGAACGATGGCCTGGAGAGGACAGCGGTGGCCGTTGTAGTGTCGACGCCCTCAGGAATAACCTTGGCATCACGGCGTGATAGCGCGTTCGCCAAGGTGTTGAGGTGGCCCAGGCGATACTCCACCACGAAGTCAAAACCAAACAGCTGCTGACCCACTGGTATTGGGGCACCGTCGAGAGACATTGGTCCAACAGGTACTTCAGACTATAGCGGTTCGTCCAGACCAGAAAGTGGTGCCCCCACAGGTACGGCCGCCAATGTCGCACAACCTACACCAAGCCAATGAGCTCCTGCTCATACGTAGCGAGCTTGAGGTGATGCACCGCAAATGGCCGGCTGAAGAAGGCGAGAGGTCTGGCGCCCTGGTGAAGGACTGCGCCAAACCTTGCACCCGAGGCATCGCTATCCACCATGAAGATCCTGTCGAAGTCCAGCATCTGAAGCACCAGTCTCGTGGTGAGGACGCCCTTGAGCACCAGGAAGGCCACCGCAGCCTCATCGTCCCAAGCCAATGCGTCTCGCCGTAAGAGACACGTCAGCGGTGCCGTGATGATGCCGAAGTCCCAGATGAATTTCTGCTAGTAGCCTGCGAGTCCCAAGAAGCCTCACAAGACATGAGCAGATCACAAGACGGGCCATGAGGCGACCGCCGTGATCTTGTCAGCATCCATGGCGACTTCCTCGGCGGAGATGAGCCTAGGTAGGCCACAGAGGAAGCCCTGAATGAACACTTGGAGTGCTTGAGGTGCAGGTGGTGGGCGCGGAGGGCGTTGAGGATGATGCTGACGTGCTGTAGGTGCTCCACCCACGAGGAGCTATAGATCAATATGTCATCAAAAAACACCAACATGAACCTACAGAGATATGGTCGGAGGACATCGTTCATCAACACTTGGAAAGTGGCTGGGGCGTTGGAGAGGCCAAAAGGCATCACCAAAAACTCATAGTGCCCCTGGTGTGTGCAGAAGGCTGTCTTGCTGATGTCGTTCGGGTGCATCTGCACCTAGTGATATTCGAAACGTAAATCCAGCTTCTTGAAGAAGCGAGCACCATGGAGCTCATCGAGGAGCTTGTCCACCATCGGAATGGGAAATGTGTCCTTGGACATCTTCACGTTGAGGGCACGATAGTCGATGCAGAATCTCCAGGAGTTGTCCGCCTTGCGAACCAAGAGAACCGGAGCAGAGAACGACGATGTGCTGGGCCATGTGATCCCCTGCTCCAACATGTCAGCACATTGATGCTCCAACTCGTCTTTCTGCAGCTGAGGGCAGCGATAGGGATGCACAGCGACTGGAGTGGTACCCGGGAGGTGAATCCTGTGGTTGTAGGGGCGTACTAGCGGAAGGCCACTCGACTCGTCGAAGATTGTAGTGAACTGGAGAAGTAGCTGGTCCAAGAGGGGTTGTCTGGACGAGTTGCTGACCGCCCGAACCGTGGGCTCCCGGGCGTCGTCGCAGGGAGAGCCCAGCCCCTTCCACAGGATGCGGTTGCCGGAGCGAGTGAAGGCCACGGAGAGGCTCTCGTAATCCGACAGGGTGAGGCTGAGGGACCGCAAAAAGTTGAACCCCAGGATGAGGTCGAACTCACCTAGGCTGATGCCGATGCAGCTGATGGAGAACTTCTTGGTGCCGATGGTCAGAGCGACGTCACGAGCAAGCCCTTGGCACAACACACGGTCGCCGTTGGCCACGAGCACCCACAGCATGGGGTTCGGAACAGTTTGTAGCTAGAGACGACTGAAGAGGTCGACGTTGATGAAGTTGGTCATCGAGCCGAAGTTGAGTAACGCCACCAGACGATGGCCACGCACTGTCACGGGCAGCAGCATGGCATTATTTGGGCGCACCCCAGCGAGCGCATACAGGGAGACTGTAGGCTGCACCTCTGGAATGGCCGCTGCTTCCCTCGACGGCTCCAGGCCGAGGGGAGCGACCGCGGGCTCCTCCAAAAACGCTGCCGCGGCCGTGACCTTAGCAGGGATCTCAATGTCGACGTAGTCGTCGTTCTCCAAGTAGAATAGGCGCTGACAAACATGGCCTCGGACGTAAGGCTCATCACAGTTGAAGCAGAGGCCTTGGAACCGCCGTTCGAGTGGCTCCGCCTGTGACAAACGGCGGAATCGTGGCAGCCCTGGAGGTGTAGTCGAGGGCGGCTGTTGAGCGGGATGTCCTATCCCCGTGTTGGAGCTGTAGCTGGTCTAGGAGCTGTAGGGAGGCCCGGGCGCACTGGAGTATGAAGGCCGCGCTACTGCTGTGGCTGTTGCGCAGGCAGGAAGGCAGCTGTGCGACGTTTGTATGGCCATGCTTAGTACATGGCAGACTGCAGGGCCTGCGGATGTTGCATCTCAACATCCACCTTGATGTGCTCAGGAAGGCCACTAATGTAGAGCTGCACCTTTTGATGAGGATTGAGGTCGCGCTCATGGCGGAGGACGGTGTTGTAGCACTCTGAATAGTCCTGGACAATGGAGGTGAAGGGCAGCCGAGCCAGCTCCGCTAGACGAGTGCCCTGCATAGGTGGTCTGAAACGTAGCTGGCACAGCTCGCGGAAATGCTCCTAGGTGGGGATGCCTTCATCTTGTTCGAGCGCATAGTACCACATTTGGGAAGCACCACGGAGATGGTATGACACCAACCATGTGCGAACCAAAGCCAGGGTGCGTAGCCTGCGGAAAAATTGCTCGCACTGATTGATCCAACTGAGTGGATCCACTCCGCCGTCATAAGTAGCAAATTCGAGCTTGTAGAATTTTGGCGGGTCGAGGGCGCCTCCGAACGTTCCTTCGGCATGGGGCAGGGTGCCCGGGTGGCTGCCGCCCCCGAGGGCCGTAGATGCGGTTGAGGTAGGGGCGCCACCATAGAGGAGCGTCCTATCCATGCCGCCATAGAACGTCCTCGAGGTGGGAACCGAGGGGGCGATGGAGGTGGCTGTTGCGGATGGCGTGGGCGAGGTAGCCGTCGTGTAGACCGGCGCGGACAACGGCCCCAATATCGCCCAAGGCAGGATGGGGGACGGGGAGGCCGGCTATTGAAGTAGATGGAGAGGCACCCCCGTCCCGCTATGGGGCATGCCGTAGGGGAAATGCGCCTACTGTGACGCTGGGGGCGCAGCCGACAGTGGTTGAGGAGGCGCAGGTTGTGATGGGGGAGAGGCGGCGGGATGAGGCCATCCAAGGTCGTCAGCATGGCGACCATGTTGCGGCCGATCTGATCGATCATGCCGGCCAGGGACTCCAGGGTGAGCACGCCGCTGGATGATGTGGACGCGTCCGAGAGCTCGGAGGACGCCATAGGCAGCGGCATGGAAACACCGATACCAAGCTGCTAGGAACCCTGGTCCTGCTGGAGAGGGATCGGAGGCTGTATGTGTGTGAAATTGCTGGACGTGGCTTGAGGACGCGAGGAAGACGGCATGACGGCGCCGTGGTTGCTTGCATACATGAGTTAGGGCTACGGGCGTGGTAGAGACTCCCGGCTCCCTCTGGAAGCCGAGAAACAATATGTTTCTGCTTAATCCTTCCAAAAGCGTCTTACAATATATATATGTCCCCTCTCTACTAACATAAACAATTTCTTAATAATTCTAATATTGCTAATAAAGAATAGATATGATCTGGGCCTGGAGCCCAACTCTTGCATGTAGCCAGGCCTTGCGCCATCACACGCCCGTGGCTGTTAGCCACTCGTCGTCCTTCACCTGGTGCAGTGCATGCCCATCATAACAGTTTTGGAACTTTTTCTAATGTAAA
The DNA here is from genome assembly GCA_023333625.1 of Bothriochloa decipiens. NCBI lineage: Eukaryota > Viridiplantae > Streptophyta > Magnoliopsida > Poales > Poaceae > Bothriochloa > Bothriochloa decipiens. Next base: position 45,322,621 of record CM041640.1, on the reverse strand, counting down.
TATGGGCATATACCATTTCAAAGGATATCGATGAATCTCGAAATTAGTAATCAATTCTCGAACCTCAAATAATTTGGCTGCACCCTACTCAAGAAGTCACTTGTTGGCAACAAAATAATGGGGAAGTAGTATATTTACTTTCATCATAAAACAAATCAGATTCTAATTCCATTAGCGACAGTCAACTGCAAACCGGCCGTAAGCATATTTAAGCATTGGGATCTTTATCGTGCTTCAAGTTGAAAGCCACCACCTGACCTCAGACCTTCTATATATAGAGATCAGCTGGCTAATCTTACTGTTACATTAGGCAGAGCTAATAACCAAGTTAATAAGCATGGCGTACCGGGAGTTGGAGCTGACCCTGCTGTCGGCACAGGATATCAATTAGTCCCTGTCGCAGTTGGATAACGATCCATCTATCAAATTAATAAATCTTAAAAATTAGAAGAATCAATTCCATCAGTTACCTTGAAATGGATCAAGCAAGCAAGCAAAATTCCGTATGTGATATGATCCATCAAGCATTGAGCGTCAGGACTCCTTGCGCGAGCCAGACCAGTTCATTTAATAAACTCATTCAATAACCTCAGGAGACATCTCACATGGAGCCTTTGGTTTATAGGATCGATGATTAGTGAGAATCTTAATAATATTCTCAGAAATATTATTCCTGGGAAAAATACCTCAATCGAAAGGAGATATTTAAAAAAATTATACTTATCAAGAACTTAGAACCTGCAGTGACAATAGAGAAGTGAATAAACTAAAAAAATAAAAAGAGAACATATACATAAAACAAACACAAAGATATAGCCTCGTATACCAAATAAGCTGAACCACATCCTCACGTAACAGAATCCACGGAAGACATTGTTCTTGAGTGTTCGAAAAGAACATTAATTGTTCTTGCAATCAACTGGATGCTCATGCTTGCTGTAGAATTATTGAACCGCAAGCTTTGATTCTCAGGTCAAGGTTCTAGTTAGTGGTGTTAGGTATTGTCCATTGAATATTTCAGATCAATCCATTATTCATAGGAGCGCCTCCATGTTTTTAATTTTTTGGTGGACAATTACCCCCTTCTAAACAAGCGAAAGAGTTGTGCTTCCTATACTTTGTAAGCTACAGTGAAAGCTCTGATACCATAAAAGCAGTTAGAATTACGTGAAATAATAAATTAATTAATTAGAGAGACCTATGTATATATATAGGAGAGATCTGATGGCTTATAGACCTGCCAAGATCTCCTCCTGATATCTCTCTAACCATATACAGGGCTGGCCGACTATGCTAGGCACACGCCTAACATATACACACACAACACATATATTCTAACAATATGTAGCTGAATGAGTAAAAGTGTGAGTCCTAATTTTTTAGAAAAGCAACACCAAAATATAAAAAGTTACTCCCTCCGGTCGCAATAAAAAGATCCATTTAAGACATCTACATGGTCTCTGCAATGTTTCATAGTACATAAGATAATTATAAAAAGTAGCAACTAAATAATATTTTGCAACTACTTTTCTAATGTAAATATAGGCATATAACATTTCAAAGAATATCGGTGAATCTTGAAATTCAAAGTCTAATCAATGCTCGAACATCAAATAATTTGGCTGCACCCTATTCAAGATGTCAGTTGTTGGCAATAAAAATAAAGGGAGTAGTATATATACTCCCACGGTTCTAAATTATAAGTCATTTTAATTTTTTTGGTACATTTATTTTACTATGCTTCTAAATATAATAACATATCTAGATACATAGCAAAATAGATACACAACAATAATAACGTAGCCTTTTGTTCCAAGCAAGTTGGATAGGCTAGAGATGAAACCCAGTCGAGACAAGACATAGAGAAACACATAAAGGTCATGGTTTAGGCACGTTAACGGCTAGTCTCCAAGCGCTATTATCGTTAGCTAAATCCTTAGAGATATTCCACTCCTTAAGGTCTCTCTTAATCAACTCATCCCGAGTTAGTTTAGGTCAATCTCTACCGCTCTTTACATTATAGACTCGCTTTAGAACCCCACTACGCACCGCCGGAGGTCTCCGTTGAACATGACCAAACCATCTCAATCGATGTTGGATCAATTTCTTCTCAATTGGTGTCACGCCAAACCTATCACGAATATCATCGTTCTAAACTATGTTCCTCCTAGTATGCCCACAAACCCAATACAATATACGCAAAATGGATAAAAAAATCAAAGCAACTTATAATTTAGAACTGAAGAAATATTTATTATCATCGTAAAACTAATCAGATTCCATCCGTGGCAACTGCAAACCGGCCTTAAGCGTATTTAGGCATTGAGATCTTTATCGTGCTTCAAGTTGAAGCCACTACTACCTGACCTCCTATATATATAGAGTTCAGTTGTGCTAATCCTGTTGCGTTTGCGTATCTACCGATAGAGAATTCAATCATATCATAGCAATAAAGGTTGAATTGAGGCCAATCAATTTCTACATGGTGATAGAGATTAGGCAGAGCTAATAACCAAGTTGATAAGCATGGCGTACCGGGAGTTGGAGCTGACCCTGCTGTCAGCACAGGAGCTGAAGAGCGTGAACCTGATCAAGCGCATGTACGTGTACGCGGTGGTGAGCATCTCAAACGACCCTCTGACGCGGCAGTGCACGGAGCCGGACACCTACGGCGGGCGGAACCCGTGCTGGAACGCGACGTTCCGGTTCGCCGTGCCCCCGACGGCCGCCGCCGCCGCCACCTCGTCGGCGTCGCTCCACGTGCTGCTCCGCGCCGAGCGGTTCCTCGGCGACCGCGACGTGGGCGAGGTCGTCATCCCGCTGTCCGACGTCCTCGCCGGCGCGACCGGCGTCGGGCCCCAGCCGCCGCAGGTCGCGTCGTACCAGGTCCGGAAGCTGCACCGCCGGGAGCCCCGTGGCGTGCTCAACGTGTCCTACCGCCTCGGCCCCGTCGTCGCGCCGGTGGTAGAGCGCGCCGGCATGCCGCCGCAGCCGTCAAATCCTCATCCCTCAGGCGTTGCGTCCCAGGCGCCCCCGGCGCCGGCGCCAGGTAGTACGGACGTCCGTGTCGCTGTCGCCGTCGCCGTGCACGACGAGGCGGCTCAGAAGAAGTCACCCGTCATGACCTACCCGGCCGTGGGCGTGCCGCAGCAGCAGCAGCAGGCGTCGTATCACCCGGCGAAACCGGATGCCTACCGTCTGCCGCCGTCGCCGTCGCCACCTCCTCCACGTCCTGCCGCCGTCCACGCCGCCAGGCACGAGGAGGCTCGTCGTGCTCCCACACCGCCGGCTCCTGCTCCTACTCCGCCGGCGGCGAACGGAGGGAGCAACCGGCTCGGACAGGCGGCCGTTAGTGACGCCGTTGAGGTTACTCATGGAACCAACAATACATTCCGCTCTACCTCCTCTCGTGGAGGAGCAGCCATCTCTTCGCCATTGCCTGCTTCGTCCTCGCCTATGCTACCTATCCACTCTCGCGGAGCAGCAGTGTCTTGACCGCTGCCTTCGTCCTCTCCTAAGCACTCTAGTGTCGTGCCATCGCTCTGAACTCAACCTCAGAGACCCAATACATAATAATATCTGTCTACGTATGACAGGACCAACGCAAATTTAATTTACCTGTAAGTAGTGTATGTGCAAGTCTGTATGTATAGTTGTGTTCTCAAAGAAATAAAGGTGTGTAATACTGTACTTTGTGGTTACAAAAATAAAGTTCTAAGTTTATGTATGAATGATGACCCTTTTTCAACAAACTTTTTATGAAAAAGTTTGTATGAATCAATAGTTTGAGCCCATAAAGACAAGGGCCTTACTAACCATCTCTCTCTCTCAAAAAAAAAAAGTATAACCTGCAAAATTTGCAACCATCGTATATATAAGTAAGTATATCTTCTTACCAAGGGCCTACAGAGTTGGAGTGACAAAATCATTGGCTAGATTAGTTTTTAGCTTGCCTTGGCAAGGGAAATTCTTCATCAATTCGAGATTTCTCAAGATAGTCGCCAGCTTTCTCAGGGAGAATTTTGGCTTAAGAATAATCTGAAGAAGCACAACTTGGCCCTTGCACCTCTCAAGCGCACAATGGCTCGTTTATGCTCAAGAATCAGTTGGCTCAAAGATGGCGATGCTAACACAAGGCTCTTTCATATGCATGCTCGTCATCGAAAAAGGAAGAATTTTATTGGTAAAATCGTTGCAGAGGAACGGATCTGTACCAGATATGAGGACAAGGCTGCAGCCATTGATGACTTTTATGAAAACCTGCTAGGAACATGTACAAATCAGGAGCACACTATCAATCTGTCTTAGGAATTCCTACACATGACTTATCTGATCTTGAGCTTCCCTTCACTGAAGATGAGGTTTGGAGGACTATTCAACAATTATCTTCAGATAAGGCCCCAGGGCCAGATGGTTATACAGGTCGCTTCTACAAGTCTTGTTGGCCTATTATAAAAGGTGATATCATGATAGCTATTTCAGCGGTCTAGAGCAGGAAGATGGTAAATTTTGGAACTCTCAATTCAGCATATATCACCCTCCTTCCCAAAAAGAAAGGTGCTGAACAGCCTAAGGATTTCAGGCCCATAAGTTTGGTCCATAGCTTTGCCAAACTAGTCACAAAGATGTTTGCTAATCGTCTGGCCCCCAAGCTACAGCAAATTGTCTCCCCCAATCAAAGCGCATTCATTAAGGGGCGTTTTATATAGGATAACTTTATGTTAGTACAACAAACGGTGAGGTTTTTCCATCAACAGAAACAACCCAGAATCCTGCTTAAATTGGACATTTCAAAGGCTTTTGACTCGGTGTCTTGGCCATTCCTACTTGAGATCTTGCAGCAGCTTGGTTTTGGACAAGTTTGGAGGGATATAATTAGTGGGTTGTTATCCTCTTCATCGACTCAGGTCTTATTAAATGGTACTCCTGGTGATCATATTTCACATCGGAGAGGGCTACGACAAGGTGACCCCCTCTCTCCGATGTTATTTATTTTGGTTATGGATGTGTTGGGGCACATGATTTTGAAGGCAGAAACTGAAGACTTGCTGCTGCCACTGTCTAGACGTAACTTGCAGCACCGAGTTTCCTTTTATGCGGATGATGTGGTTATGTTCCTCCGACCTGAAGCGGGTGCTTCTGCCACTGTCTAGACGTAACTTGCAGCACCGAGTTTCCTTTTATGCGGATGGTGTGGTTATGTTCCTCCGACCTAAAGCGGGTGACGTTGATGTAACTCTGGATATTCTCAATCTTTTTGGGGAAGCAACGGGGCTCAAGACGAATTTATAGAAGAGTAATGTGTTGCCCATCAGATGTGGTGGTACAGAACTTGCTGATGTACAAAGCCTACTACCCTATGCAATTACTGACTTCCCATGCAAATATTTGGGACTACCTCTCTCCTTGAAGAAGCTCACCAAAGAACAAATCCAGCCCATTATTGATCGTATTGCTGATCAGCTTTCTGGATCGAAAGCAGATTTGATGACCAAGGTTGGAAGAAAGATTCAAGTTCAGTTTGTGCTAACTGGTATGCTCATATATTTGGTTATGTCTTTTGAATTTCCACCCTGGGCTATCAAAGCAGTGGATAAAATTCGGCGTGATTTTCTTTGGAGAGGCTGCAAAGACACAAAAGTTGGACATTGCCTGGTTGCTTGGGGCAAGGCATGCCGCCCTGAAGAACTTGGTGGTCTAGGAATTTCTGACCTCAAATTGCTTGGCTAGGCATTACGTATGAGATGGGTCTGGTTACAAAAAACAGAACCTCGTCGCCCCTGGGCTAGTCTTCCAATCCACGTGCCTGAACAAATATCGGTCTTCTTTGCAGTAGCAATTTACTCTGAAGTTGGGGATGGATCAACTACTCTTTTCTGGATGGATCGATGGCTCCATGGCCAATGCATCACAGATCTTGCGCCTCACCTTTTTGCCACCATTCCCAAAAGAAGACTCAAGCGGGGAACTGTCCAGGACGCTCTCACCAACCAGACTTGGATTTCTGACATTCAAGTGGCCATGGCTACCACTGTGGGAGTAATAATCGAATTCCTTCACCTCTGGGACATCTTATCTGTTTTCATTTTACAGCTAGAGGTTGAAGATAGACATATTTGGCAATTCTCTCCTGATGGGAAATATTCAGCCAAGTCAGTATACAGGAGTCTTTTCCTAGGTTCTACTTCTTTTGGGCCTTGGGAAAGAATTTGGAAGACTTAGGCAACACCCAAATGCCGTTTCTTTCTTTGGTTGGATACTCACAATCGCTGTTGGACAACGGATCGCCTTGCACATCGTGGGCTCCCTCATCCCGAGCGATGCCCTTTGTGTGACCAGGATGCGGAGACTATTGATCAAATCTTGGTCCTATGTGTCTTTGCAAGAGAGTTCTGGTACTGGCTCTTCTCAAGGTTTTGCTCCAAACATTTTCCCCGCAGCCCACAGAAACTTCTTTCCATTTGTGGTGGGAGATGGTGAGCAGTACTGTTGGAGACATGTTGAAGAAAGGAATGAATTCCCTCATTGTGCTGGGAGCCTGGACTTTATGGAGACCCCGCAATAAGTGTGTTTTTGATGGCGCATCCCCAAATATTGCAAGTGCACTGGCTGTAGCTGAAGATGAGGGAAAGGCATGGTCATTGGCAGGGGCGAGAGGTTTATCCCTCCTAGCTGCCATTGCGCCGGGTGGTTAACGCCTTGTCTTTGTGACATTTTGGTCATTTGTAGTTTCTTTCGCAGGCGGGAGTGTTCACATGGGCAGCGGCTGTGTGTGTAGGTGTTTGTGTGTGTGGGTTCCTTGAGTTTTTTGGGTGTTGTATGGGCACTTGTCTCTCTTTTTCATCTTCTTAATATAATGATGCGCAGCTCTCCTACGTTTTTAAGAAAAAAGTATATCTTCTTACCTACAAGTTGTGAATGGTATTAGACTTTCAAAATATCTCATATTGACAAGTGAAGCTCCATAGAATATATCAAGTGCCTGAAAAAACTAAAAGTCTATATATTCCAAATGTTTCAAGTTGTCGAATTGATCTGATCCCTCATCAACCTTTTGCTTGGTCATAACTCATATAAAACCTTACAAAGTGATTGCAAATACCAAAACCAACATTTCCATGAGGTGGAGACCGAGCTTAGCTCGGATGGCAATGGCCTGCCATGTGCAGCCTGCCCACCACGGTTCGAACCGGGTGCTCACCGGGTTTATTCCCTTTTATGGGTTTGTTCCATTTATCTGAAGCCTCTCTCCCGCGTGAAGCCACAAAGGGAATACGACGCGCCCGTCGTCTACGGAGCCATGATGGTCCCGGTGATCTCAAGAAGGACGCGATCTTCTGATCTGTGTGTAGTTGTAGGTCTAATTGTGCATGTGTAGTGTGTGTGGGGTGTGCGTGTGTAGTATAGGCGTGTGTACGTGCATAAACAGATGCTACAGCTGTACTCAGATGAGATAGAAAAAAAACATTTCCATGAAGTGCAAAGTTGGCCAACCTCAACAAGATCGATAAAATTGGTCACCTTCAAAGCATAACCTGAATTCAGATACACATTTCATAAAATCTAACATCCTGTCTACAGTTTAGTTTTCTACACAGGATCAGCTCTTACGTAATAATATCTAATGTGATTTGCTTTTATTTGATTGATAAAGATTCATGAGACACAAAAGAACAATCATCGAGGCCAAGAATTATAATCAGAAGCAGACAAATAGACTGTCGCCAGAAAATATAGGCGAGGTCGAGGCAATATCATCAATACAGTTTAAACACAATGCTGTAGGAAACGTGGTGTCACACATGATTTATCTCTGCCTGGAATGTAACTCAGGCTCCCAGCAGGAATAAAAATACAGGTCCTAATAAAAAGCCATAGGTAAGCGCTAACTGAAAGCCTGAGACTCAGCTGACAGCGTGATCCTGTTCTCAGGCAGTCCGCAGGATGATGTCAACCCCACTGTCAGTGTCCATAATCTCGCTGAGCTCACCAACCTTGAGGGCATATGTGGCATCCTCAGATGGTTTCTGCATCTGCTTCCTCCCAAAGGTACCTGTGGTCGAAACATCATGGTTGGAAACATGACATCTTCAATCAGGACTGACGGAACACAAGCTGATAGTAAATAACAATGATTGCATGCCACAGAGCTACTACTGTACTGTTTAATGCCTATATCCAATTGATATTTTTCTTCACCTGCAAACCCTGTTTTTAGGACGGCTGGACGAATCTGGTCACCTAGGGACCGTCCAGGATGATTAGTCGTCATTCAGGACTATTAATCGACCCTGGACGAGTCCCCCGGTCGTCCCCTATATGGGAGACTGATATATGCCATATATATTATATAGTTGTATGCTTCAGCAGCCATTTCTGGAGACTTTGCCTTCCTCTTAGGATCTTTAGCTTCAGCAACCATTTTTGGAGGCAGTTTTGCTAGGGCCTTCTCAACAAGAGATGCAACAGCTGTAGCAGTTGATACTGCTGAACCAGCAGCAGCAGTTGAGCCTGAAGCAACTGAGGAGGCTGGAGCAGAACCAACTTCTCCCTGAACTTCCTTAGGAATGTACGCTTCCACTAAACGCTTCCTCTATCGATCTAGATCTACACAGAGAAACAGAACTTTAAACTTAGCACAGGAAAAGCACCAAGCTTGAAGGAGGAGGTGATGACTAATGACCAACTCGAGGAGGAGGAGCTCATCTTCGTCATGCAGTCTTCCTCCCTTGCACGGTTGGACCTGCACACCCGCTAGATCTGCAAGCCTGCGCTTGCAGCACAGCAACAGCAGCCGCAAGGAAGAGAGGGAGGGAAGCCGGAAGGGAGGGAGGATTAGAGAAGGGAGAAGAGGAGAGGGATCTGCAGTAGCACAACAATGGAGACGGTTGCTGCAGCTGGATGGGAGAGGTGAGAGGAGTGAGTGTGTCTGCCGACTTGAGTGAGTGAGAGGCTGAGGGAGCGAGGGCTGAGGGATTGGGTGTTAAGAGAAACCCTAATGGGCTTGGGCCAAAACATATGATAACTTACTAGGACCAACTCTGAGATACAACCCACTCTCTGGCTGGACGACCGTACAGCCTGGATGGACGATTAATCGTGGCTGGACGTCGATTAATCGGACGTCTAGGTTCCTGGACGGTCTGGCCTAGAAGGAGGCCCTAGTCGAGTTGCTAAAACCATCCAGGACGATTAGTCGCGATTAATCAGACGTCTTGCAAAACCCCTGTACCCATCAAACATGTGCTTTTCTATGTCTTAATACCAACAAACACAAGAGATGCACACCAATATCATCATTCCATGCAGCGCATCTGCATTGCACTACTATGCTCATGGTGAACTTGTGAATTAGCTTGATCCAATTTCTTATTCTTGCGAGTTAAAACATGAGTTTCAGCTTCACACATCTTCAATCTTAAGAGTTGTTACATATCAACTAATCTTTGATTCTCATTAGCCATCACATATTCAGTTCTAGTACTCCAAACCCTAAAGAATCATCTGTTATCAACAAACTCCTCAAACGAAAGTGCAGAGGAGCAACGAAGGGAATGTCACATGCTATCACTCAGTGTGTAATTTAATGAAGAAAACAAGATGTCCCTGTGACATGGCATATATAAAACGTATATTACAGCAGCTGAAAGGTGTAGCAACATGAACTTGCGCTATGGAACATCACAATGACAAAAGAATAATGATGCAAAACAAGCCCTCAAAAAATAATGATGCAAAACATGCACAAGCAAATACAAAGGGTACACACACAAAAGATATTAAAACTGATACTATGGAAGAATTATAACAACTAAGGACGGAGTACCAACCAACTATAATGACTTTGGATTTAAAGTAACCAAAAAATTGGGAAGCTTTTAAGCTCTTCAAGACGATTAGAGTTATTATCAAACTCAATTTGTTTAGCCCTAACTAAAGATCTCAAAAACATGGCCTGGTATGGAGCTGCCTTAAAGCCTGCAGTTCACCTGATCAAAACAATTTTAGGAACAGGGAATGATCTCATGAACAGGGACGAGCACGATGTACAAATTGAAAACACTGATTTGATCGCAAGACAAGTGTAATATAACAGTTCCATGGAAACGTTATGATCATAGATTCAGTTACAAACTGAAAGTCATACCATACCATAGAATCCCTATTTTTCACCGCCAACAGAATGTGGGATTCAGTTTTCAGGGGAAATCCTGAGAAAGTTTGAAGTGTTGAAGAGTGAAGACCAAAAGGCATCTTGCCTCCGTGAATACCAAAAGGAAAGCGGGGTGACCGTCAATCTCAAAAGGCCCTAACAGGCAAATCTCTCTCCAAGGAGGCCTCGACCAAAACCCCGAAAAAAAAATACTCTTGAGTTCAAACGCCCTTTATATTGAGCGAAGCACTCCTTTGTCAGCTTAGCAACCTGCGTCTCGGTGCAATGCTTGTTTTCAAAGACTCTCCGATTTATTTCTTTACATAAGTTCCAGATGTAAGTGGCATACCGTTCAATTTGCATCTTTGGCTTTTCTCAACTGAAATTGCTTCAGCCTCCCACCATTCCTTTATACTGTCGAAATTTGTGGTTAGAGCGTGCTGTGGGATCACGAAATGCTCCCAGGTGGAAACTTGCAACCGGACCATTTGCACCAAGGGGCAGAAGAGGTTGATGATGCCCAGTTTCAGGAGGCCCATTGAAAAATGGACAGCTGGCTTGATGTGTCATCCAGTATGGGAATGAAGAACAGTAAAGGAGGGTAGTGCCAAGTTATGCTGTGTCCTGAAGAAAGACGATTTCCTATTTACCTCTATCTAAGACGCGATGATACGATATAAACAGAACATATTCCGAAGCAATGCACAGCATAGACTTGCACTGCAGGATATCAAAAGATCAGGAAACGATGCACCTGCAAATGATGGTGCAAATAAAAGAACTTCACAACAGAGACAATATGAAACCGTCCTAAATGGAACATAATTCTTAAAGATAGAACAAACCTTCTGAGATGACCATTCAGGTATTAAAAACTCTGGATTTAAAATAAGCATAAAGCCTGCCAAACTATTATATGCTCTTCAAGAGAGCTGGAGCTTTGAGCCATCTCTTAGTTTAACAATATTACTTACATAACAGACGCGACTTATATAGCTGTAACTGACCATTTTCTTCATTTAACAGTTGCCGACTAGTAAAATTTAGCCCTTGGGAGCTCAAGCCACACTAATAAGAAAATAAGCATTATCCTGCTGAATTTTTTGAACACCTTCCATGATGATCCTGATCTTAGCATGTGTAGATCGACAGCTACTATGCATCATCATACGAAAAAAAAGCTAATCAGACAGCTGCAAACCGATGCCCAGATTACACGAGTCTATGGATGAGCATACTGTTTCTCTGCAGTCTGAAGATATTTTCTTTGCTATTCCTATCTGTCACTCATTCAATCTTCTGTCTGCTCCACCAAGAATCAAGAAACAGGAGGGTGTCCAGATAGATACCGGTAACCTCTAGACCTTTGCCAAGATTTTAGAGTGTGATGGATCCCAGCCAAGGGAAGGTAAAGAGTTGTTAGCTTTATATTTCAGCAGAATGAGATGCCAAGTTTTTTGTGCTGAGGTGAATAGAGAAAAAAAAAGTTCACTGGCCCAAATTGAAGAAAGCTCCGTGCATCTCTTCTGGTTTATTTCATTGGCAGATCCAAAGCTATGATTGTGCATTCTATATTCTACTACAGTACTAGTTAGGGGGAAAGAACATGATTCTTGTTTGGAAGAGGCCTAGCACACCGCCTTCTGGCACAAACAGCTTAATTAAGTAGTTCATTGTCTTATATCATCATTAGCTAGCTATCCATATAAAGATCATCCTTCAGCAATGAGTAGTTTGATTGTATGAGACCTTCGAAGAATTAAAGATAACCAAAAATTGTATGTCAGATGCAAGCTGTTCTTGCTATGTACTATGATGAGATTCATTGGCTTGAGCATAATTTTCCAGGAACCAGAATGATGATGAAATGACTTCAACATGGCAGGAACAGGACATGACAGGATATTAATAAAAGCCTGGTGCAGTTGGATAATAACGGTCCATCCTAAAAATTAATAAATCACGAAAAATAGAAGAATCAATTCCATAAGTTACCTTGAGATCGATTAAGGAATCAAGATTCCATAAGTGTGATCAGATCAGTCAAGTATTGAGCATCACAATTCTAGCACACGCAACACCAATTTGCTAAATAACCTGAAAAGACATCTCTCATGGAGCATTTGGTTTACAGTATCATAGAATAGTGAGAATCTTAATAATATTCCCAGAAAAAATATTCCTAGGAAAATGCGCTCAATCAAAAGGAGATATCAAAAAATGAGGCTCTAAAGATGTTTCAGACAAATTGTCCTTATCCAGAACTCAGAACCCTGCAGCGACCGGAGAGAATGAATAAACCGAGGAATAAAAAAGGGAACATATACAAAAAGCAAACACAAAGATATGGCCTCGTGTATCAAGGAAGCTGGGCCACATCCTCACGTCGCAGAATCCATGAAAGACATTGTTCTTGAGTGTTCGAAAAGAACATTGTTCTTGCAATCGACTAGATGCTCCGGAAGCTAGCTGTAGAATTATTGAGTCAAGGTTCTAGTTAGTGTTGTTAGGTATGACACTGAGGCTGTGTATTGTCCATTGAATGTTTCAGATGAACCCATTATTCATTGGAGCCCCCTCCATGTTTATATGTTTTTTTGGGGCAATTACCCTCTTCCAAACATGGGAAAGAGCTATGCTTCCTATGCTTTGTAAGCTATAGGGAAAGCTCTTATTTATTACTAATCTGTAGCTGAGTGAGCAAAAGAGTCTTAATTTTTAGAGAAGCAACACCAAAACCTAAAAAAGTTACTCCCTCCAGTCGCAATAAAAAAGATCCATTAGGACATCTACATGGTCTCGATCTGCAATGTTTCTAGTACATAAGATAATTGTAAAAAGTAGCAACTGGATAATGTTTTGAAACTGTTTTTCTAATGTAAATATGGCCATATACCATTTCAAAGGATATCGATGAATCTCGAAATTCAAAGAGTAATCAATGCTCAAACCTCTAATAATTTGGCTGCACCTTACTCAAGAAGTCACTTGCTGGCAACAAAATAAAGGGGAAGTAGTATATTTATTTTCATAAAAAAATAATCAGGTTCCAATTCCATCAGCGACAGTCAACTGCAAACCGGCCTTAAGCATATCTAAGCATTGGATCTTTATCCTGCTTCAAGTTGAAGCCACCACATGACCTTCCTATATATATAGAGAGAGAGATCGGTTGGCTAATCCTGTTGCATTTGCATATATCTACTGAAAGAGAGATCAGTCATAGCTATAAAACAAGGTTGATCAATTTCTACATAGCGACGGTTAGGGATTAGGCAGAGCTAATAAGCATGGCGTACCGGGAGTTGGAGCTGACCCTGCTGTCGGCGCAGGAGCTCAAGAGCGTGAACCTGATCACGCGCATGGACGTGTACGCCGTGGTGAGCATCTCAAACGACCCTCTGACGCGGCAGTGCACGGAGCCGGACACCTACGGCGGGCGGAACCCGTGCTGGAACGCGACGTTCCGGTTCGCCGTGCCCCCGACGTCCGCCGCCGCGGCCACCTCGTCGGCGTCGCTCCACGTGCTGCTCCGCGCGGAGCGGTTCCTCGGCGACCGCGACGTGGGCGAGGTCGTCATCCCGCTGTCCGACATCCTCGCCGGCGCGACCGGCGTCGGGCCCCAGCCGCCGCAGGTGGCGTCGTACCAGGTCCGGAAGCTCCCCCGCCGGGAGCCCCGCGGCGTGCTCCACGTGGCCTATCGCCTCGGCCCCGTCGTCGCGCCGGTGGTAGAGCGGGCCGCTCTGGACAAGGCGGCCGGCAACTTCAACGACTACGCGCCCGTGGGCATGCCGCCGCAGCCGTCACATCCTCATCCCTCAGCCGTTGCATACTACCCGGCGCCGCCGCCAGCGCCAGGTCCTCCGCTTGGCCGTGCCGTCACCGTGCACGACGAGGCGGCTCAGAAGAAGTCACCCGTCATGGCCTACCCAGCCGTGGGCGTGCCGCAGCAGCAGCAGCAGGTGTCGCATCACCCGGCGAAACCGGATGCCTACCGTCCGCCGCCGTCGCCGTCGCCTCCTCCTCCACGTCCTACCGCCGTCCACGCCGCCAGGCACGAGGAGGCTCGTCGTGCTCCCACACCGCCGGCTCCTGCTCCTACACCGCCGCCGGCTCATGCTCCTGCTCCGCCGACGACGAACGGAGGGCGCAATGATGGGCATGGCCAGGCGGCGGGCCCAACTCATTTCTACATGGGCCCCCATAGTCAGATCATCTTCGGCGGTGCCCACACCACGGCCTCATCCGGCCCACCAATAAGGACGACGTCCCCGGCTCGATCCATCAACAGCCCAGGAGGGAAGAAGGGTGATGGGAACTGGGCCTTACTCACCCAAGGAGGCTACGCCTCTACTGCAGATTCCATGTCCGTGTCCGTTGTCAGCCCAAGAAGCAGGAAGGAAGATCATTCGAGGCCCAATGGGCTATCACAGTCGCAGCACGACACACAGGCAGCGAGCAGTCGAGTTGCTGCACCCTCTCCTCACCCCCTTGCCGCTGCTTCCCCGTTTTCCTCACGCAGCTCCTCCTTCTCGTCACCGTTATCGCCCTACTCAGGCTCAGCTCACCCGTCGCCTTCGCCTTCCTCAGCTCATTCCTCCACCCGCTCCCCTTACTCCATCTACTCGGCTCACCCTTCCGCCGCCGCTTCTCCCCACCGTCAGCCTCTTGGCTTGCCGGCCGTCAGTGACGCCGATGAGGTTACTCATGGCACCAACAATAGCTTCCGCTCTACCTCCTCTCGTGGAGCGGCCATCTCTTCGACAATGCCTTCGTCCTCGCCTATGGTCCCTTACCACTCTCGCGGAGCAGCCATCTCTTCGCCAATGCCTTCGTCCTCGCCTATGGTACCTAAGCACTCTAGTGTGGTGCCCTCGCTCTGAACTCGCCCTCAGAGAACCACCATGAACATGAACAATTGCATCTCCCCTTGCCCCCGCTACCTCGCCACCAGCAGTAGGTTTTCCAAACTTACTTCAAATTAAAACACCATATATAAAATCCAACAAATAATAATATCTATCTATGTATGAGAAGACCAACGCAATGCATAACAATCATATAGTTAAGTTACCTGTAAGTAGTGTATGGGCAAGTCTGTTTGTATACTTGTGTTCTCAAAAGAAATAAAGGTATATGCGTAGTAGCGACCGGTATTAGACTCACAAAAATATCTCATATTGACAAGTGAAGCTCCATAGACATAGATAGAATATATATCAAGCACCTGAAACTACTAAAAGCCTATATATTCAAATTGTCGAATTCATCTGATCCCTCATCGAACTTTTGCTTGGTCATAACTCACAAAACCTTACCAAGCGATTGCAAAATTCTCAGATACCAAAACCAACATTTTCACGTAGTGCAAAGTTGGCTAATCTCAACAAGATCAATAAAATTGGTCACCATCGAAGCATAAGCGGAATTCAGTTCAGACACAGATTTCACATATAAATCTAACATCCTGTCTACAGTTCAGTATTCTACACAGGATAAGCTGTTAGTTAATAATATCTAATGTGATTTGCTTTTATATGATCGATAAAGATTCCATGTGACACAAAGGAAACAACCATCGAGGCCAACAATTATAATCATGTAACACCCTAGGTGTTTGCAACCAGTTAAGCAGCGGGTTAAGCTCAAACAACTCTATTTGTACTCATGAACAAAAGTTATTAAGGGTTCATATTGAGCAAATGCCAAGAAAATGTCTCATTTGGCTCAAAACTCTAGTTTAAAGAGTTATCATGTTGCTGCTTTGGACCAAAGTAATGCTTTGACTTCTGTACCAGATATGAGGTTTGACCTTTAGTAAGTATTGAAGTTTGGTTTATAAGGAACAAACTTTGTTTAAGGGTCAAGACATAGTATGGACTCTAGCTTAGTCAAACAGAGGCCACAAGTTTGAATCTGCTGCTGATTTCAGACAGAATATTTCTAAGTCCGGGAATTATTAGTGGTCTTAATGATTGGCATGGCACGTTCTCCAAAATTTGCTATGCAACTTGAGTTGGTCCAAAAATAAGAGTTGCAGCTGACTCATTGGAGAAGACCATGCAAAAAATTAGGATCAATTTGACCAAGTCTTGACCTTTGAAAGCGAGTTACCGTGATCATCATTAGTGTGTTGACAATGCTGTTTTGGGTGCTAATTATCTTTTAATTTATTGGCTTAATGACCGTAGCGCCTTAACGAAAACTGAAGATCATTGATTGGGCTTAAAACTTTGTTTTTGGCCCATGTCCAAATTCGGACCACAACCGGCCCAAAACGGCGCTCCACCTCGCCCACATCGTCACTCTCCAGCTGTTCGACGAAATGTCCAGAAGGGCAACGTGCCCCTGTGCGTGGCGACCGCGCGCGAGTTGAGTAATAGCATTTTGTATTTTCGATAGAGGTTGCTATGCTTATTCAAATGATTTGAATAAATGTAATTAAGATTGGGTGCCATGTTTTCTGGTGTTTATAAGTCATGTGTAACATATTGGTATGATTAGTTTGGTTCATTTGGGAGTTTGCAACATGAGTATATAATTATTTTCTCTATAATTCCAATGTTAGTGACAGATTTGGGGTCTTTGCCAAGTTCCCCATGATAATATCATTTTCTGGGAAACCCATGAATACAAAAGGTGTTCGCAAATCATTTATCTAGCGGTTGTTAAAATTTGAGGCCAAGTGGCTTAGTGGTTTGGGAGTTACAGCTGCTCAAAGTTGGAGCAGTTGTATGTTTGCTCTCTGTCCAGCCTGAGTTATCTCTGAACTTTGGTCAATTCGACCTTGTTAACTTGTGAATCATGCTTTAATGTCTAAAGATGAATTGTAGACAATTTAATAAGTTTCCAGAATATCTTGTATCATGTTCATTGCCCTTATAAATCTCCAGATATGATTTATTTTCTGGACTGCTGTTGTTATGTCCATAATTGCTGAATCTGCATGTTTGCATGAGTGCATTGCTTGAGCATCATTGTGATACTCTAGATAGGCTACTTAAGTAAAGTGGTTTTATGTATCTATGTAGTGCTTAATATTGTGCTTTCCTTAAATGCTCTTATGTGAAGCATTTCTTATTGCTATTATTCGCATTCATACTCTTGCATCTTGCATTTCATATAGGTATGCTAGGTGAACCACATGTAGGACATGATGTGGAGCTGAACCCGAAGATGGAAGGACCTTGGAGTGCATGCTTGGAGTGGAGTTATTCCGCAAGACGGTGCAGCTGACTTTACTGACTTGAGTCGGATCCCAGGCAAGCCGAGGAGCATTTTAACCTCCTAACTTTTTATAATTTACTAAATATGCTATGCCTGTTGCATTAAGTTATAGGAGTTGAATTAGAACCCTTGCTGCATATATATCTTTCCTTGTCCAGTTTACTTCACTTGAAATCCTAATGATATGATACCGTAGTATTTGCTTAGCCATGCTTAAACGGTAGAAGTCGAGTGATTATTGATCACTTGCGAGAATTAGGATGATGGTTCACGATTGGCTATATGTGCTATCGTGGAAATAACCATGTGAATGTAAATCGACGGTAAGACGGAACGTGAAAGTTACAAGGTCGGCGGGCTTGGTTAATCAAGCGAACCGTCATGCCGATTAATCACCTACAAGGAATGGAGCCTTTCTTTGTCATGTTGAACAGTGCCTAGCACTTAGCTGGCAGGATTTGAGGTTATCCGTCACGAATCCTAGTAGCTCAACTCAGGCCGGAAATTAAGGAGTATCAAGTGCTCACTACTGGGGTGGTATGTACATACTAGCAGTCATGTCTGTAAGTCCTGTTTCAGGTGAGTTAAAATTCTTGACCTGGCATGGTGACCCCCATGTGAGTGAGGCGCTGTTCGGATCCACGATTCCTGAGTTGCACCAACGGTGTTCTACGGCTACCCTTAGCGGGGCTTGCTGGGAGAGTGTTAGGAATATTTCTCCAGCTGGGTAGTAATCGATTCGAATCGTCATCGTCTCCTGGATAGTGAGAAGCTTGACGGGATTATCTCCGTACTTGAAAACATTAAATTGCTTGGATGGTTAATGATGCTTCATAAGATAGCTGTTGATGAACCTGATATGGTTATGTAATTCTCTTCTCTTTTACTTGTTTAGCACAGGGGCAAACATAGATGGCAGGTTAATGAATATTAACTTGATGCTAATAATAATATGGTTACTCTCCTCGCTTAAGATTTTTTATGCAAAATGAGTAAGCCAACTCCACCTATAATAGCCTTGCATAATCCTTGGAGTCTTTATTTCTGGTTTACGACGGGTAAGTCTTGTTGAGTACAATTGAGTACTCAGGGTTTATTCCCTCTTGTTGCAGATGACATATTCTATAATGGTTGCTGCAAGTACTGCCTTCTCCCAGCCGGGAATGAAGACTAGACCATTGGGCATGGTCTCTACTAGACTTCTTATCTTATATTACTTTTGTAGGATGTGAACCAGAACTGGCAATTAATACTTAAAACTATGGATTTGGTTTTAAAACTATACTACTTCTGCTACTTTATATTTTGATTTGTAATAACTAAGGTATACTCCGATGTATGTAATCTATATAGATTATATTTAAAATGTTATAACAGATGATATGATTATACTAAATTACTACGATCTTGGTTTAAAATCCTTCGTGATTTCGTTGGACTACCGGGTTTATATAAGTAAAAGTATGTGAGTATCAACATATTAACGGAGACATCAGTACTTGATCTTGTATAAATTGAGCGGTTCCGTGACAAATCAGAAGCAAACAGATAGACTTGCGCCAGAAAAACTAGGCATTCAAGAGCTCAAGGCATCATCATCAATACAGGTTAAGCACAAATGCTGTTGGAAACGTGGTGTCACACATGATTTATCTCTGCCTGGAATGTAACTCAGGCTCCCAGCAGGAATAAAAATACAGGTCCTAATAGAAAGCCATTGGTAAGCTCTAACTGAAAGCCTGCGACTCAGCGGACAGCGTGATCCTGCTGTCCTCAGGCAGTCCGCAGGATGATGTGAACCCCACTGTCAGTGTCCACGATCTCGCTGAGCTCACCAACCTTGAGGGCATATGTGGCATCCTCAGATGGTTTCTGCATCTGCTTCCTCCCAAAGGTACCTGTGGTCGAAACATCATGGTTGGAAACATGACATCTTCAATCAGGACTGACGGAACACAAGCTGATAGTAAATAACAATGATTGCATGCCACAGAGCTACTACTGTACTGTTTAATGCCTATATCCAATTGATATTTTTCTTCCCCTGCAAAACCAATGTACCCATCAAACATGTGCTTTTCTATGTCTTAACACCAACACAAGAGATGCACACAATATCATCATTCCATGCAGCACATCTGCATTTGAACTATTATTCTCATGGTGAACTTGTGAATTAGCTTGACCCAATTTCTTATTCTTGTGAGTTAAAACAAGAATTTCATCTTCACGCATCTTGAATCATAAGAGTTATTACATATCCACTAATCTCTGATTCTCATTAGACATTACATAATTATCTGTATTACTTCCAAACTCTAAAAAATCATCTCGTATTAACCAACAAACTCTTCAAACAAAAGTGCACAGAAGTAAGGAAGGGAATGTCACATGCTATCACTCGTAGTGTGTACTTTAACAAAGAAAACGAGATATCCCTGTGACATGACATATATAAAACATATATGACAGCAGCTGAAAGGTGTAGCAACATGAACTTGCACTGTGGAACATCACCATGAGTCAATGACAAAAAGAATAATGATGCAAAACATGCACAAACGAATACACAGGATACACACACAAAAGATATTGAAACTGATAACTAAAGATGTACCAACCAACTCTAATGACTTTGGATTTAAAGTAACCAAAAATTTGGAAAGCTTTTAAGTGCTTCAAGATGATTAGAGTTACTATTAAACTCACTTTGTTTATAGGCCTAACTAAAGATTCAAAAACATGGCCTGGTACAGAACTGCCTTGAGTCACATGAACATATCTTCCAAAATCTACTCATACTTCTATTCTCCACAAGGTTCAACCCACTCTTGCAAATAGACTGTCTCAAAGTTAAGAGGTAGCATGAGAATGGACAAATCTTTTCTGCTAGACAGCCATGAACAGAAGGCAATGTAATCAGGAAATGATAAGTGAAACATTTTTCACAGAGTAAAAATTGCTTAGTGCTTACAGAAAATGTAGTCCCATGAAAACTCAAATTACGGTACAAAAGTTGCACTTCATTTGATCCTTTATACTTCTTCAATATATATTTTTTATTGAACAGGAACCTATGATAGGCAATAGCTACTACACACTAACACAAGCAGAAAGATATTGATCCATGCAGGACACACAACCACAAGTTTTTACCTCCATGTATTGTCAGTTTATCGGCAAATGAGCATAAACAGTGTATAGTCCATCACATTATTTATGCTTAAATTACTTGGATCAGTGCATGATAAGTGAATTGAAAAGTTAATCAGACAGCTGACAAAACTAATGCCCAAATTAGTTGACTTCAAATACCAAATAACTGTGTCTTCTACTTTTCTTAAACATAAAAGGGCCCTCCCCTGGTTTTCATTACCAAGAACCAAGTAGTAATACATATAACATGTTTCCAGTCTCAGCGTCATCAACAAGTGCAGTTTAAACACCCGAATGTGCAGTTGAATCCCCAACATTCTCAGTTGTTGGAACCAACCTATAAACTGGTTAGACTAGAAATGTCCAAATAATTTCCACAATCTCAATTTGTACTTATGATGGACTAAAGAGGCCAGGCCAAATTTCCCAAATAACCTCCAAAAGTCCACACTAATATTTTGTACCTGCCGAATTTCAAAAGGCTTTGAATTGAAGCACGTCTTTTTTTTTCTGCAATCATCAGTGACACATGGCAGCTTTATTATTGCTGATTCAACAACAGCAACGGACATGTATGTATCTATCGAATTTTAGCCTCAGATAAAAACCCCAACAGATCTATACCGCACAGCAGCTAATAGTATCCATTGTATGTAGCCACCAGATCTATCTCGGCGCACAACAGAAGGGATCGATGGTAGGTACCTAGGTCCCCGCTGCGTCTTGCGGAGGAGCAGTCGGAGTGGCGCGCGGCGAGGTCGGCGAAGTTGGCCTGGCAGGAGAGGATCTGGTTGCGGAGGTCGAGGAGGCGCGCGGCGGCGTCGGCGCGCGTGGTGGCGGAGATGATGCGGCCGTCGGGGTCCTTCCAGGAGGCCTTGCGGCGGGAACCCGAGTGCTTGATGAGGATGTGCGACGCCCGCACCGTCTCCCCGTCTCCTCCCGCCGCCGACGTCATGCTGCGCTGCGCTGCGCTGCGCTGTGCCTGTGCCTGTGAGAGGGGAGGGAGGCTGACCAGGGCTTCGCACCAGTGGCGACTAACCACGAAGATGTGGGGATATTGGTATACTCCCTCCGCCAATGCACAGCCAAACTAGTATATAGGTTTTGACTATAAAAATGTTATGGAAAAAATATTTGTATTTCTACTAAATATATTATAAAAATTTATTTAATAATTAGTTTAATAGTATTCATTTATATTATAAATGTTAGTATTTTGTATGTAATTTTAAACTATTTTTTAAAAATACTTTAGTTTAATTCCAAATTGTTTTATTCCTTGAGGATTTTAGACAAGTTGGTCTGGTAGTATGCTTTGCACCCTGGCGACCAAAGTTCATACCTTCTTGAGGGTGTATTTGTTGGTCTGAGGAACCATAATTTATTTGCGCGTTGAAAAAATCCCCTTGTCTGCTATATGTTTCTTGTCCTTTAATTTATTTGTCCTTTAATCTACTTGAGAGCTGCCTCCAGCTTGTTGCGCCCTGTCCGCTAGCTTTGTCGCGCCCCATTCCCCGGCACCGGGGCCGTGTGCCTATTATTCGCTGTGGCACCATGAAACACTTGATGCAGTAGAAATAGATGTAATATTTGAAACATATTGCTGCAACATATGCGTGAAACATATGCAACATCAAGTTAATCACTAATAACATGTGTGTGAAACATATGTAACATCTAGATAAAACACTTGCAACATGCATGAGACACTTGGATGCAGCAGGCACATGTGAAATATACTGCAGCAACCGATGTGTAAACATATGCAACATCAAGTTAAACAATTGTAACATGTGTGAGACACATATGCAGCATCCAGATAAAACACTTGCAATATGTGTGTGAAATTTATGTAATATCTAGATAAAACACTTGCAACATATGCGTGAAACATATACAATGTCAAAGTAAAAAGCTTGTTGCAACATATGTCTTAATCTATCTTTTTAAAGATATAATAATGGCGATATATGTCAAAATTTGTCTGTATTTCTGACACTAGATCCGCAAAACAAAATTTTGAGTGGACATATCACTTCCCTTCGTGACCAAGCTACTCACAATAAGAAGTGGCTTTTTGTTGAGGATCAATACCCTGGGTATCCACAAGGCCACAAAGGACAGCTAAGGCAAAAAAACAGAAAACACACTTTGATAGTCAACAGAGCCTAAGTTAACACGGCCCACCCAAGGCATCGGTTTCTCCTAAATCACGAAACGCTAAGGCCTAAGCCTGCCAACTAGGCCACACCATGACTGTGCTCGGGCGCAAACTCTCCGCCGTGGCCGAGGGGTCTGATGTCATCATTCTCGCCCTTACCACCCGAAGGGCATGTCATGGACTAGTCGAGCCATTCCCGGTCACTAGACCCCCACCCCCGTGCACAAGTGCTAGGCCGCCTAGGCCCACCACGATCCCCACACTCACCGACGTGACAACGCGTATTGTGCTAGTGTACCACAACATGTTACCCAAGTACGATCGGATATGACTGTGGTCATTCCGTGGCACTATGCTACCTAATAACCATGCAGTAACGGGAGTACGAAGACTGTGCCAACCACTTCCTCTCTCGACCCAAATCTAGGAGCACGCCTCTCCTCTTCCTCGAACGACGTCATCCCCCAAGTCAAAGCATGGACCAACCTGTCATTCCAGTAGATGGGAAAGCCCAGAATCAATGGCCATGGCGTACTACACCGACCTAAGTTTATGCGCCACCCGAAGAAGGTGAAGGACAACACCCGAGACCTTTCTTTTTGTTTTTCTCTTTGTTCTCTGTCTTTCTACATGTTCCGCAATTATAACCCGACTCTCCTTAGGGCCAATAAAAGGAGCGACTGGGGCACGGACTAGGCATCAGATGGATCACGCCACCAGGCATCCGGACACTCGCATGCGCACACACCCACGCACACACTTGCACATAGACTTGGAAGCTTTCCTTCCTCTCTCGCTTGCTTGTACACTCCTACTATGTACAAGCACCTCGGTACAAAGCTAGTCTGGACTGGACGTACGGACATTCTGCCTTTATCTTGCACACCATCATAGTCTAGACATGCAGAGACACTCGCTGGTCGTTCTGTCTTTGACTGCCAATCCAAAGACACCACACCGACACTTATGTTTGCTACATAAATAATCCTGCTATGCTCCGATGTGTCCATCAAATCCTCCAAAAATGAATCTCACAACAAACTGACAAGTACTCTCTTGGTATCAAATTATAAGCCGTTTTGCTAGATACATAGCAAATAGATGTACTTAAAACTATAATTTGGTGAAATTTATCTTTATGAATGGCTACTCGTTTCAAATCGTGCACAAGATTTTTTTTAAGGGAAATACACAGAGGTTCCCCCCCCCGCGATGAAAGCAAGCTAAAAATAACCTTGACTATACATATATCAGCCATTCAGCCCACGGTCTGGCCGGCCCATCCGGGTATCATTCCAATCCAGATATATTGCAACGAGCGGCGCTGTCGTCGCCTCTCGTCGCACACTGCGTGAACCTATTACCCATCTAATGTAATCCTAGAAGAGTAGATGGCAACGGAGATGGCGGCGCTACCGGATGACGCCCTCGCCGGCGTCTTCGGTGGCTTGCCGTTGCGAAGGCTGGCCGTGGTCAGGTGCGTCTGCAAGGCATGGCGCGCAGTGGCAGAGGGAGGGAGGGGCTGAGGGGGGCCAGGCACCCCCCACCCCCCCACCCCCCACAAGCTGCTTGAACTCCTTTTGTGTACACAAAATTTCACCATATAGTTGAAGAAATTTTTGATATTTGACCCTCCAATAATCAAGCACTTGGTACATGGCACCCCTCAAGATCATGTTCTGGCTCCGCCCCTGGTGGCGCGATATCATCGACGCCCGGTCGCTTCTGCTCCCTCACCTCCTTCCGCGCTCCGTGCGAGGGATCTTCATAAACTACATCGACTACGAACGCCCGCATCACTTCACCCGCCCTTGCTCCTCGTCGACGACCCCAACAGTAGACGACATGCTCAGCTTCTTGCCCAACGACAGCAGGAGGGACTGGTGGTCGGTCCTGGACCACTGCAGCGGCCTCCTCCTCTGCGACATGGAGTGGGGCACCGAGCTCTGCGTGTGCAACCCCGCCACACGGTGGTGGACGGTGCTCCCCGGCCGGCACGCAAATGGCAAACACCATCGCCATTATGCCAGCGCTTACATCGCGTTCGATCCGGCTGCGTCGCCGCCAGGCCCATATATTAGCATGTGCAAGTGGGGCGACCGTTTAGGGCCTCCAAAATCCAAAAGTTTTTGCATTGTAATTAGAGAATTGGAGAAGATATTTGTTTATTTCATTAATATCTATATGTCTTACCAAAATATGAGGTATAACTCTAGCCATGAAAAGTATACAAAGAAACAGAGACTAGAAGTTGCCCCTTAAACTCAAAGGAGTGCCTCATCTTGTGAAATAATCGCAATTTACTTCTCGAATTTTAAGGCCACATCATGTGTTTTGTTCAGGGGCCTCCAAATCATTGGTACGACCCTGATCGCCGCACTACCAGGTTGTCCTTGTTCCTGACTTGCCGGAGGCGCCGTCCCTCGAGGACCGCCGAAAGGCGGAGAAGCAGCGGCGCACACTGCTGTGGGAGAAGGAGAGAGATGCACCCTTCTGCTTGGACTGGTTCTTCTCGGACGATGGTGGCGGTGGCACATCATTTGGCCCGGAAGGAAAAGAAACAGATCAACAAGTGTATCACGACCATGAATGTTGCCGTGCACCCCCTCTCGTGTACACCCCCTATCCCGTGGCCGTCGGATTTGTTCTGAGATTCGTGCGCATGAATCTCAGAACCAATCCGACAGTCTTGATTGCTGTCGAAACTCCTCGAACGTGAGATCGATGCATGTCGTCTCATCGATTGGCCGCCAACACCATGGATGCTGAGCGTGTTTTTGTCAAGGACTGGTCAATGGGAGGAGAAGGCGTTTGTCAGGCAAGGCATGCCAGCAGGGACAGTAGAGAAACTACGATTGAATAGGAGATCTCATTGCACACGATGGCCATATGCTGTTTACCATCATGGATCTCTCTACGTGCATTGTCGAGGTTCTTTTGTAACAAGGTATGCATTGGTTTTAATTTCATATTTTTTCTTAGACATGACTATCGAGGAGCTAGTTTACTATCGACGACATTTACATTTTTTTTATTTCATTCTTTGTGTAGTATTACTCCAGTTTATCATAGCCGGCGTATCAGGAAGTTTCTTATGTAGCTTCAAAGATATAGTTCAAATGACAAACATAAAATAGTTGTTATAGTTAGGTAATTCCTTGTTTATTATATCTTTTTATAACTTCTAAAATAAAAGCATAAAACTCTCCTCTTTGGTTATAGTTGACAGTCACGAACTATTCCAAAACATACACTGTTATGTAATTTCCCCAAATATGGTGCACACCTATGTTTTGTTGGCATTTCAATTACTCGATAGTTATTGGTTGACAGTGAAAGCCTGTAAAAATTAAAACTAGCATGTTAGATGTACCAAAGTAAATCCATT
The DNA here is from genome assembly GCA_023333625.1 of Bothriochloa decipiens. NCBI lineage: Eukaryota > Viridiplantae > Streptophyta > Magnoliopsida > Poales > Poaceae > Bothriochloa > Bothriochloa decipiens. The sequence goes on along the minus strand of CM041640.1, from coordinate 45,296,536 downwards.
TACGAGTAAGTAGTAGTGAAAAATAATTATACCATTTAATTATAATAATGCCCACGAACATAATTTTTTGTGCAACACCATATATATCAACTAAATGTATAGCGATGTTTAGACATACATATGGAAGATAATAGAATGCCAAATTGTCTAATTACATATAGAACAACAATCAGGTAGAATATTCTACAGGTTAATTAAGGTCCTAACACCATAACTGTGAAAGTTGCAATGTTGCATGTCAATCCACAAGGCCACAAAGGGACTCAGTAATGAAATGGCAAGACGATACTTTTTTTTTGAAAGATCCGGCATAACCGGCTTTGGATTATATTAAGAAAAAGAAGCATAATCATCCAATACAAGCGCGATGAGCGCTCCCCAGGGTAGCCTAAGCTTCCTGGGGCTTGAAATTCTGAAACTGACTACTCACTAGCGTTATTTACGACTATAGGAACCGCTAAAGCTTTACAGCCATCCATCCGCCATTGTTGAGTGGTGTCTTTGATCCCCTATAGCGTGGCATCCACCGTCTTCCGTTCTTCCCCGAAGATGATCGAGTTTCTCCGGCACCATAGACTCCAAAGAGTTAGGATGGACATAGTATGCGCCTTTGGTCCTCCCCTGCTTATAGTTTCTTGGAAGCACCCTACCAGGTTTGCCTGTGCCATGGCCGTTGTCTCCCTCCACGAAGCCAGTTGCAAGGACGGACAAGCACACCAGGCAGCCACAAGTTCCCATACCAGACAGGAATAGGGGCACTCAAAGAATAGGTGGTGCGCAGTCTCTAAGCTTCTTTCACATAAGGCGTAGAAATAGTTGTTTTTCCACTCCCTCAATTGCAAGTGCGCTGAGGTCCAGAGCCGGTCTTGTAGTAGCAACCACAGGAAAAATTTGCACTTAGCTGGTGCCCATGCCTCCCAGATTAGCCGTGGAAACGCCGATGCTATTTGACCTGCAAATTGAATCATGTATGCCGATTTTGCTGAGTACTGACCAGAGCTTTCGAAGGTCCAGGTGATGCTGCCTTCTTCGTCGTCTTCCAGTGGCAGCAAATTAGCCTCAATATCCCTCCAAAGCCTGAAGAAATCTCTCATGATGCTGTGATCTACATCGTGCGCAATGTCCTGTACCCAATTGTTTCCTTCAATTGCTTCCTTTACCGTCTTGTTCTTTCTTCTACTATGGGCATACCGATTTGGATATATAGTGGCCGGTGCTCGTCCACGAAGCCAGCTTGAGTTCCAGAAATTAGCCGTTTTCCCATTTCTGACGGTCACCATTGTCGCCGCATTGAACAACGCCCTGTCAGTCTCATCAACTGGGAGCTGGGCGCCATTCCAAGGTCGATCCGGATGTATCCAGTGGTACCAAAGCCACCTCAGTCGTAGCACCCTGCTGAAGCACTCTAGATCAATTATTCCAAGTCCACCATACTCCACCGGCTTGGCCACAGATGTCCATGCAACCTTGCATTTGGCCTCGGTTACCTCTTTGTCGCCCGCCCAAAGAAAACTTCGCCGTGATCGGTCAATATCCGCAATAAGCTGTCTTGGTGCCTTCAGAGAAATCATCAAGTAAACTAGCAAAGCACTCAGAACCGAGCAAACAAGCTCGCGTCTTCCTGCAGGGTTGAGCAACCTGCCCCGCCAGCCATCTAATCTCATTTTTGTTTTGTCAACTATACGCTGGACATGTATCATTTTAAGCTTCCTTAGAGTTAGAGGCAGTCCCAGGTAGTTGATGGGGAACGTTGTTCTGACACCTAGGAACCCTTCCAGAATGTGATCAAGGTTTAGTTCAGCGCACCTGATCGGTACCACCGTGCATTTTGTAATATTCAGCTTGAGGCCCGTAGCTGCTCCAAACTGACCGAGTATGTTAAACAGCGCCTGCACCTCTTCTTTAATCGGGTTCACAAAAATCACGGCATCGTCAGCGTAGAGAGATAGCCGCAGCTTTGCATTCCTCCCACACAGTGGAGATAGTATCCTGATGTCGGTTGCCGCTTCCAGGATGTTGTGCAGAGTATCAATAGCGAGGATGAATAAGTATGGCGATAGAGGGTCACCTTGGCGTAGCCCACGCGCGTGGTTGATCTGTCATCCCCCAGTGCTATTAAGCAGTACCTTGGAGTGCGAGGATTTGAAGATAATGGTCAGCCAATCCCGCCATCTCTGAGTGAACCCTCTGTGCTCTAATAGCTCAAGCATGTATTCCCATGAAACAGTATCAAAAGCTTTTGAGATGTCCAGTTTGAATAATAGTGCTGGGGTTTTCTTCCTGTGGTATGCCCGGGCCAGATTCCTCACGTACATGAAATTGTCTTGAATACACCTATGCTTGATGAAAGCACTTTGTGACCTAGAGATGAGTCCATCAATATGGGGCGCCAAACGCATTGCCAGGGCCTTGGTCACAAATTTCCCAAAGGAGTGGACCAAACTGATTGGCCTAAAATCTCCCGGATGCTCCCCATTTTCAGATTTTGGAATCAGTACAATGTTGGCGCCATTTAGGAGCTTCATTGGTCCAGCCCTCAGGTTGTAGAAGCTGTTCATCGCAGCCAAGATGTCATGTTTGATTATCTCCCAGCATGTCTTGTAGAACAATCCAGTGAATCCATCAGGCCCCGGCGCTTTTTGAACTGGAAGTTCATCAACCACTCGTTTGAGCTCTTGCATAGTGAATGGCTGGTCAATTTCACTACCATCGAAGGTGCTTAGGTCTAAATTTCCCCAGTCTAGGGTGTGTTGTCGTGCAACTCGCTCCCCCAGGATGTTTTGGAAGTATTGATGGATGATCAGTTCTTTTTCGCTATGCTTCCATGTCATCTTTCCACTGTTAGTTTTCAGATAGGCTATCATGTTTCTTTTCCTGTGACCTTTTGCCCTTTGGTGGAAAAATTTGGTGCATGCATCTCCTTCTTTGATGTGCAGAACTCTAGAGCACTGCCTCCGCCTTGAGCACTCAATGGCTGCCCAGCCAAGTACCTAGTGCTTAAGTTGCTTGTGCATTGCGGCCTCTTCATCATTTAAGGTCCTTGATTCTTGCACGATGTCAAGCCTCAGAATAACCTCATTTGCAATTTGCAGCTGCAGCTTGGCTTGGCTAAAGAGGGTTTTGCTCCAGCTCTTAAGCATCATGGCAGTGGTCGACAATCGATTATGTAACAGCATGAGGGGGTTTTGTCCTGCCACCGGTACCGACCAGTCTGCCTGCACTACCTGACTGAAATCCGCCACGCGCGTCCAGAATGTCTCAAACCTGAAAACAGCCCTTCGGTATGGTTGGTCTTGGTTGCATAGTAGCAGAGGACAGTGATCAGAGAGTGAGCTGCTCAGTGCTATCAAGCTAACTGAAGGAAAAACCTCATCCCACTCCAAATTACAGAAAGCTCTGTCTAAACGAACCAATGTTGGGTTCCTTCTACCATTACTCCAAGTATACTTCCTATTTTGCAGCCTGATCTCCATGAGCTCACTGGAATCTAGTGCTTTCCTGAACCTCCTCATATTGGCTCTGTTGACATTGTTATTGTTCTTATCTGTAGCTTCACAAATAAGATTGAAATCCCCAATACATAGCCATGCTTGCCTTCTTGGTTGACAGTTAATCAATTCAGTCAGGAAAGCAGTTTTGTCAGCATCACTTGTTGGTCCATATACTGTAGTCAGGACATAAGAGTGATTGGTCAATTCATGGTGATGTTCATTGACAGACAGTATTGGCCTTTCCTGAGTAAAACACCTTGGACAAAGTCTGGGTCCCAAGCAATCAGAACCCCACCTCGTGTATCATCAGCAGGCAAATATTCATAGTGGCTGCAGTACTTGTGGCTCAGGAACTCTCTTACTAGATTGTTGTTAATTTCATCAAGTTTTGTTTCCTGCATACATAGCATTTACCTGCTGACACATCATGCTGACTGCCTCTCTTCGTGCTGCATTGTTAAACCCCCGGACATTCCAGTTCAATATCTTGGAGTCACTGTCATTCATTTGGAAACCATGCAGACAACAAAATAGGTTAGGATTTGGCCAGCAAACCACACTCATCTATTTCATAGCAGCAACAAACTGATACAAACTCCAATAGCTTACACAACAAAGGCATTGACAGACCACCAACAGATGCAACATGACTGTCATGCGGTTCTTCCCCCAACCTACTAGCACACCCAACTCTGAAAACAACCAAACCTAACTGGACCGGTTGAAAATCGGTTGGTGCTGGCATTGACCTACTTAACATAGAAACTGACTCTGCAACAAACTGATCAAGTGAAAGCAAAAGAAACAGAACTAAGCAACTACCCCCATGCCATCAGCCTCCTCCAGCACAGCCTCTAGAAACTTCACCAGCTTCTTGTTCCTCATCTTCGCCGCTGCCTGGATGGCCTTGACAGCCCGCTGTGGGAGATCATCAGCGTACAGGTCCAGGTACTCTGTCACAGCCGCGTCCACCGCCTGCTCCTGCTGGGTGTTGTCGATGAAGCTCAGCTCCTTCATCAGCTTGCGCTGCGCACGGTGAGCCACCGGCACATCAGACTGCCTGGCCGTTAGGCGTGAACTGGTACGCGTGGAGACTTGGGGCTTGGACCCCTTGCGCGCCCGAGGTGTTGGACCGACAGGCTGCTGGACCGGCGGTGTCAGCAGGATGGGTTCCTTGAGCGCGCAGAAGAGGCCGGTGTAGAGGTCCGCAGGCTCGTTGTCCTGAGTGCCGCTCCCCCAGCTATCGCCGGCGCATGCAGGGGTCCAGGCTCTTCACTAGAGCTGCTACCCTCCAGCACCGGCGCATTGTCGATGTCCATCCTGGTGACGAGGTTGGAAATCTGCCCAACCACGTCACCCTGTGAGTCGCCGTGCACCTCCTGCTGAACCCCGGGGCCGAACAGAATCTCCTCCTGGGCCACCTGGGTCGTCGAGGCCGGCCTCCACGGGTCCGACACCAGCGTGTAGGTGGGGGACCGCTGGGCCGGCCGGCCCGGCTCGGGGTCGCACAGGGAGACCTCCAAGGCCATGGGGTCATCAAAAGTGTGCCTGATCGGAGAGCTGGGCCTGGAGAAGCGGTCAACCAATGGGTCCATGAGAATGCCTGCGCTGCTGCCCGGGGCGTCGATGTTCCTTCGTGGCGAGCAGGAACGGCGGCGTTCCCATTCCTCCGAGGTGTGCTGCAGTCCCTCGCATGCTTGCGGTGACCCCTGCGACGAGCGGGTCATGGCACGCCCACGCTGCACCATCGGCTCGTCCTGCGCCCCTGTAGCCCGTCGATAGGGGTGCGGCGAGCGAGACTGCACCCGCACAGACCGCTCTGACGCGCATCCGTTGAGTAGTAGCCTGGCGCGTGAGCTCCACGTGGCCTCCTGGCGACGGCGTGAGGTGTCATGGTCGTCATGGTCGTGGTCGTGCTCCCTCTACGGAGGCACCGGGTCCCAGCATCCGACGATGCGGGGAATCAGAGGCCGCGCCAACCACGGGCGGTCGTCGAGGATCCCAGCTGACCACACGAAGGGGACGAAGGCCACTGAGCTGCCCCGCTCCAAGGATGTTCCAGAGTCAGAGCGAGCTGGGGACTGCACACTTCAATCCTCATATCCCTCCAGATGAACCAGAATGGTCTTCTCCCCAAACCTCCCCACCGGCGGAGTGGATGGGATACGGTTGGGGGTCAAGGTCCAGCAGCTCCATGGCCTGGCCCGCCTATCCGCGAAGATGCACTGCTCCACGGCCCTGGGCAGGTGGTCCGGCCTCTCCATCCACACCCAGCAAGTGAGGAACTACGACTGCTGCCTGTCATTGGCCGCGACCGGCCCGTCGAACCTGTCGAAGATGCAGGTCTCTCCCAAAAGCAGCCTGACTCCGTCCTCGTTCCAAGCCTCCAGCGGAACCTGCTCCATCGTCACCTTGACGTGGAACCACCACGTTGTCTCCCCTCCTCCACCGGCTGAGCGCCATGGCCTGATGAGCAACGCACTCCCTCCAATGCCAAGCGAGCCCTTGAGCACGGCTCTATCCCTCGACGGCGCATACTTGAAGTCCGCGATGAACGAGTAGGGGGAGAACCTGGTGATGCGGAAGGTGTAGCGCGGCACCTGGAGCTCCACCGCCAGCGCCTGGCCAACCTCAGCAGAGGATGGTGAGTACCCCCCCGGCTGCGTCGTGATGGTGACGGCGTGCACCAGTAGGCGGTCTGCTTCCGCAGTCATGGCCGGCAAAGCGACGACAGGGACACGGCTCAGAGCAGGGCGGAAAGCAGCGTGGCCAGGGATGTGCGCCATGTCGATGTCTTACTGCGGAGCCGCGCGGGGCTCAGGCGACGGCTGCGGTGGGCGATGCGGCGGTGGTTGCGGTGAAGGTTGCGGTGGCAGTTGCGGGTGAGACAGCTAGTGGAGATCTGGGAAGGCAATGCGACTGTGGATGCTTGTGGATGGGAAGGTGATGCGGGAGCGGAGCTATGCAGAGATGACTGGTTGGCGGGGCAAGAGCTCGAGATGTGTCCGTTGCTGGCACAGCGGAGGCAGCGGACGGGCTCCCTGCACTTAGCAACTTGATGGTCAAGTCCCAAGCACCGGAAACATCTGCCGGCGACCCGCTTCTTATAGTTGTCCCGGGCTCGGGCGGACGCCGTGGTGGAGCGCCCATCGATGCGGCGGTCGTCGGCCGAAGTAGCAGCTTGCAAGGATGGATCCTTGCGCCACCAGTGCTTCCTTCTGTAGACTTGCCACTTTGGTGAAAGTGGCTCCCCGTCTTGCTCATTAATGGCGGCGCAGGTGGCGTGGGCGCTCGGGCCAGCGCAAGCTGTCTTCCCCTTTCAGAAATTCAGCGCCATGGAGCCTCGCGCCCTCTCCTCCACAGGCTCTGCTGCGGTAATGGCTGCCAGATCAACGCGCCTCCATACCCGCTTCTTCCGCCGGGGCACTGGCTGGGCAGGTTGAGCTAGCGTCTTCAAGGCCACTGCTTTCACCAAAAAGGATTTGGGCAGTGCCTGCTTGTTGGGCGGCGCAGCAGATGCCCCCTTCGTCGGCGATGCCGCAGCCGCAGAAGGGGCGGGATCCGCCATTACCCCAACGGATCTGCTGCCAGAGGTCAGATCTGCGTGCTCCGAACGCCGATCTGGTGAGCCACCGTCTTCCTGGGCTTCTGCGTCGTCTTCAATGTCGTCGTCAGAGTCACTCCAATCAAGCACCTCCACGGCGTCCTCCGCCTCTTCAGGGCCAGTCCCGAAGAGGTGAGCTGACGTGGAAGTGCAGGGCGGTGGGGTGGGGAGATTGGTGGGGGAGGGTGGCTGGTTTGTGGCCGGCGGCGCGGGTGGTGACGCCGGCGGCGTGGGGGTGGGGGGCTTTCACGACATCCCTAGGGCACGGCTTCTCCAATTTCTGTTGTCCATTTGGAGACTTGGAAGACGATACTTGATTCAGATCATTTACCTTCCTTTTAGCCTGTTGGGCAGGCTGTTTCACAGCCGCTGCCGCTGTGGCTGTTGTGGGCTGCATTCACACTCATGAGTTGCCGTATCTACCTTGTGGTGATCCATGACAGGATATATGATTTCTTCTTCACGATCAGGCTACTCACAACAACAAAAAGTATTTTTGTTTTCTGCACAGCATGATCCTGCTGTAATGCGTCGTGCCGTCGTCCTCCAAATCCCCCAACAACGAATCTCAGAACAAACTGAAAGTAGGCAGGGTTCCAATCCGATCCGTACACATAAGAGGATGAAAGCAGGACCAGAAAAGGAAGAAAATAGGAAACCTTCGGCCCACGGTTGGCCCGTCTGTTTTTATTCCGATCTCTGGTGAAAATCGCTGCTCCCTGCCCTGCCGTCTGGTGAAATTAACCTAGAACGTTGCAGCGAGCCGTGCCGTCGTCTAGTCGCCCGCTGCAAAACCCATCTAGATGGCAACGGAAGTCGCGGCACTGCCGGACGACGCCCTCGCCGGCATCTTCCGTGCTTTGCCGTTGCAGAGCCTGGCCGTGGTCCAGTGCGTCTGCAAGCCATGGGGCGACATCGTCGACGATCGGGCGCTACTTCTTCCGCATCTTCTGCCGCAGTCTGTCCGAGGAGTCTTCATAAACTATATAGACTGCCACCGCCCGTACCACTTCGCCCGTCCCTGCTCGTCGTCGACATCCCTAGAGTAGATGGCACGCTCAGCTTCTTACCCAATGCTGACAGCTGCCTCCGGTGGTCGGTCTTGGACCATTGCAACGGCCTCCTCCTCTACAACATGGAATGGGGAAGCAAGCTCTGCGTGTGCAATCCTGCGACAAGTAGGTGGACGGTGCTTCCTGGCTGTCGTGGCGCGGATGGCAAACCTCGCCGTCATGCTAGCGCGCACATCGCATTTGATCCAGCTGTGTCGCCGCACTACCAGGTTATCTTGGTTCCCGACGTGCCAGAGGCTCCATCGTTGCATCGGAGGAGTGGCGTGCACTGGTGTGGGAGAAAGAGAGAGACACGCCCTTAAGGTTGGACCGGTTCTTTTCAATGCCAGACGACGAAACAGCATTTGCTCAAGAAGAAACAGAGGCGGATCACCACGAGAAGTTTCAACAGTTGCCGTCCTTCGACGAAGCGATCGACCCATGCCGCTTCAGGGAATGGCCACCAACGCCATGGATGCTGCCCGTGTTTTCATCGAGGACCGGTGAATGGGAGGAGGGGGCTTTTGTCCGTAAAGGCATGTCGGCAGGGACAGTCGACAAAATGCGATTGCATCCAACGACCTCTTATTGCACACGTTGGCGATATGGCGTTTACCATCATAAATCGCTCTATATGCACTGTCGAGGCTCTTTTATAGCAAGGTATGCATTGATTTTCATTTTTTTTTCCGCCTCCTCAGACATGACTGCCAAGAGCTAGCTAGAGCTAGTTTCATGTGGACAATGTTGACATGTACCATGCATAGTTGTTTGTCGTCGGAAATATTAATGTTAGGACGTCGTTTGGTATAGCTTCAAGAAAAAAGATAGTTTAAGTGAGAAACATTGAAAATATTTATGCTATAGTTAGGTAATGCACCCCGCTTTGTTATATCTTTTCAAATCCTAAAATAAAAAAAGTATTTGCTCGCAAAAAAGTATTATTTACCTTTTTGGATATATATGTAATTGAACAATATGTTATTTTATTTTCTTCCGTAGAAGTAGGTTTCATCTCTCATCTTGCCATACATTTAGGTGCTCTGTATAGTTTTGCCTGAATATATATCTTCATGTGCATTATTATAATTAAATATTTTAGTTGCTTTTGGCAACTACTTTGACAAAGATGGAGTTAATATCAATACATTGATGGTAACATGTTAATTTTACTTTTTGTTACAGGCTTTCGTTGTCAAAACAATAACTATCAAGTAACTGAAACACCAGCAAACATTAACCGCACAAAACCATATTTGGGGAAGTTGCATAATAGTGTATGTTTTGGAATAATTCATGATCATCACCTAAAGATTTGGATTCTCAATGAATCATGTGGTCAAATGGAGTGGCTTCTGAAGTATGAAGCTGAGGTTGGACACTATGCTCGGTATGTGGCATCAATCCCTTATGATAACAGTGGCAGAAAACGGCGTCAAAAAAAAAAAACAGTGGCAGAAAACTAAATGGGTCTTCGAATGTGGAAGAATCTCAATCAAAAGAGAGTTACGAATGGGACTCTGACAATGACAATACATTTACCATTGACATTGAGAGCCATGAAGATTCCGATGACAAACTTCTGGACATTATGGGATTCCATCCTTATAAGGAAGTTGTCTTTATGGTTCAACACTTTGGAGTTGTTGCTTATCACTTGAGTAGCACCAAGATTCAATATCTAGGAAACTCGCACCCAAAATGTTACTATCATAACCATTTGAATGGTATATATGAGTCATTCCTTTACACTCCATGCATGATTGGGGATCTCCTTCATGGCGACCAAAGGCTACAGCGCATCAGAAGGTTCATCCTTAGAGTTGAACAAAGGGAAAACCCAGTGCCGCAGGCTCCCACATGAGTGGGGGTCTGGGAAGGGAAAACCCGAGCAATTATTATAGTGCTGTTTATTTTTCTCTTAGGTCAATTGTGCTCACTACGTATACATACTATATGCCTATTAGTATTCAAATTATCCAGATTTTCTTTTGTTTAATTTCATTTCAAAAATTTGCTACATCATAATATGAAAATGTATAGGTTTGCTTTGCTATCAGAATAGGAAAGAATATCTGGCTGCTGAAATACATTTATAATGATGGCGTGCAAGTTGCAGTTTCATAGTTCACACGCTGCGCCATTGCTTTCTTGTTGGCAATTCCATGGCTTGTATAATGATGGTTTGCTTGCTGGTCAACAGCTAGTGACTATCTCTCGTGCCTATTCTTGAAGTTGTTTCCACATTTACAAAAAGCCAATCGTCAGGTTCATGTTATCGCTTAACAGGGAGTTCCATGACCCTAAAGTAATAGTGATTGGTAAGCACCACTTACTGGGTATTGCCTCCTTTTGTGGTGAGAATTAGCATGTAGCATCAGCAGTTGGCAGGCCACTGTAACCTCTGAAGTAAGGCCGTACCTTCGAACACTTTGGTAGTCGACATAAGGACCTGGTAAGCAGAGGACAACAATCTGGTAGAATATTCTACAGGTTAATTAAAATTCTAACCCCATAATTGTGGTGTCAGGTAACCTAGTTCATTGAACAATGCAAACCTATTTTGACATACAGGCAGCTTATGGTGATTCATGCCTGAAAAATAGGAGAATGCAAGATTTTGGATGAGACTAAAATCATGTGAAGACGGAGGAGAAACTTGTTACAGAAAGTTGCAATTTTGCATGTCAATCCACAAGCCACAAGTAATAAGTTGAACTGTCAGATTCGATACAGATTATACTACTACAAAGGGATTCTGTAATGAAATGGCAGGACGATACTTGATTCAGATCATTTACCTTCCTTTAGGCTCTTCAGAGCAGGCTGTTTCACAGCCGCTGTGGCTGCTGTGGGCTGCATTCACACACGAGTTGCCATATCTACAGCCAGCAGCAGCTGCTAGCTGTTAATGACAGCAGAATGGACAAGATTAGATTTGAATACCAATATGATCAAAAGACAAAACAACCAAGAATTGGTTCTGATTTTTAGCCATACCAACCAGTATTTTATTTCTGAATATTCAGGTACCTTGTGGTGATCCATGCCCCCAAAATCTTGAAAAATGTTTTTACGTATAAGAATGACAGGTCAACCATAAACCATGTTTCCAATAAAACAATCATCTGAAGGAGAATAAAAGTCTAGAAGAAAACTCTGCAGTGGCATGTCAAACCTCAAGAAGTAATGAATGGAGATGTAGTGTTATATTCATCACCTAAGCAGTAATGGATTCAGTGGCCCAATTACACAATGAAACTGTATTCAGACCATCTAGCTGATCAAACACCGCTAATACTAACAAACTGGGGGTAATTCATTCATATGGCAACATACAGGTGTGAAACAAAATCTGAGAATTGCCAACGGACTGTAATGTCATCAGAACTAGAACCAAACCACCAAACCAAAGCAGCGGCTACTGGAACTGGAACTGGAATGTAACTTTTCACCTCAAGCAGGTCTTCAGCCTACGAGATGCAGACCGAGACGCCCAGGACGATGAGCACGGTGCCGAGGACTGCGGGCGCCGGTCGGACGCGTTCGCCGAGTGCCGCGGCGGCGACGGCCGTGGCGGCGAAGGTGACGGCGTTCGTGACGGGGACGGCGACGGAGATGGGCGCGGCGCCGAGCAGCGCGAAGAAGGCCGCTGACGCGCACAGGTTGGCGGCGAACGGCGCCGAGTACTGCCACGTCAGGAGCAGGGCCGCCCACCGCCGGAAGACGCTGCCGCCGGAGGGGGAGGCGCGGGCGCGGCGGTCCCAGACGAGCGCGCCCCGCCGCATGAGCGCGTTGGTGGCGTCCCATACCAGACCCACAGCCACCATGCTCGCCGCGACCCCCGGCCATGGCCCAGCGCACGGGGATCTGAGAGAAGCAGGGAATGGAAGCAGAAGCAGAAGCTGGTAGCGGGGAAGGAGGCGAGGCGAGCCGAGCAGAAGCCTGGAGCGGAATTGGCTCCAGCAACGCAGGAGCAGCGTCGATCAGCCATCCAACGGCTCATATTTTCCGATAGTGAGTGGCCCATCTATATCTATTTTCGCAGCTATTTTCCGTAAATAAATAAATTTTTGAATTTCTTTTAGGTCGCCGTCGAGATGAGCGAGGGTTCCATGCGCCGCCACCGCCGCCCCTCCTCGCCGGCGCTGGCAGCGCCCTTGCCGGACAACGACGACCTGCTCCGCGAGATCCTCCTTCGCCTCCCGCCGTTGCCGTCCTCCCTCCCGCGCGCATCCCTCGTCAGCAAGCGTTGGCGCCGCATTCTCTCCGACCCCCCAATTCCTCCACCGCTTCCACGCATTTCACCACCGGCGAGCCCCGCTGCTCGGCTTCTTCATCGACGACTTTGGGAACCCCTACTTCACCCCCAAGCTGGACCCGCCCGACCGCATCCCCACCGCGCGCCTCTCCCGGAGGCTGCCCCGCGACGGCAGACCGAGTTTCCTCGGCTGCCGGCACGGGCTCGTCCTCATCCTCAGCCGGACGTGCCTGGAGATTACCTTGTGGGATCCAGTCGCCGGAGACCAGCGGTGCGTGGCCCTTCCGCCGGGGTTCAACAGCCAAGACCCACGCTTGGCTGTTAGTGGTGGCGCGCTGCTCTGCGACGACCACCACGGCGGGGCGCCACTCGAATCCTTCAAGGTGGTGGTATTGCGGACTGATGATGTTCTGATTGATGCTGACCCTCATGCGTTTGCCTTCCTCTACGACTCCAAGGCCGGTGTGTGGAGCAACATCATCTCAACATCCATCAGGGCTCCGCTTTGCTTGATCAAGCCTAGCATCCTAGTTGGGAATTCACTCTACTGGTTGCTTCTTGGTTATGGGAATAGCGGCATCCTTAAGTTTGATCTGGATAGGAAGAATTTAACTATGATCAATACCCCACCAGATGCACAAATTAGTGGTCAGTCTCAGATCTTGCGGATGGAAGATAGCAGGCTCGGCTTTGCCACTTTGACAGGGTTTAGCATTCAGGTATGGGAGAAGAAGCCCGATTCTGAGGGTGTTGCCAACTGGATGCTTCATAAAACCATCAATCTGGACAAGCTGCTTTCACTGAGACCAACGGTGGATAGAACCTGGATAGTGGTACAAGGGTATGATGAGGATGGTAATGCTATTTTTGTATTAGCAGATGAGCAAGTCTTTATGATCAAACTCAAGTCACTGCAATTCAAGTCTTTTTAAATCTCATATCGTCGACACATATCATCCCTTCACAAGTTTCTATACTACAGGTGCCATTTCTGTTTCTCCTTCGTCTCGTTGTTGCAAAATCTTCCATATGCTTAAACTTGATAGAAGTTGTCCATTGATATTATCTTTCTTTGTCACATACAGCTGATTTTTTTTATTTATTTATTGTTATTGAGCTGTGTGAAAGATAGCAGTATAGCACAGAAGTTTATCATCAACTGTCTAATGTTGTACACGTAAATTATACAATTTACTATTTGTGTGACAATCTTTAGAACTGGTATCTTCACCTAAGGTATGTTGCTGTTAGCTTTTGGAGAATAGAAAAAAAATAAGGAAAAAAAAACTAAACATGAACCATCTGATATCAGAAATACAGAGTAAATTACATATGGAACCACAATGGTGGTTATAGTCTTTCATTTGATACTTATATCTTGGTTCTCTCTCCATTAATCATCTAGTAAGAGCCACAGGTTGTCTTGGTTGTCCATCTAGGTTTGATACAATAGCTAATCTTAACTAATGATATGCGTGATACGTACTAAGAAAATGAAGAGATTAGTTTGTCCATTCCCTCCACAACAACAACAACAACAACATAGCCTTTTATCCCAAGCAAGTTGGGGTAGGCTAGAGATGAAACCCAAAAGAGGCATGGAAACAAACAACACATAAATGGTACAAGAAAAAAGATTACGGTTCAGGCACGTTAATTGCTAGTCTCCAAGCGCTCCTATCCATAGCTAAATCTTTAGGGATATTCCACTCTTTAAGGTCTCTCTTAACCGACTCGTTTCAATTCAGTTTAGGTCGACCTCTACCCCTCTTTACATTATCGACCCGCTTTAGAACCCCACTACGCACCGGCGCCTCAGGAGGCCTCCGTTGGACATGGCCAAACCATCTCAACCGGTGTTCAATCAATTTTTCCTAAATTGGTGCCACCCCAACCCTATCCCTAATATCGTCGTTCCGGACTCTATCCCTCCTTGTGTGCCCACAACACCATCGTAGTATACGCATCTCTGCTACACTCAATTGCTGATATGTCGCCTTTTTGTAGGCCAACATTCAGCACCGTAAAATATCGCCGGACGAATCGCTGTCCTATAAAACTTACCTTTTAACTTCTG